>JAYESA010000006.1:52801494-53391494 GCA_036927795.1 Iris macrosiphon
CAGGAGGACTTAGTTGTAGAGCCCGAGGAGGTCTAGTTATTTGTGTTGGCATGTATTAGACTATTATATTGTTGAGATTCACAGTTTGTATATTATTTCAGATTGTGGATTGTATCTTTATTCTTTCCTTCACTATTCCATTCGTGCTTTATCTTTCTTAGTTTGTTTTATGATTGAGATTAGTTATACTTGTGAGATTCTATATTGTTCCTCCGTTTGGAGTTGAGATGATTGACAGGTACCATATTATATTGTTGAGATGTTATATAGTTAAAAATTACCCAGACAACGTTCTACCGTCGATTCTGTAGCGTTGGTTGGACGTACCCACGTACTTGTGTCCAAATATCCGGGTGTGGGTCGTTTCAGATTTAGAGACGTATCATATCATCTACCTTTTTTACCATCCCTCTATGAGGTACATGACGTCTTTCACGTATCTAAGTTGTGCCGGTATATTTTAGGCCTGAACCATATCCTGGATCATTCTGAGTTGGTTGTAGGTACCGACCTATCATATAAGGAGAGGCCCGTGTCTATTTTGGACCAAAGGGAGAAGGTTCTCAAGAACCAGACTATCAGGTTAGTTCGTGTTTCTTGGGGGCATCACTCACTGGGCGAGTCAACGTGGGAGAGCGAGGACGATATGCGTACTCGCTATCCATTTATCTTCGACTTGGGAGGTATACTTATTTGTATACTCATGTCCTATCTTAGTTTATGCCTGTGATTGATTTTTAGCTTATCTATTATGCCTGTTATTATTTTCTTTTCGGATTTCTTGTTGTTGCCTAGTAATTTTATGCTCACATGAGTATTCTGCTTGTTTTCAGTTTTGTGCTTGCTTTCTTGGATTTTCTTGTTAGTTGATTTTGGATCCTTATAGAAATTTCGAGGAAGGAATTTTAAAAGGAGGCAAGAGTTATGAGACTCGTCTCACAGTATTCGTATTTTACGGATACGTATTTTATGCTATTTATTGCATTATATTGGATTTCGAGGAAGCTCAAAAATTCTTAAAATTGAAACCTGGAGTATGGTATACTGACCGGTATACCGACGGTATACTATAGTATACAGATGGTATACTATAGTATACAGATGGTATACTGCCCGGCAGATATTTAATTTATTTTTTGAGATATTTTTGAGATATTTCACTATAAATAGTACTTGAGATATTTTATTTCTTTCTTTCTCTCTCTCTTCTCTCTTCTTTATTTTCTCTCGAGCTCGGAGCTTGGTCTTGAGACCTGAAATGTGGTTTTTGAACCCCTTTATTGTAGTGGACTAAAAAGTTTAGGCTGGGAGCTCGCTTTAGGCAAGTACACCTTGCCGATTTCGTTAACTTCTTTTACTTTATGTCATTTTACTTCCTGGAGCTTTGGTTATTGCTTTTTAGCTTAGACTTGCTTTACTGTTACTGTTCATATCGTGTTTTCTAGCCTTTTGACCGTCTCAATTTTTGTTTTGGTAGAATCTTATTCCTTTTTTTTTTGGTAACTCGGTAACAAAAATGGTACCGGAGTTGTGGCCGTGAGATTTAGTCCATATTGTGATATGAGACCAACCCTAGACTTGACACATTGTTGGACTTATTTCTGGTAATTTTTGAGATTGATTTGGATTCCGAAAATTTGACTTGACTTTACTTTAACAATGTTTATCCTTGGAAAGCGGCATACCGACTGTATACTACAGTATACCGACGGTATATCAATTTCGATCGACTTGATTTCTAGATATTTTCCTATGAACCCTATCTATATACCTATGGTGTACTATAATATATCAACGGTATACTGATCCTGCCGATATTTGTTGACCGATTTCAGGATATTCGTCTTGGCGGCATACCGACGACGTACTGGGTTGTGCCGACGGTATACCAATTTATGGAACTTTGTTTTCCAGTAACATTCTTGCCTACTTGGAGCGACATACCGACGGTATACTACAATATATAAACGGTATACCTATTTGTTGGAATTCAGAACTTGTTGTATTTTTTCTATCTCTGGACCGGTATACCGACTGTGTACTGGACTGTATCAGCGGTATACCAATCGTGCTCTTTCTTTAAAAATTCTTGGTTTTTCGTGTTTATATTTTAATACTTCTGGATTTTGCTTGGACACGCGATGACTTGACCTGATTTGTACATAAACTTACATGGTTTCAGATGACTTAATTTGACTGGGCTTTACTCGATTTCATCCGGTTTTGTCCGGCTACACGTGATAACATGATTGACTGGACTTGACTTGGCATGACTTCACATGGCTTCATCGGACAAGGATTGACATATGGTTTCACTTGGCTTCATCTAGATTGAGAAGACTTCACATGGTTGTACATGGTTTCACTTGGCTTCACCTGGATTGACATAGCTTTACTTGGTTTAACGTGGCTTGGTTGTTGTCATGGCTTACATGAGTCCGTTTGTGCAATATATATTAAACTTATGTATATTACTATTAGAACTTGTTTTATTGCATCATGTCTAGGATGGATTGAGCGGAATGTCACACCCGGATTCATATAAGAAACTGCTAAGGGTTAATAACTAGAGATTCACTTAGTACATGGCTAGGGATTTTCCTAGATTGCATGTAGTCCCGGTTATTCATACATTTATCTTGAGGAGTACCCAGTAGTTTATATTGTTGAGTATCTTGAGGAGTATCTGGTGCTGGTTTGTGAGTATTGATATCCCAGATGGACTATAGGGACATGTGATCAGAAGGAACTCTATCCTCGCAATGGATTAGAATTGTTAGGAATTATGATTATGATAACCCTAGTAATTAAAGAATCAAGCCGTACTTATATGATTTATCATGATTTATGTATGATGGATAGTTTAGGATTTACATGATCATACTTTTTTTCTACACTTGCATCATGCCCCAGTCCCAAAATACGTAGGACTAGGAATACGTAAGCATGCCAGCCGTATATATGGCAACTCCCATATATGGATACCATAATACATACGTACGTTGTAATATGAATATTAACTCACATATGGTATATATAAAGTCACAAGTCACAGAAATACTAATCTCATCTACACAACAAGTCATAGAAAAGAAATAACTAAACAAGAATAATGAGTCTGAATCATCCAAAAATAAAAGTCAGGTGGAGACAAATCCACTACCAATAACTATATCAATACTAAAATGAGAGAGAAGGGTAAATCTCCAATATAAAATAAGATGATGATAGAAGTGTATCTGCTAAGAAGATCCATCGCTAGAGATAATCAATAATGCTCAGAAGGTAAGACCTCCTCGGTAGAGAATAATGCGTCAGGTCCGGGCACGTACTCCTGCGATTACTCCTGGTCGTCTATGTCACGCCCCAGTCCCAAAATACGTAGGACTAGGAATACGTAACACGCCAGCTGTATGTATATGAACTCCAATATATGGAAAACATATACACACGTACGTTATACATGAATATACAATCCACCAGTGGTAATATACTGTCAAAAAGTCACACGCAATCTATATCTCATCCACAGCACAAATAAATAATTAAATGGGAGTAAAATCTGAATATCAAAGATGAGTATAAATAGTATGATAGTCGAATAGAAATAAATCTACTGCAAATCAACTATACTAAAACTACTAAAGAGAGAAGAGAATCAAACTCTAATATAAGAATAATGTCTATGAAAGAAATAGCAACTAAAATCTCTAACAGCTGTCATAGATCAAAGATACTCTGAAGGTAAGACCTTCTCAGTCTGATAAGAAGCGTCAGGTCCAGGTCCATACTCCTGTGGATACTCCTGCCCGTCTATATCTGGAATGGTACCAGGTCCTCAGAGGGACGTAACAAGATACATATAAATATGCCAATAAATATTGAAAATAAACATCCAATAGGATCGTCTAACCGTCTAAGTGAATGCAGTTTGAGAATAACTTTCCAACACGTGGGCTATCTGGCCATAAATAGAATTGGCATGATTCTCTCGGAGAATCAGGGGACTACAAAGCATACCGTCTTTTGAAAATTGGGTCTTGGCCAATAGGCGACTTGGTCATCTGTCTCAAAATTGCGTGAAAATTGGGTCACAGGACCAGCGCGATACCACGATTCCAGTGGCGTAAGTTTCGTCGTATTTTGACGGGCGTATACTAAGTGGACTGGGGTTTTGCAAAAGTCGCGATACGGAGAATTTTTGCGGATACGGGCTAATTCTGGCACGCACACGCGTCCGAATCAGTTTTCGTAGAAGTCTACACGTCTGGGTATACCGTGTGCGCCTTACGGTGCACTTCGTACATGACGGGGGGGTTCCGTTTGGCGGAACGCGCTCCGTATCACAATTTCTGGAAGTTGAAAAAGCATATTTTTCGTGATTTTTTATCTGATTTAATTGAACATACAGCAACAAATAAATTATTGTATTTGACAAAAAATAATCTAGGTTAGGTTGTCTTCGCATACCAAAAAGAAAAACTAGATTTGGATCTCTGTGGTGGAAGATACGAGTCCGTGAACATGGGTGGTTAACGTAGTTTTCTACGATCCAAAAGTTATCATTTTTTGTGAACTTGGTTGCTGTTTTTGCCTAGGGTTACGTGCTGTTCGAGATAAACTAACACACAAAGATGGAAGGAGGATAGGTCGTGAACATACCGGTGAAGACATTATCGAGTTTGGTCGAGCGAGGGCGCAGAAAACGAGTCGTGAACAGGGGTACGTCACTGTTCAAACTGCTGTCGCAGTGCGCGGTCACGCGGGTGCTCCGGTGGGTGGCTCTGGTGGTCGGCGGTGGTTCTCAGGGTCGGCGGTGGTCTGGTCGAGATGGGTTGAAGAGATTGGAGTAGGGGTTTTAGGGTTAGGGTTTTGGAAGGTGTTCATTATATGTATATATATATATATAGCCGCGGAAGGAAAAAGAACGCTGTCCGGGGTTTAGTTTTGCAGCCGCTGTTGCTGCTGCTGCTTAGTCTAGCGGGTGTGGGTAGTCTTAGCGGGTTAGGTAGGGCTTTATAGGTAGGTTTTAGGATATGGGTTTGGGTTTTGATTCATAATCTTTTCTTTTTCTTTCTTTTTTTCTTATTCCTTTTCATTTCTGTTTTCTTATTCTATTTCAATTTAATAAACTTTATATATATATATATATATATATATATATATATATATATATATATATATATATATATATATAATTTGAGAAATTTATTTTAGAGCATACAATTAATCTATCAACTGCCCTCAAGGTCTCCTATATGTAAATAATTAGGGTAAAATTACGGTTGCTCCCTAAAATCTCTAAATGCACAATCATCTAGAAATAAAATCCAATAAATTCTATTTCTTTTATTTAAATAATCATTTCTATAAATCAATTAAATAATTAATTAAATACTTAATACGGTTTTTATGGTTAGGGTTTTTACATTCTATCCAACTTATAAAAATTTCGTCCTCGAAATTAAAACTAAGCCACGATAGAAAGTCAAGGATGGTATAAGGTATAAACGAACAAAATAAATTCATACCTTGGTCTACGAATAGGTTCAGAAAACATTTGCGCATGTCGTTCTTGCGCTCCCAAGTAGATTCTCCTGACGCGCCATGCTTCCACGCCATGCGAACCAAGGGAATAGACTGGTTCCTCAATACTTTCTCTCGACGATCAAAGATTTCCACGGGTTGGTCTTGGTATGACAAGCTCGGCCCAATGGTGATCTCAGAATGGTCGAGAACATGACTGATGTCTGCCACATATCGTCTAAACTGTGACACATAGAATACATCATGTACTCCCTCAAGTGAAGGTGGTAGCACAAGTCGATATGATATTTCTTCCACTCTCTCTAGCACGTCAAATGGTCCAATATACCTTGGACTCAACTTGTCGCGCCCTTTAAACGAATGGTGCCTCTAGTAGGTGATATCCTCAAGAAGACATGATCGCCCTCTTTGAACTCCAAGGGACGATGATGAAGGTCTGCCCACTACTTCTGCCTGTCTTGCGCTGCTCGCAAGTGCCCTCGTATCTTCTTAACCGTCTCAACGGTTTTGACTACCAACTCTGGTCCCAGAATCTGACGTTCTCTCACGTCACTCCAACACACGGGAGACCTACACTTTCTTTCATACAATGCTTCAAACGGAGCCATTTGGATACTCGCTTGATAGCTATTGTTGTAAGAAAACTCCACAAGATGTAGGTGGTCCTCCCATGATCCTCCAAAGTCTAACATACAAGCCCTCAACATATCCTTCCTTGTCTGAATAGTAAGCTCGGACTGCCCGTCTGTCTGTGGATGATAAGATATACTAAACTTCAGACGAGTCACAAGACTCTCTTGCATACTTCTCCAAAAGTGTGATATGAAACGCGAATCCCTGTCTGACACAATGCTGACCAGTATGCCGTACAATCTCATAATCTGCCTCATGTATAAGTCAGCCAAAGCTTCTATAGACTCACCAACTCTAAAAGGCAAAAAATGGGCTGACTTGGTGAGTCTATCTACTATTACCCATACTGCATATCTTCCACTTGGACCCTTGGGAAAACCCGTGACGAAGTACATAGTAATGTGCTCCCACTTCCACTCTGGAATCGGAAGTGGTTGCAATAATCTTGCTGTCCTCTGATGCTCCGCCTTTACTTGCTGACATACTAGATATTTAGCTACAAAGCGAGCTATCTCTCTTTTTATCAGATGCCACCAAAAGTGTTGTCGTAAGTCATGATACATCTTGGTGCCTCCAGGATGAATAGAATATATCGAACTATGAGCTTCTGCCATTAGCTCCTGTCGAATCTCTCCATTGGGAACATATAGACGATTACCATATCATAATATCCCGTCATCATGAATGCACAATCCTGTCTGCTCTTCGACCTCTGTCCTTTCTTTCAATCTCCTGAATCTGGCGTCCGTAGGCAAAGCTGCCTTGATCCTCTCTACTAGTGATGACTGTACTTACAAGTTGGCTAATATCCCATCTGCTCTGGGTAATATCACTTCTATGCCAAGCTCTTACAAATCCTCTAATAATTCCCTCTGTGTCGTCAAGAAGTAAGCTGCTGGTTTTCGGCTTAACGCGTCTGCTATAATGTTAGCCTTGCCTGGGTGATAATGCAGCTCTATCTCAAAATCATTTATCAACTCAAGCCATCTACGTTGCCTCATATTTAACTCCTTCTGCATGAAGACATACTTGAGGCTTTTGTGGTCCGTATAGATCTCCACTCGTTCCCCATATAAGTAATGTCTCCATAGCTTTAGGGCAAATACAACGGCTGCATGTTCAAAGTCATGAGTTGGATAATTCTTTTCATAAACTCGTAACTGTCTAGATGCATATGCAATCACCTTGCCATGTTGCATCAACACGCATCCTAAGCCTTTCCCTGATGCGTCACTGTAGATCACATAACCTCCTGATCCTGATGGAATAGTCAATACTGGTGCTGTAGTCAGTCGCTTCTTCAACTCTTCGAAGGCGGCTTGACACTCGTCGATCCATACGAACTCTTAATCCTTGTAAGTCAACCGAGTCATAGGTGCTGCTATCCTTGAGAAGTTTTCCACGAACCATCGGTAATATCCCACAAGTCCAAGAAAACTTCTCACCTCCGATGCTGATTTAGGAACGGGCCATGTCTCGACTGCCGAGATTTTCTCTAGATCAACAGAAATACCATCTCCCATAACGACATGCCCAAGAAACGAAACTCTGTCCAAGAAAACTCATATTTATTGAGCTTCGCATATAACTGCTCCCTTCTCAATGCCTCTAGAACAATTCGTAGGTGCTTCTCGTGCTCCTCGTGGCTCTTCGAATAGACAAGTATGTCATCTATGAAGACGACCACGAACTGGTCTAAATACTGATGGAAGACTCAATTCATTAAGTCCATAAAGATAGCTGGAGCATTGGTCAACCTAAATGGCATGACCAAAAACTCCTAGTGTCCATATATTGTTCTGAATACGGTCTTCGGAATATCCTGCTTCCTTACCTTCACCTGGTGATATCCCGATCTCAAGTCTATCTTCGAGAATACCTTGGCTCTACTAAGCTGATCAAATAAGTCATCAATGCGTGGCAATGGGTATTTATTCTTCACAGTCACTGCATTCAAGGCTCTGTAGTCAATGCACATACGCACTGACCTATCCTTCTTTGGTACAAACAATACTGGTGCTCCCCAGGATGATGCACTATGTCGGATGAAACCTTTCTCTTCTAGTTCTTTCAATTGTGCCTTCAGCTCATCCACCTCCTTCTTAGCCAACCAATCTGTAAACATGCGATGCTATGGGTGCTGCTCTTGGTGCTAGTTCAATTGAGAATTCTACGTCTCTGTCTGGGGGTAGGCCTGGCAATTCCTCTAGAAAGACATCTTAAAACTCTGAAATGATGGGGTGATAAATAACATCATCCATTGTGAGCTGAACACCATCAATGGCTTCCGTGGATCCTCGTGCAAACTCAAGTTCAGGCTGGCCTGGTACCTTAAAAAGAATGCTTCCTCCAAAATAATCGAAGAATGCGTGGTACTTTCTTAGCCAGTCCATTCCAAGCACAATATCAAAAGTTGGCATAGGAAGGACTAAGAGTCGGTCGTTCATCTCTCTGCCACGAATTACTACAAGACACGATCTATAAATTTGACTAACATGTACAACTCCTCCTGCGGTAAGAATTCTAACACAACTAGGTAAAGGTGTAGTGGCAATATTGTGTTTGGCAATAAAACTAGAAGATATGAATGAGTGGGTGGCTCCCGTATCAAATAATGTCACAACAGGAAAAGTAAAAGCAAGAGTAATACCTGCTATGACATCAATCTCCTGACCCATGTCATCTACTTCTAATATAAAAGCTTGTCCATTCCTCTATGGTTGTCCCTGTCTGGCTCTCGCGAACTGATCCTCCTGTGTAGGTAGCGGTGGTCCTCACTGAAATCCTTCTGTTGCTGGAGGTCGAGTTGCTCCTGGTCTAATCATCTGCTGAGCTGGCTTTGGTGCTGGGAGTGCTAGCCTTTGTACTGGTGGTGGAAGCGTTAATATCTGCTGTATTAGACAGTCTCTCGCCAAATGCTGTCCGAAACCACACCTCATACATTGTCCTAAGCGAACCCGACAGTCTCTCATAATATGTCCGTGTCTCCCACAATAATTACATTGGGGCTTCTCTGGAATCTGGTACGGTCTTGCTCTGTACTGATTACTGTTGTTGCTTTGCCAAAGGACGTCTGATAGGCCCTCCTTGTTGTGTCTTTGCTGGTCCTTGTTGTGTCCTTGCTGGTCCTTGTTGTGTCCTCAATTGACCTCATTTTCCTCTACTGATGGTCTCTTGTAATCTAGCCTCTGTCAATAACTCGGCATAAGAGATCCGGGTGCGAGCTAGTATAGTGTTGGATCTCCTGAGTCAGCCCACGGTAAAGTCTCTTAGCCTTGGCCAAGTCATTCGGTATCAGGGCAGCGCCATATTTACTAAGGTGACTAAACTCGGCATCATACTCGTCAACTATTCTGTTCCCCTACTCCAGGTGAAGAAACTGATCGTACAATGCATCTCTTACGGTATTCGAGAAGTACTTCCTCTCAAAGCACTCCAAGAATTGTTTCCAAGTTTGATATGTACCCAACTAGCGCTCCATTGATTTCCACCAGTGATGGGCGTTACCATCTAGTAGCGTCCTTACGCCTGTCATCCATAGCTCTGTAGGTAGCTGTGATGCCTCTGATAACTTTTGTTTGTGGGTGATCCAGTTTGTAGCCTCTTCTGGGCTCTCAGTACCTTTGTACGGCTTGGTACCCATCTGAATAAAGTCCTTGACTGAACCGACTATAGCTTGAGGTACTGGAACTAGTGCTTGAGCTGGTACAGTAGCCTGTGCAGCCATTCTCTCAAGTGCTGCTAGAAATTCTTGCCTCTGCTCTGCTGCTTGCTGTCTTTACTCTGCAGCTAGTATAGCTGCTTGATGTCGTTGTTCCTGCATTATCATTTGGAAGAATTGGAACAGCTGCGTATGGCCATCCTGTGGTGCTGATGAAGCTGGAAGGTTCCCATTAGGTGAAGCAGAAAGATCAGATGGAACTGGATTGTGAGTCTGTCCACCTGGCTCCGAAAGTCTAGGAGTCGTTGAGGCCTCGCCTTGTGTCTGGCCGTTGACTCCTGAGGGTGTGTCTCCATCGGCGGCAGTACATCCATTTTGCATATCCATTTCTCTGCAGGTGATGTACAAAATAATTAGAAGAAGTACATGAATCAATCAGGATGCAAGCATTAAATATGATAGTTGAAAGGAAGGGTAAGTTTTAGTCAAGCGTGGATGAGATCCTATACTCTATTTCTATACGTAGGCTTGTTCGGTATAGTAACGTAACCGAGATAATATATTCTAGACCTGCATGGGCCACCACTAAAAACATGTCATGCCCTAGTCCCAAAATACGTAGGACTAGGAATATATAATACGCCAGCCGCATGTATATAAACTTCAATATATGGAAACCATATACAGACGTACGTTGTACATGAATATACAATCCACCAATGGTAATATACTGTCAACAAGTCACACGCAATCTATATCTCATCCACAGTACAAATAAATAATTAAATGGGAATAAAATCTGAATATCAAAGATGAGTATCAATAGTATGATAGTCGGATGGAAATAAATCCACTGTAAATCGACTATACTAAAACTACTAAAGAGAGAAGAGAATCAAACTCTAATATAAGAATAATGTCTATAAAAAAAATAGCAACTAAAATCTCTAACAGCTGTCATAGATCAAAGATACTCCAAAGGTAAGACCTCCTTAGTCTGATAAGAAGCGTCAGGTCCAGGTCCATACTCCTGTGGTTACTCCTGCCCGTCTCTATCTGGAAAGGTACCAGGTCCTCAGAGGGACGTAACAAGATACATATAAACATGCCAATAAATACTGAAAATAAACATCCAATGGGGTCGCCTAACCGTCTAAGTGAATGCAGTTTGAGAACAACTTTCCAACACGTGTGCTATCTGGCCATAAATGGGATTGGCATTATTCTCTCGGAGAATCAGGGGACTACAAAGCATACCGTCTTTTGAACGGCAGAGGCCGCCTGTAATATAGGGGTCGTCACCACCCGTTTCTCCGGCGGAGAATCCGGGCGAACAAAAAGAAAGTGCAAAGGAGCACAAACGCCTTACTTGTTGTTCTTCCCTCCCCATGCTCTAAGCGTGTCACATCCATGACACGATGATACCTCTAAATAACTGCCAGGTCTACTAGCATGCAAAGTTTCTATCGACAGTTATCCCTCTCCGTCGTACGACTTATACGTATCAATGGCCAGTCGAATACGCAAGTCCGTGTCCTACATGTGACTCACACTCGTGTAAGAATAGTGTCATGGCCAATGAAACATAAGAATATCTCATGATAATGTGGTGGTCTCATAAAGTAGGTCCAATGCATATACATAAATAAAAATATAACACGATGACACCATCGTTGCACCCAAGTATCCTTGGATGCACAGTTTATATAGCAGTTTAAAATAAATGAACTAAATCAAGCAGAAATAAGACATGCATTCATTATATGGAATGTAAATAACAGTACAATGGCAAGGTATACTTGCCTGGCAAGAAATCTGTAAAGTATAAACGTCCAAATGTCAAGGACACGGGATCAGAAACTACGGCCTCCGAACAAACATCTCCGGATGCTGAAATAGACATCACCAACGTTTTCGGAATCAGCAAAATAGTTAAAAATTACTACCTTTTCGTCCAATTTGGACACAGAGGCAAAACGACAATTTTAGGTCAAAGCGGGGTCCATATGTGGTCACTTTGCACCGAAAAGCATGCCAGGGATAACGGTCTCTAAATAGGACAAATTATAGGTCAAACCAACTCTAAAAGTTAGTATGAACTCATCGGTATGTCCAATTTTGGATTCCGGTGAGCAGAACACAATTTTGTCCAAAAAGTCAACCGTGGGGCCCGCCAAAGGTGACTTGGTCAACTGTCCCAGAATTACGTAAAAATTGGGTCACAGGACCAGAGCGATACCACGAGTCCAGTGGCGTAAGTTTCGTCGCATTCTGACGGGGGTACACTAAATGGCGCGGGGTTTTACAAAAGTCGCTATGCGGAGAATTTTTGTGGATACGGGCTGATTTCGGCGTGCACACCCGTCCGAATCAGTTTTTGTGAAAGCCCATACATCTGGGTATACCGTGGACGCCTTACGGTATACTTGGTACGCGACAGGGCGGTCCCGTTTGGCGGGACGCACTCCGTATCACAATTTCTAGAAGTTGAAAAAGTATATTTTTCGTGATTTTCTATCTGATTTAATTCAACATACAGCAACAAATAAATTATTGTATTTGACAAAAAATAATCTAGGTTAGGTGGTCTTCGTATACCAAAAAAAAACTAGATTCGGATCTCTGTGGTGGAAGATACGAGTCCGTGAACATGGGTGGTTACCGTAGTTTTCTGCGATCCAAAAGTTGTCATTTTTTGCCAACTTGGTCACTGTTTTCGTCTAGGGTTACACGCTGTTCGAGATAAACTAACACACAAAGATGGAAGGTGGATAGGTCACGAACATACCGGTGAAGACGGTGTCGAGTTTGGTCGAGCTAGGGCACGAGAAACGAGTCGTGAATAGGGGTACGTCGCTGTTCAAACTGCTATCACGATGCGCGGTCACGCGGGTGCTCCGGCTGGTGTCTCTGGTGGTCGGTGATGGTTCTCAGGGATGGGTTGAAGAGATTGGAGTAGGGGTTTTAGGGTTAGGATTTTGGAAGGTGTTCATTATATGTATATATATATTACCGCGGGAGGAAAAAAATGCTACGCGGGGTTTAGGTTTGCAGCCGCTGCTGCTGCTTAGTCTAACGGGTGTGGGTAGTCTTAGCGGGTTAGGTAGGGCTTGATGGGTAGGATTTAGGATATGAGTTTGGGTTTTGATTCATAATCTTTTCTTTTTCTTTCTCTTTTTCTTATTCCTTTTTATTTCTATTTTCTTATTCTATTTCAATTTAATAAACTTTATATATATATATATATATATATATATATATATATATATATATATATATATAATGCGAGAAATTTATTTTAGAGAATACAATTAATCTATCAACTGCCCTCAAGGTCTCCTACATGTTAATAATTAGGGTAAAATTACGGTTGCTCCCTAAAATCTCTAAATGCACAATCATCTAGAAATAAAATCTAATAAATTCTATTTATTTTATTTAACTAATAATTTCTATAAATCAATTAAATAATTAATTAAATACTTAATACGGTTTTTAAGGTTAGGGGTTTTATAGTCTATACCTGGTTAGGGACCAGGTCCTCAGAGGGACGTAACAAGATATATAGAAATATGCCAATTTGAATACAGTAAACATGCATAATAGACAAAAAATATATAAGCAAACTGTACAAGACAATCTATATGAATGCATAATGATGACAACTTTTCGACGTATGGGCAAGGGTAGGCTACTCTATCTAATCCCACAACTCACATACACGGCAGGGACATCAGAAATCGACATACCTCGGGGATAGCGACCAGCGCGACACCAGAAATCGACATACCTCAGGGGTAGCGACCGGCACGACACACTACCGTAGTGCGTGCTAGATACTACGGTTTACCAGAGTGGTTATAGCCCATACGCCTACTGATTGTCCTCTCCTCCCATGATACTATGCGTCAAGTGTGTGTCAATATATATATATATATATATATATATATATATATATATATAGCATATACTTATGACTGAAAGAAAACACACATGCAATGAATATACAGAAATATAATAAGCATGCAAAGTACTGTAAACAATTTGGCAAGGTATACATGCCTGGCAAGAAAGCTACAAAGTATAATGTTCAGGAGTCAAGCACCAAGGTCAGAAACTACGGCCTCCAAATAAACGTCTACGGATGCTGAAATAAACATCACCAACGTTTCCAGAATAAGCGAGATAGCTAGAAAATACTACATTTTTGTCCAATTTGGACACAGGGACAAAACGGTAATTTTTGGTCAAAGCAGGGTCCACATGTAGCCCACTTTGCACCAAAAATTATGTCAGGGGTAAAGGCCTCTAAATGGGACACATTATAGGTCAAACAAATTCTAAACGTCAGTACGAACTCAACGGTATGTCCAATTTTGGATTCCGGTGAGCCGAACACAAATTTGTCCAAAAAGTCAAACGTAGGGCCCGCAAGCAGGCGACATGGTCAACTGTCTCAGAATTGCATAAAATTTTGGGTCACAGGACCAGCGTGATACCACGAATCCAATGGTGCAAGTTTTGTCGCATTCTGACGAGCGTACACTAAATGGTGCAGTATTTTGCAAAAGTCGCAATACGGGGCCTTTTTACGGATATAGGGTAATTCCGATGCGCACACACGTCCAAATCAGTTTCCACGAAAGCCTACATGTCTGGATATACTATATGCACCTTTTGGTGCAATTGGTACGTCGCGGAGCGGTCCCGTTTGGCGTGGCGTGCTCCGTATCACAAATTTTGAAGGTTTGAAAAACAGTTTTTCCTGATTTTTAACCCAATTTAATTATGCATATAACACCAAATAAATTAATCTAATTAACAGAAAATAATCTCGGTTACATGGTCTTTATATAGAAAAAAGAAAATCTAAGTTTAGATCTCTGCGGTGGGAGATATTAGTCTTTAAACATAGGGGGTTGGACAGTTTTTCTGTAGTACAAATGTTGTGGTTTTTCCCCAACTTGGTATCGATTTCCACATAGGGTTACGCACTGATCGGTGGAAACTAATTAACAGAGTTGGAAGAGGGATAGGTCGTGAACATACCGGTGAAGACGGGGTCGAATTTGGTCGAGCGATGGAGCGAGAATCTACGTGTGAACATGGGTACGTTGTAGTGATTTCTGTGGCGCTCGCGGATGTTTCGAACGGCGGGCGGCGGTGCTTGGCTCCGGCGGCGACGGCAGAGTCGAAGAGGTGGTCGGTGGCGGCTCAGGGTCGGCGGATCAGAGTAAGTAGTTTAGGGTTAGGGTTTTGATCATAGATATATATATAGAGGGAAGGAAAGGAAGCAGGGGATCCGTGGCCTGGGACTGGGCCGCGCGCGGGTGGGCTGAGGGAAGAGATTAGGGAGGGGGGTAGTTGATTAGCTTAGGGATTTAATTTTTAAGTTATAGTTAAGGGATTAATTAAGGGTTAAGGATTAAGATTAAGGTTTTAAATTTTATTATTATTATTTTCATTTCTTTTCTATTTTGTTTTTATTATTATTACTATAATCATTATTCTTACTAATATTATTATTATTATTATTATTACAAATAACACTTATTATTATTTTTATCAGTATATTATTATAACTATTATTTATTATTATTATCATATTTAATAACTATTTATTATTTACGTATATATTGAAGGTATAAAAAGAAATGCATTTGTACCCAAATTAAAATATTAAAAATCTAACACTCTCCCACAAGGATCCCAAAAATATTTTTGTGCAAAATTTCTAAATGCGTATTATCTAGGTAATTAAATCAATAATATATTTTTTAATTAACTAAGGGAATAATATAAATAAATCCAATAATTTATTAAATAAATACAATATTTAAAAATATGGGATTTTACTTTCTACCCAACTTACAAAAATTTTGTCCTCGAAATTGACACTAACCCATATTCATAATAAATCACTATAGCTATTACACTTTATTGCTATCTAGCAGTGCTTCCTAAAAGTCATGGTCTGTCATTCTAATACTTCTCATTTATTGTTCATAATATATTCTATCATCCTCTAACTCGTCTAGACTACCCAACTTACAAAAATTTCTACTAGTAGTCAAAGTCTCTAGAAGCTAATGTCTATGTTGCAAGACGAATTTATTCATCGGATCGAGAATTTTGGGATACCTGTCTGGAATCTCATAACTATGATTTTTCTTTGTAACCGTCAAGTATCGTAGTCTAATACTGCCATGCCACCTGACCAGTATGTCTGCAAATACTTTGACTAATCTACTATAACGGTCTAGATGCAGCTGTCGCTACTTCGCCAGCAATTTGTCATAGTCATCAGTTTGCAACAAGTGCCTTCAACTCTTTCCTAAGCTTAGTCTAAGTTTTTAGGAAAACAATTAAGGTATTTGCTAAATTATAAAACTATTAGAAGTATGAACTAGTTTAGCTATCCAACTAATTCATATTAGACTAAGGGATGCTATTCATGGTTTAAAATAATAAGAGGATACAGATATTGCTATAGTGCATATACATAAGGGTTATTATTATAAACTCTTCTTTTAGTTATTAATCATTTACTAAACCATTTATGTTTTTAACTAACAAAATAAGGGTGAGGTTGAAGTAATTCAAACAATTTATAATGGCACGAAATGATACGACTATGATAGGAAGAGTTAAGCACGAGATAAGGAATGGATATATAAGAGAAGATGAGCCACCCCAAGGGGCGAGATGGTGATAGGGAAGGAATACTAATACTGTTACCCGCGTCATCTATTAGCATCACGTATATGCCATCTGGGTAGAATATTAATATATCCTCATAACTGCTAAACCACCATATATATAATTCTACGTCTACTATGCACCTAAGATCTCGTGTCATAAAGGGGGTCATGAGTATAAAATAACAAATATAACTAAAGGTCGTACCTGTATCTACGACTTCTTGTGCCTGTGCTCCCTTATTTGTCATCATGAGTGCTTAGCCTATGGGGTATATCTAGTACTATCCGTGTATCAAACTTATACTAAGCACGAACGTTCGTCTTTCTGAAATAGGGGAAGACGGAAAACAACAATAAAGAATTCAAGGATGAGGTGATAGAATACAAGTACGGGATTCAAAGGGATTAGAGAATTTGAAAGGGAGTTGGCAAGGCAGTTGTGGATTAAAATCTTATTTTGGTAAATTCTTATTCGTATGTTCACATCAGAACAGTTATGTACCTAACATGATATGCTCTGACCAGTCTAGAGGGCAAATATATTCGTCTAACAAGTTGAGTCAACTATATCTCAATCCACATAAAGTAGTGATACGAAGAGTGAACCAAGCGCACTAAGGTTGATCAAACCATAATGTACTGATTCTGATTTAGATAATGTATTAGTGTGGGCCCCCAATAATAAATATGTCATGAACAAGCTCAATAAAAAAATAAGCTTGTAAAACTAGGATATAATAGCAGCATAAGTCGAGGTAGTACAAAAAAAATATAAGTACGCTTGATTATGATGGAGGAAGGTACAGAATAATTTAAGTTCACCAAGAAGATCGGTGTTGTGCCTCTACAGTTGCCATACTAACTTCTTGTCTAAGTCTATAGTCGACCAAATGGGGGTTTGGGCCTCTAAGTTCTACAGTCTGGGTAAACACTATCTTTTTATGCAAGTCTATAGTTGGTGTTATTCAATTATACTTCATTAATGAGTCAAAAGGACTATGTGATACTAGGTTGTGAGACATACTACCAAACTTACAAGAATTTAACTAATAGTGTTATTAAACATTAGAGTGGATATACCTAGTACAAGTTATCTTTCTAACCCCTATCAAGCACGAGAGAAAATATAAGATTGACGTTGAGAAAGGACCAAGCAAGATGCAATACAAGCAATCGAATAAGAATGCAGAATGAAATCAAGGGAGGTGATTAAATAAGTGGATGAGATCCTATATTCTAATCCTATGCGCAGGCTTGCTTGGTACAGTAACGTAACCGAGACAATATGCTCTTGACCTGCATGGGCCACCACAAAAATATATCACGCCCCAGTCCTAAAATACGTAGGACTAGGAATACGTAAGCATGCCAGCCGTATATATATGGCAACTCTAATATATGGATACCATAATACATAAGTACGCTGTAATATGAATATTAACTCACATGTGGTATATATAAAGTCACAAGTCACAGAAATACTAATCTCATCCACGCAACAAGTCATAGAAAAGAAATAACTAAACTAGAATAATGAGTCCGAATTATCCAAAAATAATAGTCGGGTGGAGACAAATCCACTACCAATGACTATATCAATACTAAAATGAGAGAGAAGGGTAAATCTCCAATATAAAATAAGATGATGATAGAAGTGTATCTGCTAAGAAGATCCATTGCTATAGATAATCAATGATGCTCATAAGGTAAGACCTTCTCGGCAGAGAATAATGCGTCAGGTCCTGGCCTGTACTCCTGCGAATACTCCTGGTCGTCTATATCTGGCAAGGGACCAGGTCCTCAGAGGGACGTAACAAGATACATAGAAGCATGCCAATTTGAATACAGAAAATATGCATAATAGACAGAAAATATATAAGTACGTTGTACAAGACAAATCTATATGAATGCATAATGAGGACAACTTTCGACGTATGGGCAATGGTAGGCTACTCTATCTAATCTTACAACTCACACACACGACAGGGACATTAGAAATCGATATACCTCGGGGGTAGCGACCAGCGCGACACCAGAAATTGACATACCTCGGGGGTAGCGACCAGCACGACACACTACCGTAGTGCATGCTAGATACTATGGTTTACCAGAGTAGTTACAGCCCATATGCCTACTGATTGTCCTCCCCTCCCATGATACTATGTGTCAAGTGTGTGTCAATATATATATACATATATATATATATATATATATATATATATATATAGCATATACTTATGACTGAAAGAAAATACACATGCAATGAATATACAAAAATATAATAAGCATGCAAAGTATTGTAAGCAATTTGCAAGGTATACTTGCCTGGCAAGAAAGCTGCAAAGTGTAACGTCCAGGAGTCAAGCACCAAGGTCAGAAACTACGTTCTCTGAATAAACATCTCCGGATGCTGAAATAAGCATCACCAGCATTTTGAGAATAAGCGAGATAGCTAGAAAACACTACCCTTTCGTCCAATTTGGACACAGGGGCAAAACGGTAATTTCGGATCAAAACGGGGTCCACATGTGGCCCACTTTGAACCGAAAAGCGTACCAGGGGTAAAGGCCTATAAATGGGACACATTATAGGTCAAAAAAAATTCTAAACGTCAGTATAAACTCAACGGTATGTCCAAATTTGGATTCCGGTGAGTCGAACACAAATTCGCCCAAAAAGTCAACCGTGGGACCCACAAGCAAGCGACTTGATCAACTATCTCAGAATTGTATGAAACTTGGGTCACTGGACCAGTGTGATTCCATGAATCCAATGGCGCAAGTTTTGTCGCATTCTGACAAGCGTACACTAAATGGTGCAGTATTTTATAAAAGTCGCGATACGGGACCTTTTTACGGATACGGGGTGATTCCGACGCGCATACACGTCCAAATTAGTTTCCGCAAAAGCCCACACATCTGGATATACCATACGCGTCTTTCGGTGTAATTGGTATGTGGCAGGACGGTCCCGTTTGGCGTGGCACGCTCCGTATCACAAATTTTGAAGGTTTCGAAAATAATTTTTCCTGATTTTTAACCCAATTTAATTCTGCATATAACACCAAATAAATTAATCTAATTAACATGAAATAATCTCGATTACATGGTCTTCACATAGCAAAAAGAAAATCTTAGTTTGGATCTCTGTGGTGGGAGATATTGGTCTATAAACATAGGGGGGTTGGACAATTTTTCTGCAGTGCAAAAGTTATGGTTTTTTCCCAACTTGGTCTCGATTTTTACCTAGGGTTACGCACGGATCAGTGGAAACTAATTAACAGAGTTGGAAGAGAGATAGGTCGTGAATATATCAGTGAAGACGGGGACAAATTTGGTCGAGCGATGGAGCAAAAATCTACGTGTGAACAGGGGTACGTTGCAGAGATTTCTTCGGCGCTCACAGGTGTCGCGAAAGGTGGGCGGCGTGCGGCGGTGCTGGGCTCCGGCGGCGGAGGCGGAGTCGAGGAGGTGGTCGGCGGCGGCTCAGGGTCGGCAGATCAGAGTAAGTAGTTTAGGGTTAGGGTTTTTATCATAGATATATATAGAGAGAGGGAAGGGAAGGAAGTAGGGGATCCGCGGCCTGGGACTGGGCCGCGCGCGGGTGGGCTGAGGGAAGAGATTAGGCGGGGGGGTGTAGTTGATTAGCTTACGGATTTAATTTTTAAGTTATAGTTAAGGGATTAATTAAGGGTTAAGGATTAAGATTAAGGTTTTAAATTTTATTATTATTATTTTTTTCTTTTCTTTTTTTTTCTATTTTGTTTTTATTATTATTACTATAATCATTATTCTTACTAATATTATTATTATTATTATTACAAATAACACTTATTATTATTATTATTATTAGTATATTATTATAACTATTATTTATTATTATTATCATATTTAATAACTATTTATTATTTACGTATATATTTAAGGTATAAAAAGAAATACATTTGTACCCAAATTGAAATCTTAAAAATCTAACACTCTCCCAGAAGGATCCCGAAAAAAGTTTTGTGCAAAATTTTTAAATGCGTATTTATCTAGGTAATTAAATCAATAATATATTTTCTAACTAACTAAGGGAATAATATAAATAAATCCAATAATTTATTAAATAAATATAATATTTAAAAATATGGGGTTTTACAACTTGTTACCCAATTGATTATCAGTTCAGGATATGTCTCATTGCAGGTTTACAGTATTTTCTTTATTATCCTGAGATTATTTACATTCAATCTTTACCTTCAGTATTTGTATCGCTTGTGTTGTTGGTTTAAGTTCCTAGATTGGCTTTCTTTGTGGTACTTGCTATTTGGGGTCTGACGCCATTGGTTTTTCATGGACAGATCCAGTAGAAGCACCGAAGGATCATTCATACTTTCCTGAGGATGGTGACCACCAGGAGCACCATACTGCATGAGTGGATTTTCTTACTTCCCCTATCTGATGTACATTCTATTTTGTTGGCATATAGCCACCGAGCACGTGTTTAACTCGTATTTTGGTTTGATCAGTTAGCCTACGGGCATTAGCATGATTGGCATATCCTAGGGTTGATCATGTATGACTTAGAATCTGGCTAGTTTATTCATTTTGTGTTCACTAGCTTCATGATCATTTGTATGTTATACTTTAGGACGCTTTACTATTATATTTCAGCTGGTCTTATATCTTGTTATTATTCATGTTGTTCTTGAGATTGAAACACTAGGGTTTGTTGGACCTAGGCTTGACTGTTGGTTTGTAGTAGTAACCTCTCATATCTTACAGCTTTACCGTATATACTATAACCTCCGTATCCTAAAATTCTAGCTTAAATATTGTTATTAGGTTAATTTGGGGCTATTGGAATTTTTTCACAATTTTTGGTTAATTAAAAACTAGTAACACTAATTTTCTAAGGCTTTCAAGAATTTATTTTAGTGTTAAACATATTTAAAAATATTCCAAACTTTTATTTTAGGTTCTAAATAATCAAATATATGTTCTATAATGTTTTGAGAATTTTTTGAGTATTTTTAGCATTTATTTTGAGTTAATTATGCAAAAATAAATTAAAAACTATTTTCTAAAAAAGAAAACCATTAAAAGAAATTACCCTGCCTAGTCAGCCAACCGGGGCCCGTACGTCAGCCTCCCAAAGCAAACAGAGCGTGGCCCACCTATCAGCGACCCGGGGGCGTGGGTGCGGGTGCAACTGGACCGCGCGTTCGAGCCGGGACGAGTCCGAATTTGACTCGGACTAAGCATGTCCAAGCCGCGCACACTCTCGGCCGTCCGATCTGGGCGGGAATGCCTGTATGGATTCCACGTGGTGCACTCTGAGCCGCGGCTCATTCTCAATCCTCTATATATATATTGTGGAAATGTTATAATTTTTAGGGTTCTTTCTTCAAGGCAATTTTGAGGAGTTGTCATCTAGTATTTCCTTTATTTTTCCGAAGCCATTACTCATAACTTCGAACTCCAAAAATGGCCCAGTTTCTTGTGTTAGAACCATATTGAGGTTAGTTTTCTGAATATGTAATTTTTTATACGAAATACAGAATATTAAATTCTAAAAAAATCGTAGAGCACATCATATCCAAAAATAGATGCATCTTAGTGTTTTAGCGATTTTAGGAGAACCAGGAATGTGAATAATGAACCGTTTGAAGTTTCGGAAATCTAACTTTGAGGCCATCGACATAAGTTTTTCCCAGAATTTAATTCGAATTATTTATATACTGTAAATTCTGTAGAACTTCTAGGTTAGCAATTAACCAACGTTGCGCAATACTATTTTGTATGTATAATAGTTTTCAAACGAATTTGAATCCGGATGAGCCATAAATTCCAGTATGTTTTTGATGCTAAAATCGAAAGGAAATCATGCATGAAAGTCGAGTTTGTATCGGTTGACTGTTTGGTCAACAAAATGCCTCGATTTGCGTGTCGTGAGTCTTGAGTTGATAAAATTTATTTTCTTTGAACAAAATTTAGGAATTAACCTAAAAATCAGAATAATAAGATTAAAATTGATTTTTAGAGTAATTTTTCTAGAATTAAATAAATTAAAAAAAATTATCTCTTGACATGGTAATATATAATACGTGGAATTTGGACTCTGAATTGGGACCTGATCCAAGCACAACTATGGATTATAGGCGAGTAAATTTTCATGATTACTTTCAGTGCTTGATAGTCTTTATAATGTATGCTTAGTATTGATTATTTGATTATTGACACTTGTTGCACGGATTAGTATGATGGATTCTTGTTATGAGATACATGACTGTTCGGGATTATTGTTATTTCTTCGTGACTGGTTTGGAATCCATGTTGTACTCGTGGGGAGAGAAAATACTTAGTGGACATGTGAACTACCCTTTCTATCCCATTGTCTTACTGGAATAATTGTAGCCATGCACGACACATGTGGTTTGTGAGATTTTACCCATAGCCGTTCACATATCAACAAGGTATTTCAAATCACGTAGAATAGTTTGTTCCTACTTGTTCTTCTGTATATTGCAGTTACTTTATATGTTGCTTGAAGATATTGTACTATATATTTGCCATGATTGGACTTCAGCATTTAGTTTTTTTGGTTGCCTTATTGTGATTTCAATTTTGTTGATATTATATATTCTTTACTATTTATTGACTTATAGCTTCTACCATGTGTTGGAACTATTTTTACTGTGATGTACTCAGGAGGATGCGATCCCTACGCATTTTGGACCTTATGTTAGCGACATAGCTGAGCCTGATCTTGCCCTTCAGGAGGATACGGGAGAGTTAGCAACTCAGATGCCGTTTGCAATGGAGTAGTTTAGAAGAGTAGTTGGTTTTGTTAGTTATTTTGGACCGGAATATTCTCCGGCAATTTTTCTAGAGTATTTTGAATATTTTTCTTTGGATATTTAGTCATTTTTGGGAGACTTCTTGGACCCGCATCGAGACTATTATTTCATTATTATCTATGGTGTATTCATTTAAATTAGTGCCTATGATTGAGTATAGTGCGAAGATGTATATATGTTATGAGTTGTCGATTATACTTGTGGCTTATTGTAGAGCGTTCTACCGCTGACACTGTGGCGTAGGCTGGATGTACTCATGACTCATGCCCAAATCCAGGGTGCGGGTCATGACATATTTTTATGGTGGCCCACGCAGGTCAGGTTTCACATAAGGTTGCGAACTCGTAGTGGTACTCAAGTTAGATGTACGACTACGAGCCTGCCATAGGATATACATACTAGGAATAGGAAAATACTCGATCATAATAAGGGATCCTATATACTCAACTTGCTAACCCTTATTAATTTCTTCCGAGCAATCAGACATCTTTCAAATTTGATTGTCCTTCTTGAATACTACCTTATCTTGTGCCATATCAATTGAATTTTTGTTGTTTTCAACCATTCAGAATGCCACCCAAGACTAGAGCGCGCGGTTCCAGAGCCAATGGTGCTTTCTCCATTATCCTAGTCAATGATACTTGAGTAGGAGTTGTAAGATCACGACTAGTTGAGACATTATCTTAGTCAATGATACTTGTAAGGGGCATCGTGTTACCTTGGGATGCCATGATTTGGATGCTAGTTTATTCATAATGCCACTTCCAATTTTTGACATTGCCCTCGGAATGGATTGGTTGAGTATGCACCATGCTAACATAGATTGTCGTGGAGGACGTGTATTGTTGTGCCCTCTAGGAGAGAGAAAATTTGAGTTTGTTAGGGGAGGAGTTGAGCAGATTGATAGAATTATTTGTGGATCCATAGTAGCAGAGAAGGACTTGCCATACCCTATTATTACAAAGTTTCTAGACGTATTTCCTGTGGAGCTACCAGGATTGTCCCCTGACGGAGATCTTAAATTTTTTATTGACTTAGTGCCTGGGGCAGAGCCGGTGTCGCAACTGGTCTACAGGATCAATAACAACGAGATGGCAGAACGGAAGAATCAGGTTGATGAATTACTAGACAAGGGTTTCATTAGATCGAGTTTCTCGCCTTGGGGAGCCCCAGTCTTATTTATACCAAAGAAGGATGTGTCGGTGCGAATGTGCATTGATTACAGGGCTCTGAACAACCTCACCATCAAAAACAAATATCCACTACCAAGGATAGATGATCTTTTTGATCAGTTGAGCGGTACGAGGGTATTTTCGAAGATTGATTTAAGGTATGGCTATTATCAATTGAAGGTAAAGAAGGAAGATATTCTAAAAACTGTATTTCAGACAAGATATGGCCAATATGAGTTTAGGGTGATGCCATTTGGGTTGACTAATGCCCCAATAGTCTTCATAAACTTGATGAACAAGGTGTTCCACCAGTGCCTTGATAATTTTATAGTAGTATTCATAGATGATATTCTTGCCTATTCGAAGACTCCAGAAGAGCATGAGAAGCATCTAAGGATTGTGCTAGAGACCCTTCGGAAGGAGAAGCTCTATGAGAAACTCTCAAAATGTGAGTTCTTCCCGGATAAGCTAGTGTTCCTTAGGCATGTGGTGACTGAAGACGGGATATCGGTGGATCCAAAGTAGATTACTGAGTCTTAGAACACTCCGAGTTCTATTGCAGAGATCATAAGCTTCTTAGGATTGGCCAGGTATTACAGAAAATTTGTAAAAGATTTTTCTTGGATCGCAGAGCTATTGAATAGACTCACTCGAAAGGATGTACAGTTCATGTGGACCGATGAATGTCAGGCTGTATTTAATGAGCTAAAGAAGAGGTTGACCATAGCGCCTATTTTGACAGTGCCATCTGGGACGGGTGAATTTGTCATTTATAGCGATGCTTCGGGGAAGGGCTTGGGATGTGTTCTAGAGCAGAACAAGAAGGTGTTGGCGTATGCTTCTAGATAGTTGCAGACACATTAGAAAAACTATCCTACTCATGACTTCGAATTAGCAGCGGTGATCTTTGCTCTAAAGTTGTGGAGACATTATCTGTACGGAGAGCGTATGGAAATATACACTGACCACAAGATCTTAAAGTACGTCTTTACGCAGAAAGAGATGAATATGAGGCATCGCAGGTGGCTAGAACTGATGAAGGATTTTAATATTTTACTACAGTATCATCCAGGAAAGGCTAACGTAGTTGTCGATGCCTTGAGCAGATATCCAGTAGCGATGTACTTGACAACGGATCGTCACTTATTAGCATACTTGGATAGCCTTGGCATCTAGGTTATTGTTCCAGGAGTGGAGACGCAGATGATGGACATGCAGATTCAGTCAGGGTTGATAGAGAAGATCCGAGATACACAGTACTAGGATGAGGGTCTGCGAAGCCTCAAAGCTCAGGTGCAGGCAAGATTGATGGAGGACTTCGCTATTGCTGAGGATGGTTCACTAAGGCATGGGATTAGGTTATATGTGCTTAGTGGGTTCCTGCGGGAAGAGATCATGTAGGAAGCTCATTATTCCCAGTATTCTATACATCCGGGAGCTAACAAGATGTATAAGGACCTGAGGGAACACGTGTGGTGGTATGGGATAAAGCGAGATGTAGCATATTTTGTCTCCAGATGTTTAGTGTGCCAGCAGGTCAAAGTCGAGAGGAAAAGACCAGGAGGATTGCTACAGCCACTACCGATTCTTGAGTGGGAATGTGAACACATCACGATAGATTTTGTTTTTGGACTTCCACGCACTCCAGGAGGAAAGGACGTGATTTGGGTCATTGTTGACAGGATGACCAAATCAGCCCACCTTTTGCCTTTCAAATTAGGATTACCCACGGAGAAGCTTGCCAATTATATATGGGACAGATAGTCAGGCTGCATGGAGTTCCAGTGAGCATCATCTCCGATCGAAATATCAGATTTATGTTCCAATTTTGGAGGAGTTGCAGGCTAGCTTAGGTATCCAACTCAAATTTAGCACTGCTTACCACCCTCAGATGGATGGACAGTCAGAGAGGACTATTCAGACACTCGAGGATATGCTTCAAACATGTGTACTAGATTTTGGTGGCTCATAGAAGGATCATCTTCACCTAGTAGAGTTTGCATACAATAATAGCTATCTAGCCAGTATCGAGGTATCTCATTTTGAGGCTCTGTACGGTAGGAGATGTCGGACTCCATTGTCTTGGGATGACGTAGGCGAGAGATTACTATTGGGACCCGAGATGCTTGTTGATGATGTAGAAAAAGTAAAGCAGATTAGGGAGCGACTTCGTGTTGCTCAGGACAGACAAAAGCAGTGGGCCGATAGCTACCGGAGACCTCTAGAGTTTGAGGTTGGCGACTTAGTATTCTTGAGGATCTCTCTGACACATGGTACGATTCATTTTGGTGGAGGTGGAAAGCTTAGTCCAAGATTCATCAGACCTTTTAATGTTCTAGAGAAGTTCGGGCAGCAGCCTATCGACTAGCCTTACTGCCTACATTGGAAGGAGTACACAACGTATTCGATGTGTCCCAGCTAAGGCGATACGTGGCAGATCTTAGCCATGTATTAGATCATTCGGAGCTTGAGGTTGGACTGGGTCTTCGCTATCCATAGTAACCAGTGGAGATCCTAGACCGCAGAGATAAAGTACTTCGTAACCAAGTAATTCCCTTGGTTCGCGTCGCTTGGAGGTATCACTCTCCCGGTGAATCAACGTGGGAAGGTGAGGACGAGATGCGTGAGAGATACCCCTATCTTTTTGCACCATGAGGTAATTTTTTTTCTTGTATTTGTTCTGCCTTAAATTTTGAGGACAAATATTTTTTAGGAGGGTAGACTTGTAACCTCTGTATCCTGAAATTCTAGCTTAAATGTTGTTATTAGGCTAATTTGGGGCTATTAAAAATTTTCCATAATTTTTGGTTAATTAAAAACTAGTAACACTAATTTTCTAGGACTTTCAAGAATTTATTTTAGTGTTAAACATAATTAAAAATGTCCCAAACTTTTATTTTAGGTTATATAATTTCTAGAATTTTCTGAGAATTTTTGGAGTATTTTTAGCATTTATTTTGTGTTAATTATGCAAAACTGAATTAAAAATTATTTTCCGAAAAAGGAAACCCATAAAAGAAATTACCCTGCCCAGTCAGCCAACAAGGGCCCACCCGTCAGCCTCCCACAATAAACAAGGCGGGGCCCGCCTATCAGCAACCCGCGGGTATGGGTGCGGGCGCAACCGATCCGCGTGTTTGAGCCGAGCCGAGCCGGAATTCGACGAAGACTCAACCGGGCCAAGACGCGTGCACTCTCAGCCATCCGATCTTGGCGGGAGTTCCTGGATGGAAGCCATATGGCGCACTCTGAGCCGTGGCTCATTCTCTCTCCTCTATATATATTTTGTAAAGGTTATAATTTTTAAGGTTCTTTCTTCTGGCCAATTTTAAGGAGTTGTCATCTAGGATTTCCTTCATCTTATAGAAGTCATTACTCATTGCTCCGGACTCCAAACATGGTCCAGTTTCTTGCATTAAAATTATATTTAGGTTAGTTTTCTGAATATATAATTTTTTCACGAAATTCAGAGTATTATATTCTAAAAAATTCTGAGAGCACAGCATGTCCAAAAATAGACGCATCTCGGTATTTTGTGATTCCGAGAGAGCCAAAAATTCGAATAATAAACTGTTTGAAGTTTCAGAAAGCTAACATTGATAACATAAACATATGTTTTTTCCAAAATTTATTTCATATTATTTCTATACTGCAAATTCTATAGAACTTCTAAGTTAGCAATTAACCACCGTTGCGCAATACAATTTTATATGTGCAATAGTTTCCAAATAAATTTGAATCTGGATGAGCCATAAATTCCATAATGTTTATGATACTGAAATCTATAGGAAATCATGCATGAAAGTTGAGTTTGTATTAGTTAACTTTTCGGTCAACAGATCGTCTTAATTTGCGTACCTGAGTCTTGAGTTGATAAAATTCGATTTCTTTGGACACAATTTAGGAATTAACCTAAAAATAAGAATAATAAGATTAAAATAGGATTTTAGAGTAATTTTTTCAAAATTAAATAAATTAAAATAAATTATCTTATGACATAGTAACATATCATACGTAGGATTTGGACTATGAATTGGGACATGGTCCAACCACAACTGAGGACCACATGCGAGTACATTTTCGTGATTATTTTTAGTACTTGATAGTCTCTATAATGCATACTTTAGTATTGATTATAAGATTCTTGACACTTGCTACACGGATTAGTATGATGGATTCTTGTTATGAGATACGTGACTGTGGATTATTGTTATTTCTTTATAACTGGTTCGAAATCCATGTTGTACTCGTGGGTAGGAGAAATACTTAGTGGGCGTGTTAACTACCATTTTTTATACCATGGTCTTACTGGAATAATAGCAGCCATGCACGACACGTGTGGTTTGCCAGATTTTACCCTTAGTAGTTCATATGTCAACAAGGTATTTCAAATCACGTAGAATAGTTTGTTCATACTTGTTCTTCCATATATTGCAGTTACTTTCTTTTTTGCTTGGAGATATTGTACTACATCTTTGCCATGACAGGACTTCAGTATTTAGTTATTCTGATTGCCTTATTGTGATTTCAGGTTTATTGATATTATATATTCTTTAATATTTATTGTCTTATAGCTTTTACCATGTGTTGTAACTATTTTTACTATGATGTGCTCATTCCTTTCCTGACTGAATAACCATATTTTAGGTGACTACAATAAGGATGTGATACCAACACATTATGGACCGTATGTTAGCAACATAGCTGAGCTTGATCTTGCCCTTCAGGAGGATCAGGGAGAGTTAGAAGCTCAGATACCGTCTGCAATAGAGCAGTTTAGAAGAGTATTTAGTTTTGTTAGTTATTTTGGACCAGATTTGTAAACCCCCTGATTTTTAAGAATTTTTAAATTTTGATTTTTCACAAATTTCTGCAATTTTTTGGGATTTTTCTGAAATTAAATTCAGGTGTTTTAATTATTAAATAATTTTTAAATGATAATAAATAATATTAAAATATTATGAAAATAATATTTTATGGTGTAAAATGAAAAACTAGACATAGGGTAATTTTTTGAGAATTTATTGGACCCCGAACCTATCTTTAAAGCCTTAAAAACCCTATTTTTAAAATAACCAAATAAACCGGGTTGAACCGGGTTCAAACCGGGCTGAACCGGCCTGAACCCGGTCCAATCGAACCTGACCGGACCGCTCAGCTAGCGGGTCGGGCTGGGTCTGCCCAAACCCGCACCCGAATCCACCCGACCCGAGCCCTTTCTCTTCCCCAGCGACCCTGCCGCTTCCGCTCCGACCGGCCAACCCGCCGTCGCCGACTGCTCCTCTTCTCCAGCCCTCCGCCTCCCGTAACCGACGCCCGGCTCCTTCTCTCCCCTCCCGTAACCGGCGCCGGCCGACTGACCACCTTCTCTCTCCCCTATAAAAAGAGCCCTAGCCGCCTCCTCCCTTTTCTTCCTCCTCCGCCCCGCTTCTCCGGCAACCCCGCTGCCCTAGCCTCGCTGTCACCTCCGCCTAGCAACCTTCCAGCACCTTCGCCTCCCTTCGGACAGTCTCAACCACGACCAGCAGCAGCCGAGCAGAGCCCAGCCAACCGCCTCCCCGTGTCGAGCTCCCCGGACCTCCACAGCCTCCGGCATGCAGCCGCCCTCAAGTGCCGCCACAACACGACGCCTCCTCCCGCCCAGCTCCACCGCACAGCCGCCTCCCCGCAGCTGCCCCGAGCCGGCCTCCCCTTCTTCCTCCTCCTTCTCCCTTGGTAGCACCCGACCCGACCGCTTCAGCTTCTCCGGCCGCCGTGCCGCTCAGCGCCGCCGCCCCGCGAGCGCCGCTTCCGACGACACCCGCCTCCGCTCCCCGGCCTCCCTCGGCCCTAGCCGCAGCTCCGGCAGTGTCCCCAAGCCCTAAACCCTAGGGCAGACACGGACACAGCACTCGGACTCGTGTCGGACCCGTGTCGGACACAGAGAAATTTGATTTCTCGGAGCCCTGTTCAGGTACCCGTTTCTCTCTTCTCATAAATCCGTTTTCGATTCCGTCAGTTGCGACGCGTAGACTGTATGACCCTCTCGGTGCCCGTGCAACCCGCTCGACGCATCGCGTCCTGTGGTGATCGCACACTGCGATCCAAAAAAAGGAAAAACAACGCCCTGATTCACCCCGGAACTGAGTACGCCCCGCCAAACGGGGCAACTTGGTCACGTGCGATCTTCACCGATACGTGCGCGTCGTTGATACGGACGTGCGAGATTTTGCAGAAGCTGATTCGGATGTGCGTGCACACCGAAATCAGTACGTATCCGCGAACACCGTCCCGTATCCGACTTTTCTGTTTGTTGTTGTAACTTAGTGTACACACGTCGGATCGAGACGAAACTTGCGCCATCGGACTCGTAGCAATACGCTGGTCCTGTGAACTAAGTTTGGTTCGATTCTGAGAACGTTAAAAAATCGCATATCGTGGGCCCCACAGGCTCCACCCGACGGGTGATTTTGAGAACGGCTCATCGGAATCCAATTCTGGAAGCTCCGTTGGGTTCGTATCATCGTTCCTGACCTGTTGACACTAAGTTGGACAAATTTGGAGACCTTTGACCCTGACGCATTTTTCGGTGCAAAGTGGCCCACATTTGGACCCCGTTTTGCCCTGAAATATCATTTTTTGCCCTTGTCTCCAAATTGGACTCAAGGACAGGCGTTTCTTGTTGATTGATATTTTCTGGATCTGATGGTGATATTTATTTCAGCAACTGGAGTACTGCCTGCAAATCTCGCTGAAGTCAGAGCTACAATTGGAACCGGAACCCCAGGCAAGTGTACCTTGCCAATCTCTGCAGTTTTTGCTATTTATTTCCTTGACATATATACATTATTATACATGCTTGACCTAGGACCGTGTGACTTACTTAGCGTTCGATTATAGTCGGATGCCAACACCGTACGCGGTGTTGTGTAAAGTCATCTAGAGATGGATACCGAGACCATATACTTCTCGTACTTGCCTTATCAAGTACTTTATACCCAGGACACCTGACACTATTCATGATACAGAATCGTCCTGAGATATTCATGGTAATTCTGTATAGGGTACAGTTTTCATGACTTATTCCTTTGTTTAGATATTATATGACTGGATGCATTAGTGATGATCATGTATGGCATGGACATGAGACGTCGTGGACATGAGATGCATAATTACGTTGGGTGGGGAGAGTCACACAAACTACAGGTTGATTATATATTATGCCGGTGTCGTAGTCTCCCTTTGAGCTAGACAACCACGTGATATTACTGCTACCGGCTCTCCGACACAGAGCTTGTAGTAGTTTCAGCTTGAGTTTTAGTGCTGCTCTCATATTGCATATCACTTAGCTGGTTATATATTTACCCTATTATTTTATTTATTTGCTGTACTGTATTATCTTTGGCTTGAGCTTTCTTGTACCTTGTTATGTCCCCTGAGGACCTGGATTCGGATTATGTCCCCAGGATTAGCAGAGGAGATCCACTCTGAGGTTTACAGAACAGCAGCATTAGCAGGAGCAGAAGCAGGAACAGTAGCAGGCACAGGAGCAGTACCAGATCCAGCAGTCGAGTGACTTCTACGGTATCTTCTGAGTATATACTATTTCCATACTCAGTTTATTTGCTGATATCTTCATTCTTGTATCTAGACAGTTGTATCAGACTTATAATGGGTTTGTTCCATGATTTATGTACTTATGACTTGTTGTTGATGTTTATTTCTTTTTTTTTATTTTGATATATTCATTCTATGGATGAGATTAGTAGACCCTGATTATGGTTGTAATAACAGCTTAAGTATGCCCCGATGGATCCATTAAATTGGGTTTGTCCATCGGTGTGTGCTGTTGGCCATTGCCACGTGTCCAGTCCCCGATATTTTGGGACTGGGGCGTGACATGGTTTTTGTGGTGGCCCATGCAGGTTAACAACTAAATTATTCGGTTTCAACTTAGGGACCGAACAAGCCTGCAATAAGATAGGATAAGTTTTAGGATCTCATCCACTTGCTTGAAACGTTCTTGATATCTATATCAGTTTCAAATCAATTTCTTGAATTGCATCCTGCCTTGGTTCCTGTACGCCTCTTATTGTTTATTTTGGTTGCAGAGTTATGGATTCACGAGCAAACGATGAGACTCCTGCAATATCACCATGGGATCTTTTGGTAACCAATGAAGAGGAAGTAACACCAGTTGACGAAGGTCAATCCGCTCAACAATACAGTCAAGCGAATCAGCAAGATGACATTCCACCATTGACGTAATTTACTCCACAAATGCCCGTAATTCTACTAGGGCAGGCCATGGAAGGGCAGCAGATGTTACAAATGATCTATGCAATAATGCAAGCTCAACAAGAGGCTTTGAGTCGCAGTCTAGTAACTGCATTAGAGCAGGCAGATCTACCAGCACGACGACCAACGACGAGCTCTATTTCTGATTTCCGCCAGCTGAAGCCCCGTACCTTCTCAGGCAAAGAAAAGCCCACAGAAGTTCATGAATGGCTCACCAACACTCAACATCAATTAGAAGCAGCTGAGATTCTAAGAGAACGTTGGATGACTGCCGTCAGAATGCAATTAACGGACAATGCTCATCACTAGTGGCTATCTGAAGAGACACGGCTCGGACCAGACCGAGTCACTTGGGAAGAGTTCTCTAGACTCTTTCAGGAGATGTACATTCCGGCTATCGCTCGATCAGAACTTCGGGATAAGTTCAATTGCCTCACTCAAGACAACATGACAGTAGAAGAGTACAACGCAGAGTTCATTCGTCTAAGTCGCTTTGCCCCAACCTTGATTCTGACAGAAGAAGAGAAGGCTGAAAAGTTCTTCGACGGACTAAATATTGAGCTACATAAACTAATTGGATCCGTTGCTCCTACATCTTACTCGGACGTCCTTGCTGCAGCACGACGCATGGAGCGCGTCATCAGGAGAGAGACCAGTCTAAAGAGGTCATTCACATCAGCACCAGTCGGAGCACCACAAGAAGAAGTTGTAAAAAGACTTCACAGTCACCAGCCACCAGAAGCATCTCCACAGGCAATACCTGTCTGTCCATATTATCGCAAGCGAGGCCATAAAGAGATCGAGTGCAGACGAAAGAGGAGATTATGTTTAGTTTGCGGATCCAGTCAGCATTTAGTAAAGGAATATCCTGAGCATAGAGAAAGAGCACCAAAGGTTAACCAGCAAGTGTTACCAGTACCGAGGCCAACCTATCCAACATTGGAAGCACCACAAACAGAAGTTCAAGAAGTCCTACCACCAGCTCCAGGAGGGTATCAGCCGAGGCCACCTTTGATACCTCAGGCACTGCTCTTCCAGTAGGCTCAGCAGCAGCAGAGGAATCGACGGCAAGGACGGGGACAAGCCCTGACGATGACTTTGGAGAACGTGTAGAATCGTGGAGTAGCTAATGCGCGTAAGTTTTTGTAGTTTTTGTTTCTAGTATCACCTTAGTTCGTGCCTGCTGGTTCGTGACCCTAGACTTAACCTGACAGTTTTAAATTGCTAATAATTGATAACCTAGTGTTAATCTAAGTAATTTTTGAACTTGCCAAATAACTTAGAATGTTTATAAATGATAACCTGATAAGTTTTTAAAAGATAAAACTGGTTTTCTAAAACTGTAGTTTTCTATATTTTCTACAGTTGGGAAATTTTATAATAATTAATGCTTAGGGAAATAATTTTTTCTAGGTGTTACCTTCAACCTTGATTCTCCTTGATTTTGATGTGCTTCGAACAATGTTTGCAACTGTGTCATCTCTGTTGACCGGTTATTCTTTGATTGCAAGGACGCAATCCCCTTAAGGGGGGGTAGATTGTAAACTCCCTGATTTTCAAGAATTTTTAAAATTTGATTTTTCATAATTTTCTGGAATTTTTTGGGATTTTTTTGAAATTAAATTCAGGTGTTTTAATTATTAAATGATTTTTAAATAATAATAAATAATATTAAAATATTATAAAAATAATATTTTATGGTGTAAAATGAAAAACTAGACATAGGATAATTTTTTGGGAATTTATTGGCTCCGAACCTATTTTTAAAGCCTTAAAATTCCTATTTTTAAAATAACCAAATAAACCGGGTTGAACCGGGTTCAAACCGGGCTGAACCGGCCTGAACCCGGTCTAATCAAACCGGATCGGACCGCTCAGCTACCGGGTCGGGCCGGGTCTGCCCAAACCCGCACCCGAATCCACCCGACCCGAGCCCTTTCTCTTCCCTAGCGACCCTGCCGCTTCCGCTCCGACCGGCCAACCCGCCGCCGCCGACTGCTCCTCTTCTCCAGCCCTCCGCCTCCCGTAACCGACGCCCGGCTCCTTCTCTCCCCTCCCGTAACCGGCGTCGGCCGACTAGCCACCTTCTCTCTCCCCTATAAAAAAAGCCCTAGCCGCCTCCTCCCTTTTCTTCCTCCTCCGCCCCGCTTCTCCGGTAACCCCGCTGCCCTAGCCTCGCCGTCACCTCCGCCCAGCAACCCTCCAGCACCTCCGCCTCCCTCCGGACAGTCTCAACCACGACCAGCAGCAGCCGAGCAGAGCCCAGCCAACCGCCTCCCCGTGTCGAGCTCCCCGGACCTCCACAGCCTCCGGCGCGCAGCCGCCCTCAAGCGCCGCCCCAGCACGCCGCCTCCTCCCGCCCAGCTCCGCCGCACAGCCGCCTCCCCGTAGCTGCCCTGAGCCGGCCTCCCCTTCTTCCTCCTCCTTCTCCCTTGGTAGCACCCGACCCGATCGCTTCAGCTTCTCCGGCCGCCGTGTCGCTCAGTGCCGCCGCCCCTCGAGCTCCGCCGCCGACGACACCCGCCTCCGCTCCCCGGCCTCCCCCGGCCCTAGCCGCAGCTCCGACAGTGTCCCCAAGCCCTAAACCCTAGGGCAGACACGGACACAGCCCTCGGACTCGTGTCGGACCCGTGTCGGACACAGAGAAATTTAATTTCCCGGAGCCCTGTTCAGGTACCCGTTTCTCTCTCCTCGTAAATCCATTTTCGATTCCGTCAGTTGCGACGCGTAGACTGTATGACCCTCTCGGTGTCCGTGTAACCCGCTCGACGCATCGCGTCCTGTGGTGATCGCACACCGCGATCCAAAAACAGGAAAAATAACGCCCTGATTCATCCCGGAACTGAGTACACCCCGCCAAATGGGACGATTTGGTCACGTGCGGTCTTCACCGATACGTGCGCGTCGTTGATACGGACGTGCAAGATTTTACAGAAGCTGATTCGGATGTGCGTGCACACCGAAATCAGTACGTATCCGCGGACACCGTTTCGTATCCGACTTTTCTGTTTGTTGCTGTAACTTAGTGTACACACGTCGGATCAAGACAAAACTTGCGCCATCGGACTCGTAGCAATACGCTGGTCCTGTGAGCTAAGTTTGGTTCGATTCTGAGAACGTTGAAAATCGCGTATCGTGGGCCCCACAGGCTCCACCCGACGGGCAATTTTGAGAACGGCTCATCGGAATCCAATTCTGAAAGCTCCGTTGGGTTCGTATCATAGTTCCTGACCTGTTGACACTAAGTTGGACAAATTTGGAGACCTTTGACCCTGACACGTTTTTCGGTGCAAAGTGGCCCACATTTGGACCCCGTTTTGCCCTGAAATATCATTTTTTTGCCCTTGTCTCCAAATTAGACTCAAGGACAGGCATTTCTAGCTGATTGATATTTTTTGGATCTGATAGTGATGTTTGTTTCAGCAACTGGAGTACTGCCTGCAAATCTCGCTGAAGTCAGAGCTACAATTGGAACCGGAACCCCAGGCAAGTGTACCTTGCCAATCTCTGCAGTTGTTGCTATTTATTTCCTTGACATATATACATTATTATACATGCTTGACCTAGGAACGTGTGACTTACTTAGCTTCCGATTACAGTCGGATGCCAACACCGTACGCGGTGTTGTGTAAAGTCATCTAGAGATGGATACCGAGACCATATACTTCTCATACTTGCCTTATCAAGTACTTTATACCTAGGACACCTGACACTATTCATGATACATAATCGTCCTGAGATATTCATGGTGATTCTGTATAGGGTATAATTTTCATGACTTATTCCTTTGTTTAGATATTATATGACTGGATGCATTAGTGATGATCATGTATGGCATGGACATGAGACGTCGTGGACTTGAGATGCATGATTACATTGGGTGGGGAGAGTCACACAAACTACAGGTTGATTATATATTATGCCGGCGTCGTAGTCTCCCTTTGAGCTAGACAACCACATGATATTACTGCTACCGGCTCCCCGACACAGAGCTTGTAGTAGTTTCAGCTTGAGTTTTAGTGCTGCTCTCATATTGCATATCACTTAGCTGGTTATATATTTACCCTATTGTTTCATTTATTTGCTGCACTGCATTATCTTTGGATTGAGCTTTCTTGTACATTGCTATGTCCCCTGAGGACCTGAATCCGGATTATGTTCCTAGGATTAGCAGAGGAGATCCACTCTGAGGTTTACAGAACAGCAGCATTAGCAGGAGCAGAAGCAGGAACAGTAGCAGGCACTGGAGCAGTACCAGATCCAGCAGTCGAGTGACTTATACGGTATCTTCTGAGTATATACTGTTTCCATACTCAGTTTATTTGCTAATATCTTCATTCTTGTATCTTGACAGTTGTATCAGACTTATAATGGGTTTGTTCCATAATTTATGTACTTGTGACTTGTTGTTGATGTTTATTTCTTTTTTTTTATTTTGATATATTTATTCTGTGGATGAGATTAGTAGACCCTGATTATGGTTGTAATAACAGCTTAAGTATGCCCCGATGGATCCATTAAATTGGGTTTGTCCATCGGTGTGTGCTGCTGGCCATTGCCACGTATCCAGTCCCCGATATTTTGGGACTGGGGCGTGACAAGATTATTCTCCGACAATTTTTTCTAGAGTATTTTCAATATTGTTCTTTGGATATTTAGTCATTTTTGGGTGACTTCTTGGGCCCGCATCGAGACTATTATTTTATTATTATCTATGGTGTATTCTTTTAAATTAGTGCATATGATTGAGTATAATATGGAGATGCATATAGGTTGTGAGTTATAGATTATACTTGTGGCTTATTGTACAGCGTTCTACCGTCGACACTGCGGCATTGGCTGGATGTAATCATGACTCATGCCCAAATCCATGGTGCGGGTTGTGACATATACGGAGTATTGGAGTTCTCTAAGTATACGTAGCTGTCCTTGTCAGTCCTATTTTTCGATATTCTGGTTCTGGGGTGTGATAATTTCTGCCCTCGACTCATCTACATAGCAGAAGTGGGCTCGTGCGCATCTATGCAGGCCTAATTCTGTATTGCAAGCTCCCTTGCACTTAGGGTCTTGTTGGAGGAGTGACCGTGAATGCACTGAACTCCCGGCTTCACTTGCGTTAGTACCTTATGGAGAAAGTTTTGATTGTAGGATCTTTCTATCATATGTACTCATGACCTTGAATATCAAATAAAAACCCTTGAATGCAATGAATTTTTATCATATGTACTCATGGCCTTGAATATCAATAAAAAATTATTGTCATTTTCTGTAACTTTCCCTTTTACTCTGTAGACATAGCATAATATCGTAGTCATTTCAAATTTGTTTACCCAACAAGGGCTTTATGGACTCACCATCTCTGGCATGCATAAAGCTAAGCACATATGGTAAGTTAAGGTATCGTGGACACGGTAGGTGGAGAGGAAGAAAATAAGACAGAGGTGATATGGACACGACGGTTTTCTTTTTCTCTACATGTTTATCCTACTGGAGAGAATGAGCAGCTTATAGCTCAGAGGTGGTATGGAAATGAACTACAAACTTCACTGTGCTTTGTAGGGCAAGCATAAATCACATTGCTTGTCCATGCCTGTTGGGGAAGACCGAAATGGAATAAAAATACTGTAGATTTGCATGCTAACTTGCTGGGGGATGGGAAAGTATCGTCATCATAAGCAAATCCTCGTTAGGCTTTGCGAGCATGTATGCACCATTGGAATATAACGTTTCCACAGTCAAGGGTCATTCCCACTTGGGTTGGAATTTCCACGCCATCCTGTGCGTCATGACCATGGGTCTTCTCATTGTTAGGGCGAGGTCACCAACCTAGAATGCCCTTTCTTTCACATTTTTGTTGAAGTCTCTGAAAATGCGTGCTTGATATAGCTCAATGTGATGTTAGGCTGTAACCACCTAGTTTTGGAAAGAGGGGTATTTTGTTATTTTACATATAATTGATATTGTGTTAATAATAATTTTGCTAAAAATAATTATAACTGGTTATTGAGCTAGCTTACACATACCTGTACAATCACATCTACCCTTGCTAATGCACACTTCCCAATATATAGCATAAGTCATATTACCTATAGCACAAGTCATATTACCTACCACAATGCATACTAGCACTATCACACTCACCTATACAGTTATAGGTACCACTCTATCATGACACACGCACTAATATATCTTATGAATGCACATTCTCAACATAAAATATTGATAGTGCTACCTATAAGTGTCACCAACCAAATGTCAAGCACCAATAGAATATTGATGCCGCATTAATACTCAAAACAATTTCATGATATTCAATTGCTACTTGGATCCCTCAACTATATGAACCTACATCTATCTAAAACATACTTGATGACATGATACCAATACCTAGAATCATAAATTGGTATACTACTCTCCTCTTGACAACTCTTTTATTTCTCATACCATGATACTAAGCACTAACTATACTCTGACACTAATCTTGATCTATTGTTACAAATGGTACTTTACTATGAGTCACTTCTAGGCTTATACACTGATACTAATGCTCACATTCTCTACCAGGAACCACTATCAAACTCACAAGCTATACTCCTAATAATCAATACAGATACTCAACTTGACCCTAACCTATTTGCAAGTTACCAAACTACTATACTATCCAAAGAAGTTGTCTCAGGAACTAATGAAGGTAAAGCCATACATGGAACTTAATTAGAGAAACTAAAGATATCTCTATCCTGAGCTAGTAGAGTGATATGAAAAAACTCAATAATAATAATGTTGAATGATAGAGACGATATGTTAAGAACCAATTAAGATACAATCTGATAATCATATACATCCATCCAAAATTATGTTACTTAGAATCCTCGCCACACTAGTAAGCATAGCTGTGATATACGATAGTTTTTGTAACTAAGGTATACACCTCTATAATCATGTTATCTAGAATCCTCGTTGTGCCGACTAGAATAGCTACAAGAAACTATAAATTCCATAACTAAGATATGTACATCCAAAATTAGCTCTCTACGTTTCTGCCACATGAGCTAGTATGGCTGCGATAAACTCTAGGCTCCATAACCAAGATAGACAGTTACCTTTCTTACTATCCTTATCAAAATATATCATCAAAGTATACCTTAATCCAGTCCATAAAATTTATCTCGATATAAGAATCAAAGTCAATAATGAACATCAAGAATCAAATTTAACAACGCACAAGTAAGAGTAACCGGAACAAGTGGAAGCAGATTTTGAATTAGAGTTCATAATAAGATTTTCAAGGGTCATCCTAGAAATTTCTTAAGTAATCCAAATTTATGATTGAGTATTCCCTCATCTTATATCATATATTCTATCGCAGGCTCGTAGTAGTACAACTAAGCCTTTGCACTACCACGACATTGTACTAATTGTGAAGCTTGACCTGCGTAGGCCACCAAAAAAATATTCCATGACCCGCACCCAGTTTTGAGGGCACGAGTATGTGGGTACGTCCAGTCTACGCTGCAACATCGACGGTAGAACGTTGTCTAGGTTAACAATACTATCTAATCATCTCACGCACACAATATATATATATATATATATATATATATATCAACTCCATATGGAGGACAAGATGATAATATATAATGATAATAAATACTCAATCATATTAAAACTAAAGGAAGATAATGACACGATATCCAATAGAAGAAATGGAATCACAAAGTCACAACTACAACCAAATCCAAGTCTAATAGTCTATCAACAAGCACAAATAGTCTCAATATATATATATATATATATATATATATATATATATATATATATATATATATATATATATATATATAATGCCAAATGTCTAAGCTTGAGTAAAGTAAAGGAAATACTGAAGTCTTCTCAACGGCTGGTGCTAGAACATCCTGCACTAATGGAGCTACCTCAGCTAGCTCGCCATCCTGTGGGCCATAATGTGTAGGATACCACTCCTCTAAAGAATCATCTGAAAAATATATCCAGTCAGGATTGGAACAAAGTACAACCCAATAGCAGTTCCAATAATTGACAAAAGCTATGAAACATAAATAGTAATAAAAATAAATGATGGAAAGTGACTGGAATAGTAAACATCATGAAAGGGAATATCACGACAAGTAATAGAAATAATTGAGAGTAATATGGTAAGGAACATCATTGTAATGAACCAGAAATGAATGAAAATATAACAATAAGTGCCTTGAAATCTTAGTGCGACATGTGATCGCCTTGGGCCTAGCACAGTCTATATAAAAAGGGAACTAGCTGAATCAAACATAAAGTGCATGATCGTCTATTTGTCATGGTCTACACTACTGTAGGGTCTGAAAGGTATGATCATATATCCACTAATACTTTTCCTGCCCCGGACTAGTACACAGATCCAAATCAGACACGTTCTGACACGATAATCACTATGCATGATCTGTAATATCATGCACGCTGATCACGGTCTAATCGTATAATCATGGAGTAATAATAAAGTGATCATGGAGAAGAATATCTCATGATGGGGATCCAAGGTTTACTAATCCGTGTAACATTGTGTCAAGAATCAAATATCTCAATACTAAATACATGTAACATAGAGACTATAAAGTAAGGAAACTATCAAAAAATGTACTCGCCCGTGGTCCAAAGCAATGAATGTCAAAATATGTTCGAACTGGTGTCATACTGACCTATATATAAAATTTTATGTCAAATGGTGTTCCAGAATCAATAAAATATTTAATTAACTCAAAACTAGGTCAGAATAGTCAAACTAGGTCAAACTAAGTCGATACCTTGATTCTAGGTCCATTTTACCTAATAAGTTGACTTTTAGGGTCAAACTAGTTAACACTAGCTAAAACTAGGTTATACCTAAGTTTTTAGGTCAAAACTAGCTAATATATACTTATCTCTAATTAACCTCGGAATACCATAGCCTAGTATCTTAAATTAATACATTGAGCTTACCTATTACCTTGGTATCCCAATCCTTTGGTTATACTAGTATCTATATACTCTGACACAATGCCTTAGCTTATTACTGGATGTTCTAATCTATTACCTAGTATCTTAATCTATATCTAGATACTACCCCAAGTTCCCTCTCATGAATATCTCATGATACCAAGTACCCCACTTCATGGATACCCAAGATACCCATTCTACTATCAACACTACCAAACAACCTCACTTGATACTAAATACCAAGATACCCATTCTAGTATCAACACTACAAAACAACCTCAACTGGACACCCAATCACTAGCTCACATTCCCCTCCTTCACTCTTAACGACACTATACTCAGTACCTCTATATTCTCAAAAGCTCACTCACTCAAGTATCACTTATGCACTCTAGAATATAACACACTCCATTTAATTTCCACACTGTAGCACATATTGCTACCTCATAATTCCTCAACCCTGACACTTACACTCATGAATCTTGGATAAATATTCCCAACCCATTTGATAAATTGCACAGACCTACCAACACACATCTCATGAACCTTACACCAGGTACTGTTACTGCTCTACTCTAACCCATGGGTTGTAATGACATACACACTTATATTATGTCGCTGATCACAATAGTTGATACACTAATGGAATTAACCACTGTATAGGCTCAAACCCCCCACCCTCACTTAATCCTTGCAGAAACTGCCTAATATGCTTGGCACTCGATCCTCCAATTCATATGTTGTTGTTCATGTAGTGCAAACCTTAACTTAAACACCCTCATCTTAAGCATTCGTATGTTGTTGTCTGATGACCTGTTATTAATCCCAAGGACTGCAACCCTAATCTTAAACACCCTCAATTGGTACATCTCCTCCACTGCTCAAGCAGTGCAATACTCCATCTATAGACACACGAGCATTCTTCCTTATGATACACTCGAGCCCCACTAGGTTGTGCACCTACTTGTACATAGGCACACTCCTACATAACCCCTCATACCACTCTCAAACTTTCCCTCATCTATACCTCATCTGTATATTATCTCATACTCTAGCACCCTAAAGCTTGTGCACTAGTGTGCTCAAATTCTACACCTACTCATCCCTGACTGTTGTCCCCATCACCTCACTGATTACTGAACACCAACTGAATATAGAGCTCCTTTTAATATCTGAACACATGTTTACTATGCGTGCTACATCAACCTGGTATCAGGTCTGATACCAAAATACCCAAGCCTCAAGTTTTCTGGCCAAGATACTACTGATACTCCCTAATTGCTATTGCAATTACCCTTGTATACATCAGTGTCATACTACAACCCGAGCTAACCAAATCCCCACTCACATACTAATGCATGATTTGTGCATACATGCACAACCATCTAACTGCTCCTACAAATATTGTACCTACTACTACTGCTTCATGGTGCTGCAAATATAGCAGCTGTGCTAAGTTGCTGCCACATTCAACTATAGTTACTGCTGATGTTACCAGTTCAGTAGTGATCTGACACATGGTACCAAAACCTGCTGTATCCCCACTGCAGTACTCGAACATGCACACAAGTCCCTATCCCAACAATCAACCTAACTACTTGAGCAATGTGTGTACTGATACTCATCTTTTCTTCCCCTTGCACTTCTCTTCCACTGCAAATTGCTCGAGTTATCCCCCTTCCTAACACTGTAAGTGAACTGAGTTCAGTTGTACACCATTGCACTGTGCTAACCCGAGCACCCTCCTTCAAAGCAACACATCAACCACCCATCTTAACCCAAGCCAACCTATATATATATATATATATAGGTCTACATTAGTATACACATTATCTAATATCTAATTCATCAAATACCTTGAGTAGCATGTCAAGATACTCATAATGTGTCATGATACACTATCAACCAATAAGACAAATCCTCTAATTCTCAACCAATATTATAATACATATCAAATGCATCTATATATAACTAATGTAATTAGTTACAATGGAGATTGGTGAGGAATTACACTAATATGTACAAAACCTCCAAAATAAGCACTTGTATCATAGCGTATCACAAAGTATCATGATAAACCCTACTCGTATCCAATTATGGACATGTAGCTAGTCCTATACTAATAATACAAGTCCAATTAGACCTAATTGATCAAATGATAAACACTTGTTGTACCTATCTCGAATTTCTCCTAAATTGAACATAAAATACAATGTAACTATCACAATAGGGGTCATATGAACCTAGTTTTTCTTCCTATGGTAGTCCTTAGCCATGGGAGGGTTCCTAATGGTCAAACATAAAAATTAGAGTAGAAATGACTAGGAAAATATGGATTTTACGTATTGGGAGACGGATTCCTAATGTAGCTTCCTCAAGTGGACACAAGATGAATAATGGATACCAACTCTTAGCAAAACTCATCTTCCAATAGCCTCTTGAAATCACCAAGCTCCTAGCTCTCCAGGTAATGAAAATGGGAGGGATAGGAATTGATTTGGTAAAATTTGGTAAATGAATGAAGGGATTTGGGGAAGAACTAAATTAGATTTAGAATAAATGAAGTGGGAGAAATTAATGGAGCTTTCCCTATCTATTTAGGGCCGGCCACCTTAGGGATCCCTATTGGACAAGGCAAAAAGACTTTTGGACCTTCAAAGATTTTCATAAAGAGTTATGCTAATTAAGGGGTTAATTAAAGGGAAGCTTCTAATCTTTAATGAATGTGATATTTTATTCATTTTCTCTAATTAATGAGTCAACCATGACTAAAATAATTAATTAAAGTAATGGGTCAAGTCAAGCCTAGTTGGGTCCATTTGGGCTTACTAGCACTAAGTCTAATCATAGACTAACCACTAACAAACTAATCATATAGTCCATTCTAATTAGTTAGAACTCAGCCAATACATATAATAATTATTATTATCACTAATAAAATTATCAAGCAATTATTGAAATGATAAAAATATCCCTCTCCCGGAAAAGTGGTAGTTACAAATAAAATCAAGGATTAGTAAATAAAGGGACATGGGATCATTGAATCTTGGATATAAATTTAACTTGGGAAATGATAATCGACGACATGATTATGAATTAAGGATTTTTGAATCACAATTTTAAATTGGTATACGGAGATCGAAAGGTATAAATATTTCGAGGTCAATATTTAGGATAGTGACATACATTATTAGTGAAGGAAATAAGAAATTGGTAGAAACATTAAATATTGAGAATCTAGAAAATTTGAGAAATACAAAGAATAATTCGAGATTCAAATGAAGGGATTGAACTTGGATAGAGGAGATACATTTTTTGACTCAAAGGTTATGGATTTAGTTAAACACACAAGTTGAGGAATATGGAGTATTTTACCGTTTCGGAGTTAATGATGGATTATGGAATCTAATACGGGATCATAAGATTAAATGATATGATATGGATGTGCCTTGGGGAACAGTTACTTCTGAGGAAGATCGAGCAGATATTCTAGAACAAAGTTCTCCACCATCTATCCTATCTTTCTGTAACTCCATTCTTATATTGATTTATACCAGGTTCATTATAATATTTTGCCATACCAATTTGACTATATTATTGTCTATCATAGTAGTGTTATTCTTATTAGGATATTTGAGGAGTAGTTCATAGGTGGAGCTTTTGGTAGAGACTGCAAGGTCTATGACAAGTGGAGAACATAAATGGGTAAAAAGATAATAAAGAAGGATTTGATGATTGAAATGTATACATGAATACAGATGATAGAACTTCATAGGTTAGAAGTATAAGGAGTTAAAACTCTGGAGAGAAACTGGACGAGATCACATGAGTAATTTTATCGGAAGAAATAATATTTTTGGAATCAAAACATCAATAATAAAAATTGGAGATTGATAGCATGGAATTAAGTTTGAAGCAATAGGGGATGTAAAATAAGAACCTTAAAGAAATGAGGTATTATTTATTAGTAAGTGGTGCAAATTAATGTGGTATTGAGGACTAATAAAGTAGACGAGGGCGATGTTGATCTTGAGAATCTTATTTTAGTAAATCTAGTGACGAGGGATAATGAATATAATTGAGGATTCAAATTTTATGGTACTAAAATTGGGGTAAATATTGAGTTTCGATGGTTTACAAGTTGTGGAGAATTAAGGAAAATTAAAGAATAACTAAGATAAGTTTGATCAATGGGAACTGGTATAATTTGTGATGGGTTTTAGTATATGCATATCCAATTGGACGAAGTATTATGTTCGAGGAAATATAGGTAGAATAGGAGTAATGATAATGTTAAAGGGTGATGAAGGAAATATTATTACAATAAAAAATATGGAATTGGGATTTTAAACATGCTTAATGGAACACAATAAAATTTTGAAGTAGCATGAATTATATAGTGAGATAACCTCATACGAATTGAGGCAAAACTAGAGGTCAAGCTATAAGAGGAGAATATTAGTAGTGAAATAGACAAATTGGAACAATGATACCTAATATCGAGTAATAGAAGATGAATGTCAAATAGGGAGAGAGATAATTTTGACATTGAGGAACATGCAAAATGGATTAAAATCTTGAAATTTTATATGATAAATACAAAAACTTGAAATGGAGGTTGAAATTGGAGAAGATGGAGTTCCCAATAGGCAAGATTGAAAATTTGATATCCATATTTTGTAGAGGTTGTAATTGAGGGCAGAGGATCATAAGAGTAACTAGAAACAACAAAGAAGTAATATTGACGGATAAAGGGAGAGTGAATTTCTAAGGAGTCATGATTTTAAATGTTAGGATCAGGAGATTAGAAGGATATGATAGAGTAAATATATCAAGGATAGTGTAGTAATTTGTATTGGAAGTTTCAAGATCTGTGTAATAATGAATCAAGATTTTGTGAAAACATGATGAATATGTGATATCTACATAGGGAAGGAATTAAGATGTATGCGTATTACCTTATCTTAGAGCTGTGAGGTATTCTTCTTTTTTGATTGTGCTTGTTCTGTTCTAGGTGCTAGTTCGTCCTTCAATTTCGAGGATAAAATTTTTCTAAGGGAGATAGGATTGTAACCACCTAGTTTTGGGTAGAGGGGTATTTTTTTCATTTTGCATATATTTGATATTGTGTTAATAATAATTTTTGCTAATAATAATTATAAGTAGTTAGTGAGCTAGCTTATTAGTTTGGACTTAGTGTTGGTTGAATCAAATTAGACCCAACTATCTTTAGTCATGACTTAGTTAGTTTAATTAATTAGATTAGTGAATAAATAAAATATCCACTTAATTAGAGTATATAACCTTCCACTTATTAATTAGATTCCCTCATGACAACTTTTAATGAGAGAAGAAAGGAATTTTGGATAACTCACCAATCCCTAACCCTAACTCTAGTGGTCGGCCATATAATGGGAGTGTTTCCTTCATTAATTATTAATTAGTAGCCTCCATTTCATTCCAAATTAGTTTATCCCCAAAAATTTCCTAAATCCTCATCAAACCCTAATCAAAACTACTCATTCCCTACTCATTGTCATTCCCATGAAGAAATAAGGCTTGGATTGCAAGGAGCACCATTGGAGAGGTGATTGCTAAGGAGTTCGTGTCCAATCCAATCCCTATGTGTCTATTTAAAAGAGTTTCATTGGGATTCCAACTCCCAATAGGTATAATTCAATCCCTATATCAATTCTATAGTTAATTGGTCATAATAATCCTATAGGAACTTACCCATGGATAAGGACCACCCTTAGAAAGAAGAACTAGGTGCTAGAAGTCCCTATTGCAATAGTTTTAGTGGTTTATGTGGCCAAATTGAGAAAAATATAAATTTAGTGTACCAAACGTTTGAGGAATGACCTATTGAGTATTAGAGACTTTAATTCATGTATATTGAGGGCGTACGTGTCCATAAATGGATACAGGAAGGCCGTGTCATGATACATCATAGTATGTATCGGTAGATTTGGGTATTTTGTGCTAATAATGGTTAATTCCTTTATTTTGCTCTTAATTAGTTATAATATGAGTTTATATATATTAATAGGCTTGTTAGGAGGTTCTAATCAGTTTAGAATGTGAGTTTAACATTGGTGTGGTGATTGGAAGTGCGTATCATGCGTATCGGAGAGTGATACGTACGCGTATCATAGGTGCACACAAAGTGTTTGATTTTGGTTGTGTTGTTTTATAGAGTAGTATAATTGTGTTAGTGTTCATGAGTGTTTGGGGTGTACCTAGATGCTAAAAAATTGGACATATTAGAATATATTTTGTGCACTGTGAAGTAAAATATTTACTAGCCATGAGGGGAGGACAGTGATGCATAATGTGCACTGAAAAGGTTGCACCAGTAACTTCTTGCTGCTAAATTTTTGCAGGATAGAAGTGAGGGTGCCTCTAGAAAGCACAGTACTTGCAGTGCTCAGGTAGGAAGTTGACATTAGTAGCAACGCTTAGAGGAGTTAGTTGTAGTTCAGGTACTTGACCGAAGAGTACAGTTCAGGTACTAGATTGATAGGGGTGTTCAGGTTTGTGAAGGGGAGGTGATTGCAGGTATCAGTAAGGTTGGGGCTCGGGTTATGTGGGGAGACCTTAGCATTTATAGCTTCCGGTCTGTGCACTTGAGCACAAACACAATAGTTGTAGGTAAAGAGAAGTAGATGTGTTAGAGTGCCTGGTAATAGGGGTTTTTGGGTTATGTGAGGGGATGCATTTGGCTGCAGTAAAGGAGAGATCTGAACCTAGCACTAGTGTACAAGGCAGTAGAGAAAGGAAACAAGGGCAACAACATATGTTAGTCGAGTAACAGTAGTATGTGCACGTGAGTGCACTTGGTTGTGCACTGATGTGCAATGCAATACAGGTTAAAGTATTTAGGTTCAACATCAGGTTCTTGCTAACTTTGGGGTTTTGCAAGGTACTGCAGTAGCAGTGGTCAAGAAGTAGGGTATTGGGAGTTGGAGGAAGTATGTAGCAGTGGTGAAGGAGAAAGAATGGCAGTGTAGTTAGCAGTAAACTTGGGGGGTTACAGGCCTGTGTGCAACTGTTTGGATGGGGTGATATTCCAGTTAGCACAACAAGGGGAGCAATTCACAGTGTGGTATCAGTTGGAGATGTATGTGTGTTCAACTTGAGTGTCTAGAGTGAACTTAGAGTGTGCATAGTGGTGCAACGACAATGATGGATGATGTTTATAAGTCTGGGTTTTAGTGTATCAATAGGGGGATTGAATACTTGGATAAGAGTTATAAGCAAGGTACTTGTGTGGTTGTGACATCCTGGAGAATAATTTTAAGTGTAGATATCTCATGATACCAAGAGTTGGATAATGGGTCAAGTATCATAGCAATGCTCATGTGTAGTGTGATGTGTTATGAGTAATACATTTAGGGTTTGTGTCCATAGTGTTCGTATATGAGATTGTGTTAGTGTAGTTGGAGTGAGGGTTGGTGCACAAGTGCAATAGCGAGTGAGTGTGATGGTGTAGTTCAGGTTATGTGTGAGGGTTATATGAGTGAGTTGAGTGAGGTATTGGTGTGAGTGTGGTATTGGAATATAGTTGAGTATCAATCATGGTGTGTGATACCAAGTGTATAAATACTAAGTATTAGAATATTAAGTAAGTAGTAGGTATTAGTTAAGGTATTGTAAGGTAATATGTAAGGTATTACTTTATAACTTAGATACCAGTATATATGAGTTAAAGTTATATATATATATATATATATATATATATATATATATATATATATATATATATATATATAGCTACTATACCAATAAGGTATTGACCTGGAAAACTAGGTATGCTTGGTACAAGCTAATTTTTAGTTAGTATTGACTAGTTTGACCTTATAGCCAACCTTATAGATAGTTGTGAACCCAAAACAAGGCATGAAACTAGTTTGACCCTAAAACCCTAGTCTTGATTTAGAAACCAAATTTTGAGCTAGTTAAACTTATTTATGATTCTGAAACACCTTTTGACATAGAATTTCATATTTAGGTCTTCGAGGTCTCATTTTAGACATTGTTTGATATTCTTTGATCAGAACCATATGCGAGTACATTCTCTGATAGTTTTCTTTATATGATAGCTTCTATGTTACATGTACTTAGTATTGTTATACTTGATTCCTGATATGATGGTAAATAGATTGGTATATCTTGGATCCTCGTCATGAGATGTTACTTGTCGTGTTAGACCATGATCATCATATTGATATTAGACCTTGACTAACATCTTGATATTAGACCTTGATTACCATGTGGATATTAGTTCTTGTGTGGTGATTCATGTGTCGTGATGCGTCATGGTTCAGATCTACTAAACTAGTCGGGGGCGGGGGAAGTGCTAGCTAGATATGTGATCATACCTATAGCCCTTGTGATAGTGTAGACCTTAGCTACTAGCTGTCACGCCCCGATCTCCCGCAGGCAAATCGGCCGTTCCCGCTAGGCGGGAATCACCCTCGCCAGCGCTCCCGCGGAACGATCGCTTAACCCATCCGGGCGTGATACCGCACGAGCGTGAGCCACGCCCATGCAAGGCCATGGTTCATTGGCTGGCGGTAAGAGTTCTAAGCCACAGAGTCGCACAGATTGTCCGAGTGCAGCGGAGTCATGAACGCATAGGCGATCGATAACAGGTTCACTAAGTCGACAATATAACAGAAGCATTAAAACACAAGTTGAAGTAAAGCAAGCTCTTTTTATTGTTATGAACATGTATTGCAGGCGACGTATAGCCGAGATTACAAGTCGCTTAAGCCTCTCTCTCTGAAACAGTAAAAGCGTGCCAAGTGGCTACAATTATGGAATGATTGTACAGGCGATGTTCAGGCGACGCTCCAATATTATGTCTTGTATATGTGCTTCAGTCCCGGACGCATCGTTGTAAGGCTTCAGAGGAAACTCCTGGCCTTAGCACGCACGAAGGAGGCATCCGCACCGAACGAGGTGCTCCCGTACCCTGCATACAAACTGGTGGATTATCAGTACATTGAATGCACTGGTGGGGAAGCTACTCGCCCGCTCGACAAATCCAAACACGTAATATAGGTTCCGTGCACCAACTATTAAGTTGTCTTTCTAGTTGCCTTAGGATCAGTTTTATGCAAATATTGAATAGCCTAACGTGTGGCAGTGCGCCGTACAACATGAGAGGAAATACGGCGAGACTTACCAACTTACCATCTCCTTCCCTGTCCAAGGCAAACATTGAGGCAAACAGTGTTAATTCAAGCACAGGCAAGTATAACATTCAGGAAGCATAGCATATGCAAACATGAGGGTCGTTTTAACATGATCGTTCAGATGTTCAATTATTTCTTGATATGATGCAGTGACTCGCACGAGGATAGCCGCTAAGCGTGGATGACTTATCTATATGAACGTTTGTCGCTAGCATAGCCATAAAGGACCGTTTAGTCTTGAACAAGGATGGAAAGCAACAAAGATTCGTTGTTGGTTGCAGACCATCCTGTCTAGATGCGTGAGACTATCGTAAAGTTCCATCCGGATATGAACGGTCCCAGTGACCGCCCGTGGAACAGTGCCTCGTTGTCGAGTTGTCTGCGACATGCAGGTCAGGGTCAGTTTCAATCCACAACTTGAATGATAATCCATGATTCGTGATCTGAACGAGCGTTTGCTCCAAGAGCTGAGATTCGTTCGTTACGTGACGTAATTCTTGTTCAGATGTAGACTTGATGTGATTTTTATTCAGTTGTCACGTTATTGGATTCACGTTCAGTATTTATTACCCTGATGCGTGCCCCTGGTTCGGGGATTGCCTTGGCGACCTAATGGTCCCGGATACTTGCAGGTCATTCAGGCACGGAACGACTACGTAGTAGTCTTTCGGGGTTTGGATGAAAATACGGTAACATTTAAGCAGACAAGCATGCATTTCTAAGGAACATAAGCAGGCACGTTTGCTCGGACCCGAAGGTAAGCCGAGAGATGAAACCGTTAGGGACTTAGCATACGAGGGTCTGAACATATATAAGCAGTATTTTATATCTTTCCATGTTCTAGCATAGCAATACAAGTTGGGATTATTCCCTTAGCTAGGTGTGTTGGATTTATTAGCATGTAGGGGTGATTCACCTAGCGACGAGCATAAACATTCCAGATTTTATGTGTGCTGGCTAAGCAAGGACAAGTTTACCGTAGCCACCCACCTTAGTGATGATTCGCCTCGGTAGAGCGGTACGCCTGAGCGAGCCTCTGAAAGCCTAAGCTGAATTCCTATAGGGACAAGTCTGGATATCATTTGCTTCTCGTTTGAGGCAAAGCGGGTCAGGACAGTTGCACTTTTGCCGTTTGAGACGGCAGTCCGCTTGAGCGGAACGGGGTGCTACATCCTACCCATCTTAGAAAAAGTCTCATCCTCGAGACTTACTAAGGACAAGCAGTAATCTAGGGTTGAGGCAATCCTAGAAAAGTCATTGTACTTGTTCATTTGGATCTTCACTTGCACAAGCTTCGAAATCAGCATATCGCTTAGACTGGATCGTGCGCACTTTCGAAGTGCACTTCTAGCGTGAACACGTCAACCAGCTTAGTGATAGCGAAGTCTTAGCACTCGAGTTTCACCTTTTCTTAAGTCTTGGATGGTGCACTAGTTCAAGGTGTCCCTCGAATAGATGCATTCAACCAAACTTAGGGATAGTGAAAATCGGACAAGCTACTAGCGATACTCTCAAGGGTTTGCACAGGTTGGCACAAAGGCCACTCGCAGCATACAACCAGACAAGCAATCATATCATTCAAAATGCATTTTGAAAGTATTTAGACTTATTGTTGGAACATCCCATCGAGGCATTGAGAGAGAGCGTACACATAACCCACGAACAAGATTTCGAAACAGAGATATCAAATCAAAGTCCAAAGGCGTAGAAGCCAGGCTCTGATACCAACATGTCACGCCCCAATCTTCCGTAGGCAAATCGGCCGTTCCCGCTAGGCGGGAATCACCCTCGCCAGCGCTCCCGCGGAACGATCGCTTGACACATCCGGGAGTGATGTCGCACGAGCGTGAGCCACGCCCGTACAAGGCCATGGTTCATTGGCTGACGGTAAGAGTTCTAAGCCACAGAGTCGCACAGATTGTCTGAGTGCAGCGGAGTCATGAACGCATAGGCGATCGGTAACAGGTTCACTGAGTCGACAATATAGCAGAAGCATTGAATCACAAGTTGAAGTAAAGCAAGCTCTTTTTATTGATATGAACATGTATTACAGGTGGCGTATAGCCGAGATTACAAGTCGCTCAAGCCTCTCTCTCTGAAACAATAAAAGCGTGCAAAGTGGCTACAATTGTGGAATGATTGTACAGGCGATGTTCAGGCGATGCTCCAACATTATGTCTTGTATATGTGCTTCAGTCCCGGATGCACCGTTGCAAGGCTTCAGAGGAAACTCCTGGCCTTAGCACGCACGAAGGAGGCATCCGCACCGAACGAGGTGCTCCCGCACCCTGCATACAAAATGGTGGATTATCAGTACATTGAATGCACTGGTGGGGAAGCTACTCGCCCGCTCGACAAATCCAAACACGTAATACAGGTTATGTGCACCAACTATTAAGTTGTCTTTCTAGTTGCCTTAGGATCAGTTTCATGCAAACATTGAATAGCCTAACGTGTGGCAGTACGCCGTGCAACATGAGAGGAAACACGACGAGACTTACCAACTTACCATCTCCTTCCCTATCCAAGGCAAACATTGAGGCAAACAGGGTTAATTCAAGCACGGGCAAGTATAACATTCAGGAAGCATAGCATATGCAAACATGAGGGTCGTTTTAACATGATCGTTCAGGTGTTCAATTATTTCTTGATACGATGTAGTGACTCGCACGCGGATAGCCGCTAAGCGAGGATGACTTATCTATATGAACGTTTGTCGCTGGCATAGCCATAAAGGACCGTTTAGTCTTGAACAAGGATGGAAAGCAACAAAGATCCGTTATTGGTTGCAGACCATCCTGTCCAGATGCGTGAGACTATCGTAAAGTTCCATCCGGATCGGAACGGTCCCAGTGCCCCAGTGACCGTCCGTGGAACAGTGCCTCATTGTCGAGTTGTCCGCGACATGCAGGTCAGGGTTAGTTTCAATCCATAACTTGAATGATAATCCATGATTCATGATCTGAACGAGCGTTTGCTCCAAGAGCTGAGATTCGTTCGTTACGTGACGTGATTCTCGTTCAGATGTAGACTTGATATGATTATCATTCAGTTGTCACGTTATTGGATACACGTTTAGTATTTATTACCCTGATGCGTGCTCCTGGTTCGGGGATTGCCTTGGCGACCTAATGGTCCCGGATACTTGCAGGTCATTCAGGCACGGAACGACTACGTAGTAGTCTTCTGGGGTTTGGATGAAAATACGATAACATTCAAGCAGACAAGCATGCGTTTCTAAGGAACATAAGCAGGCACGTTTGCTCGGACCCGAAGGTAAGCCGAGAGATGAAACCGTTAGGGACTTAGCATGCGAGGGTCTGAACATATATAAGCAGTATTTTATATATTTCTATGTTCTAGCATAGCAATACAAGTTGGGATTATTTCCTTAGCTAGGTGCGTTGGATTTATTAGCATGCAGGGGGTGATTCACCTAGCGACTAGCATAAACATTCCAGATTTTATGTGTGCTGGCTAAGCAAAGACAAGTTCACCGTCGCCACCCACCTTAGCGATGATTCGCCTCGGTAGAGCGGTACGCCTGAGCGAGCCTCTGAAAGCCTAAGCTGAATTCCTGTAGGGACAAGTCTGGATATCATTTGCTTCTCGTTTGAGGCAAAGCGGGTCGGGACAGTTACATTTTTGCCGTTTGAGACGGCAGTCCGCTTGAGCGGAACGGGATATTACACTAGCTAATCATATACTTCACATATAATTGAGCTTGCTCCCTTTTAATATAATCCTTGTTTAGGCCCAAGCCGATCACATATCGAACTAGTATTTCAAGCACTTAGTTACCTTAGATATCTCTATTTAGTATTTTGGTACCGGATCTGTCACCGGCATTTACTCTGACATTAGGGTGTTATTAGTTGATACTAGACTAGATGTTGAGTTCATTAGACTTATCTAGACTTGTGTTTGGATCTCTTTTCTTATTATCATATCATGCCATTTATCTTCCTACTAGATTTATGTGATTGAGTATTGCCTTTATCATTATATATTGCCATCTTATCCTCCTTATGGAGTTGAGATATTATTGACAACTTATGATCATATTATTGTGTGAGATTGATAGTTAGTTATTGATGACCTAGACAACATTCTACCGTTGATGCTGCGGCGTAGGCTGGATGTACCACGTACGCGCATTCGATTATCTGTGTGCGAGTCGTGACACGAGCTAAGAGAAATTTTTCATCAAGGGCCTCCAGCTCCTGTAGATACCGACGATAGTTATCTTCTGTGGTTAATGGTATGTGAGTGCTACCCATAGAGAAGTAATCTAGGTTTCTAGGGAAAGGATTGCTTTGCTCCCGTAGACTACGAAAAATAACGTACTGCCAGTCGGGGTTTGGACCGTTATACGATAGGCCCAGAGGCATTCACCAAACTTCTCATTCCAAATGCATTTTTTGGATGAAATAAACTTCTTAATAGCTTGAATTGTAGGCAGTCGAAGCTATATTCTGCCAATATATTTGGTACACCGTTGACCTCTTCTACAATCCATTTGCTACTGGATTATAGGCGGTCAAAGCTATATTCTGAATTCAGTTTTTATCGCAAAATTAGAAGAAACTGTGGCTTACAAACTGTGGACCGTTGTCATGGATAATCCTTCAATGCAATCCAAAATAGTAGATGACATAATGTTTGATGAAACTAATCATGTTGGATATCTTCACTTTCACGAGCATGATGGCTTCCGCCTATTTGGAGAAGTAGTATGTTATAGAGTGGATGAACCAGTGCCCTTTCAATAATAGTGGGCTAATTGGCCCGTTGATGTCCATGCCCCTCGATACAAATGGCCAAGATGCCACCGTTAGGTGCAAGAACTCTGAAGGATGATCGATGAATTATACATGGATTCGACACACGTATACTTTCTTGCATAGTCGACGATGTCTGCTACCATGGTTGGCTAATAGTAACCCATACGCTTGAGACGATCCTGTAGTTTTGGACCTGGTTGGTGTGTACCTCAAACGCTGTAGTGGGCTTGACGATGTGCTTGCCTCACCTCTGTATCCGATAGGCACAGTAGCAAGAGTCCGTCATACGACCAGTGGTACAACATCTTGGTGGCCATATGGTAATAGAACTAGAGGGATTGTCTTCTAATGGAAGCAGCTTCCTTTGGATCACCTGGGAAGATTCCGTAGACTGCGTAGTTTATGAAAAGAAACCTCCAGTCTTTGATATCAACGTCTGTCTCAATTGAGTGGCTCAGGCACAAACAAAAATTTTTTTTAGGGCAAACCAATTCTTGACCAATCACTGTGATTAATTGGTAGGTTCTGATAAGGACTACTAAGGAAGCTGCGAGACCGACAAGGACACCAGCTTCGATGTTTTGCAGCCGTGGTACGTGCTCTATAAAGAATCCGTCAAAAGTGGAGATTATACTGAGTATGGATTGATGGTAAGGAATTAAATCCTCCTGCCGAAATTTGTACTCTCCTCGAACCTGACTGACTATCAGCTTGGTGTCACCGTAGGCTTCCAGGTAGTCGACCTCCAGTTGTTTAGCCAGCTGGAGTCCAATAATAAGGGCGTTATATTCTGCAACATTATTGGAATACGATGTTGCAAGTGAATAAGCGTCGTGGATGACCATATCATTAGAAGAGATCAAGACTACCCCCAGTCCAACGACAATATTGCCTTTAGGCCCTGTTCTTGAAGCACTGTCGAAGAATATTTGCCAAATGAACTTCTTCGTCATCGTGTTAGACTCTAACACTTCGTCTGGAATCTCATCATATAGATTTTTTGTTTCTGGCACCGGGGGACCTGTAAGAAAATCAGCCAATGCCTGGCCATTAACTGCCTTCTGCGGGACATATACCATGTCATAGGGTGACAGAAGTATTGTCTATGTGGCCAGGCAAGAGTTAAGTGCCACTAACTTGGTCATGAGGACCCTAAGAGGGTTAATTCGATAAACCACATGTATTGTTTGTCCCGTTACATAATGATGCTTTTTTGAATAATGAAGACCAGAGCGAGGCACTATTTCTCCACAGGGTTATTCATGTGCTCCGCGCTGACTATCATTATGCTGAGGTAATAGATGGCCTGCTCATGCCCCACATAACTCTTTTGGGCTAGTAGAGCACCAAGGAATGATCTATAACTCGCACGTATAACAGAAAGAATTTAGCCATGATTGGAGCCACCAATACCAGGAGGCTTGGTGAGGTATTCCTTGATGTCATCGAATGGTCGCTGGCATTCTTCGGTCCAGATAAAGGAAAATCCCTTCTTCATAAATTGGGTAAAGAGCTGACATCTTCCAGAGAGGTTTGATATGAATCTCCTGATATAGGATAACCTTCTTTACAAACCATGAAGCTCTCGAAGGTTCCTCGGAGGGTTCAAATCAAGGATAGCCATTGTCTTCTTAGGGTCTATTTGAATACCCTTTGATGTTATGACAAAATCCAAAAACTTGCCGTTAGAGACTCCCAGGAAAGACTTGGCTAGTTCATCTTGAGCTGATGTGCCCGTATTAGGTGGAACACTATCTTCAGGTTGTGAAGATGGTCATCTTGAAAGCGGCACTTAACAGAGATGTCATCAAAACAATACTCGACTGTCTTATGCATTTGTTAACAGAAAATGGTGCTCATAGCTTGTTAATAGGTCGTACCTGCATTCTTTAGACCGAAAGGGATTACAGTGTAACAGTATACACCTATTGGTATTCGAAAAAAGTATGCTTCTCGTCATCTGGGGATACTTTGATCTGATTGTAGACCGATAACCAATCCATGAAGCACATACGCTCGAAGCCACAAGTATTATTGACCATTATATCAGTGATCGGAAGAAAGAATTGGTACTATAGGCAAGCTGCGTTCAAATCACAAAGTCTATACAGACTCGAATTTTATCGTTCTTTTTAATAACAAAAACGATATTGGCCACAAAATCTGGATGATGTTCTTCGCGAATAAAATCGCTTGCTATCAGCTTATTTACTTCAGCTTCGATGACGTTCATGACGTCCGGATAGAATTGTTGGCCCAACCGGTCACAGTCAACTTGATTTTTATAGTTAACTAAACCATGTATCGATATATTGCAACTGAAGATTCAATACTACTACTACAAATATTGATTGTACTGTATCATTCAAATATAATTTTTACTTTATTTGAGTATTGGACTTATGTACATCGAGTCATACTGGCATAACCCAATGTCCACTCAAATAAATCCTTGAACCTATCCACCAAATCAGCCTACAATCATACTCAAATCCTACTAGAATAGGCAACCGAACTCGGTTACCTATATAGTATAAAATTAATCCAGTTATTAAACCCCTGATTTCTTGGACAAACGTTCAAAAGTTTGAAAGTAAAACCTACCCGAACTCTGGCCGAATTCTGTTTGCTAATACCTTATAAATAGGATTAAAATTCCCATATTTCAAATCATTCAATCATTTCTACTTTCAACCCTCTAGTGAAGCAATAATACTGAGCCTCAACTTTTCCTTCTCCAAGAGCAACTCCCTATTCTTCTAAGTTCCAAGTACGGTCTCGGTCTAAAAGTCTACAAGAGTTATAAAGAGTTGGCTCAAACATTTTCCTCTCTTTCTCTCTCTCTTGTTGTGAAGTTGCAATACTTTGGATCAAATCTTGTGGTTGTAAAGGAGTGGCAAGCCTTCGTATCAAAGCTTGTAATTCACTATTGGTGATTATAGTGGATACAACTCCGATCAAGAGTTCTCGGGACTGGACTAGTCTTCTCAGAGGGAAACCAGTATACATCGTAGTTTTTGTGTTTGCTCTCTCTTACTCTTACTACTTTATATTATTGTCTTCCATATACATTGTTAGTTGCTAGCTGCCTTCAATCTGCATAATTTTTAATTTTGTAGATTATTCTGTTGTACTCTATTCACCCCTCCTCTACTATTCTCCTACAGTCCTTCAATTGGTATTAGAGCTAGTTCTTTTGATATTGGCTTAACATCCTAAGAGACTTATGGCAACTGTTAAATCTATCCACAGCAATAATGGTGAAGGTCAGTCCATAAATAGGCCACCCATATTTGATGGTACTAACTACACGTACTGGAAGACATGTATGTGCTTTTATTTGAAGTCATTTGATTTTGACCTTTGGACTATTGTAGTAGAAGGATACAAGAAGCCACTAGAATATTCATTGATGGCAACCTTGTAGAGAAATCTTTTGGTAAGTACATAGACACTGAAAAAACAGGCTAGTCATGATGCTAAAGCTATCACTACTAGAAAAAGCGGGATTAGCGACGTTTTTTAGCGACGTCAATGGAAAACATCGCTAATATAATATAAATTAGCGACTCCATATAAAAATGTCGCTAGACGTCGCTAATTGACGATATTTAGCGACGTTTAGCGACTTTTATTCAATTTTTATAAGATTAGTCGCTATAAGTTCAATTAAGATCGCTAAACGTCGCTAATATGTTTCATTTAGCGACGTTTAGCAACGTATTTAGCGACATATTTAGTGACTTTTAGTCAGTTTTTAAAAGATTAGTCTCTATAAGTTTAATTAAGGTCGCTAAACATCGCTAATATATTTCATTTAGCGACGTTTAGCAACTTTTTTAGCGAATTATATCTTTTTGACATTTAGCGACGTCATTAGCGACGTTAAAGACGTCGCTAATATAGCAACGTCATTATTGGTGTCGTTAAAATGTCGCTAAATTTGTTTCATTTAGAGCTGATTCCCTCAATTTCCTTCGATCTCTCCCATTCCCTCTCCCAAATTTAAAACCCTCCTTCCTCCGGCTCCCTTGCTCCCTCCGGCGACCCCCCTCCAGCAGCGTCCTCCCCCTCCGGCTCCCCTCCTCCCTCCTGGCGACCCCCCTCCGGCCGCGTCCTCCCCCCTCCGTCGTCGTTCCTCATTCCTCCGGCTCCCCTTCTCCCTCCGACGTCCTTCCTCCGGCTCCCCTCCTCGGTGAGCTCCTTTCTGTCTCCTTTCTATGTCTCTCTCTTTCTCTCTGATATGACACGACATGACACAACACGATACGACATGACACGATACGACACGACATGACACACACTAACCCTAACCCCAACTCGAACACATACACACACATGCACGCGGACACACACTGACCCTAACCCTAACCCTAACCCTAACCCTACTTGTTGTGCATTGCTGCTGCAGTTGCTCTTCTTGCTGCTGTAGTTGCTCCCCTTGTTGCTGCTGTGCATCCCTGTGTTGCTGCTACTCTTTACTGCAGTGTACAAGAGTGCACTACAACTCCCTCTTGGCCTGCACAACACTCCCACATCTCACACTCAAATCCTAGCCTGCCCAATACTCCAATACTACAGTGCACAACCTGTACATACTATGCACTTATACATGGGGAAGATATCATAGGTGATATAGGAAAACTAGGTTTTGGTGCAGTGATATTTGGATTGAGCACGAGTTGCTTAAAATCCTGGAGTTGTTCTCGGGTTATGAGGAAATTGGTAATATGTTACAGTTTGGCAAGGGTTTTGATGAAAAATTATTGTACTGGGGTTGTTTGATTTGTTTGAGGAATGGATTGAGCCACTCCAGTAGGGATCATACCAAATTATGGTAGATTTGGTGCCATTCCACCTGGATTTATACCAAATTATGGTATATTTGGTATGCTTAGAGGGGATTGAGGTATTGCCATGGATGGAGCATATGGTGGAAACTCAAACCCTCTTCTTGACATAGCTAATTCCTCTAACAACCTATCAAATTTTTATGGTTCAAGTGATGAATTGTACCTTCCAACGCAAGTATCCTCCCATTTGTATCAGGTAGGTATTAATTCTTTGGAGAGATCCAGCTCTGGAGCCGTGGCTGCTCGAGTCATGCTCTCCACTAGCTTCAAGAGCATGATCCAAAGGCTCTGATACCAATTGATACCAAATTAATGGGTCCTCTTCCCATTTGGTCAGGAATTGGAGGAGAACAATCATACTTAGCCAAGAAAACTGAATAAATTATAAAGAAACAAAGAACTAAATTAGGAAAGAACTAGGGTTTTTATTTAAACCATATGTACACACACACACACACACACACACACACATAGGGCATTGTGTATCAAGTTAGGGCAGTTCTTACCTTCCTCTAGAGAATCACACTGTATGTAATAATTTATAGGATACATACTATCATTTTTGCAGAAGTATCTAGAAATAAATATGAATTACTATCTGCGTCATCGTTCGTGGATGTACAACCGTCATCCTGATGACATATGCGGTATGAGGAATGAATTCATTGAGGGTGTACAGCAGTTCCTGCAGTTCGCCAAGGCGTTCCCTCAGTACATGGACGGTACCAAAATTAAGTGTCCGTGTATGAGATGTCGCAACTTGAAATATCATTCAGAAGTGGAAGTCATATATCATTTGTACTCGAAGGGCTTCACGCCGAATTACTATCAGTTGACCGTGTACGGAGAACTTGTGTCTCTAGCATCGGAGTCGGAGCCTTATGTGGAGCAGTATATGGATGTCAACGACCACGCTTCTTACGACGATGGGTGGGTGAACATGGTTTTTGATGCGGTGGGGCCTAGTTTTAATTCGGACAATTATGATGCAGTTGAGGAGGCACCGAATGCAGATGCTGCAAAGTTTATGGAGTTGTTGGAGATTGCAAGGACTCCACTATATCCTGGTTGTGAGGATCATTCACCATTGGAGGTGGTTACAAGATTATTGAGCATCAAGTTCGAGTTTAACAAGTCACAAGAATGCTATAATCGACTGATCAATTTGATTGTAAAGATCTTACCCGATGGTGCAAAGTTGCCTAAATACTTCTATCGATCTAAGAGGATGGTGAGATCGCTCTGGATGGGATACAAGAAAATTGATGTATGTCGCAACGGGTGCATGTTGTACTACAAAGATGACAAAGATAAAGATACGTGCAGATTCTGTAGTGCTGATCGCTACAAGGCCACTAGTAGAGAAAAGTCTATCAGTGCAAGGAAGCCTACTAATTCGATGCATTACTTGCCTTTGACGCCACGGTTGCAGCGGTTGTTTATGGTTAAGGAGACTGCAGAAAACATGAGTTGGCACAGGCAGAAACAGATCGAAGGAGTATTGGATCATCCATCCGATGGAGAAGCATGGAAGAACTTTAATCGAGAGTATCCAGATTTTGCTTCGGATTCGCGTAATGTCATATTGGGGCTCTCCTCTGACGATTTTACCATATTCGAACTTTTGGGCTTCCAGTATTCATGTTGGCCTGTGATCGTCACTCCGTACAATCTACCGCCTTGGATGTTCATGAAGACTCCGTATATGTTCCTAACCGTTATTATCTCGGGTCCGAATAATCCGAAGAGGAACTCGATATGTATTTACAGCATTTGATAGATGAGTTGAATCAGCTATGGGAAGTAGGTGCCAACACGTACGATATTTCTAGAAAGTAGAATTTTTAGATGAGGGCAGCACTTATGTGGACCATCAACAACTTTTTGGCCTATAGAATATTATCGGGATGGAGCACCCATGGTCGTCTTTCATGTCCGTATTGTATGGACCGTACTAAGGCTTTCCATTTAAAACAAGAAGGCAAACCATGCTTCTTCGATTGTCATCGATAATTTCTGCCGAAAGACCATCCGTACCGGAGGAACATGAATAATTTTCGTACGGGCGTTGTGGAGAAGGCTAATCCACCGCCAAGGTGGCCCGGATACACGATATGGGAAAAGGTAAAAGATTTACCAAGTGCTATCGAAGAGCCTGCTAAGGGGTACAAGTGTGACGGATTTGGTCGTACCCATAACTGGACGAAGAGGAGTATATTCTTGGATCTTCCATATTGGAGCACCAATCTGATCAGACATAACCTTGATGTCATACATACCGAGAAGAACGTATTTGATAACATAATTAATACTGTATTGGAGGTAAAGAGGAAGACGAAAGATAATTCGAAGGCCAGGTTGGACTTAGAAAAAATATGTAGACGTCCTGCATTGCATTTTATAGTGGAGGAGAATGGAAAGTTAAAGCAACCTAAGTCAATTTTCTCACTGGAGAAAGAGGATAAAGGAAGACTTTGTAGGTGGATTCAGGGTCTAAAGTTTCCAGACGGGTACGTGTCAAACGTGAGAAGTTGCGTCGACCTCAAGGAGAACAAACTGGAGGGTATGAAGAGCCACGATTGTCACGTATTCATGGAGAGGTTAATTCTGATTGCATTTTGGGAATTCTTACCCCAGGTCGTTTGGGATCTATTGACAGAGATCGGCATATTCTTCAGAGATCTTTGTTCTACTAAGTTGCTCGTCGATCGTCTAGAAAAGCAAGGAAAGGACATTATAGTAACACTATGTAAGCTCGAGAAGGTGTTTCCTTCTGGATTCTTTGACTCTATGGAGCATTTGTCAATTCATCTTTCCTGTGAGACACGTGTTGGTGGTCCTGTCGGTTATCGGTGGATGTACCCCTTTGAGCGGCATCTGAATCACCTAAAGAGAAATGTAAAAAATAAGGCACGGGTTGAGGGCTCTATTTGTGAAGCTTATGTTCTTGAGGAGATTATAAACTTTTGCTCAACGTATTTCAAACCTCATGTTGCTACTAATAGAATGAAAGCTCCGAGAAACGACGATGGATATCAGGAATATAATGATGCAATACTCAAAGTATTCAATGCGTCCGAAAAGCCTTCGGGAAAAATGAAGAAAATATTTTTGAATGACGACGAGCTAAGGGCTGCTCAGTTGTATATATTACTCAATTACGATGAGGATGAAGTGGAGAAGCTAGAGGGGTAAGTAATTAATACGTCCACATTTACATCATCTCAATATAATAGTATAAGCTACTATTATGCTACTAATCAGCAGTTGCTTTATTTTTTTCAGCACATATAATGATGAGTTGAGGTCGGTTAGACCCTATATAACAGAAGAAGAAGTAGAACAAAAAATAAGATGCTATTTTTCTTCTTGGTTGAGCTCATATGTAAGGAGCTTGGTAATTACTTTTTATTTCTGCACTTGCAAAATAAATAACTTACTAATGCTACTTTGGTATGTAGGTCGATCGTCTAATAACATCTGAGACTGAATCTATTAGAACTCTATCCAAGGGACCAATTACTGCCATTAAAATATGGCCAAGTTTCTGTGTGAATGGGTTTAGGTTCAAGTCAACAAATGCTCCTATCAGAGACAGCTTTCTGGATCTTGATTCCACGAAAAATAGTTGTTTGTGTATCAAATCTTCGAACTACAGATACGTCGATCCAGGCAATGATTTCTTTGGCATCTTACTAGAGATTATGGAGTTGACATATAATTATGGCATAGAACCTGCTAATATCGTGCTATTCAAGTGTGAATGGTTTGATCCGATTCAAGATCAAGGTTAAAAAATTGACAAGCATGGCCTTGTGGATATAAACTACAAGCGTAGATATCAAGGCTACGAATATTTGTCCTATCAAGTCAGGCTCAGCTCGTGTACGTCACAACTTATCCTAGACGGGGGACAGCAAGGTCAGATTGGTGGGCAGTATGCAAGACTAAAGCTAGAAATACCTTTGACATTAATGAAATAGCTTATCAGGAGGACGATCTACCTCTTGTAACAAATATTATAGATGTGGACTCAACGGAAGTTACTCATTACACGAATAATAATGTAGAAGATAAAATTATCCGAAGAGGAAGACAAAGATGAAGACGAAGTAGATAAAAGTGAAGACGAGGAGGAGGAAGAGGAAGAGGAGGACGAGGACGAGGAAGGGGAACAAAATAAATTTTCTGAAGATGATTGAAAATAAAATATTTTGCCTGTAGAATGTAACTATGTTTTAACTGTAGAATGTACTATTTTGATGAATTTATGTATTATATTTTGCCTATAGAATGTACTATCCATTTAGACTTGTGACACCACTGGTTATTTACTGTACAATTCTATGAATGCTGTAAGATATGCATAACATTTTGACATAAGAATGTACTATATATTTGTATATTTCTTTATTCATCATATGTTGTTATCAGGTATGACAGGACGACACGGAGGGTTCGGCAGGTCCCGAGGTAGACAGAGTGCTACTCCGGTACTGCCTACTGTTGGTTCCAGATCGTCGTCGCCCAGTACTCCAGTATATCGATCAGTCACATCTTTGACTACGACGACGTTACGTGGCATCACTCCTGGGACGAGTAGTTCCAGGCGTGATAGTACTCCCTCGTCCAGCATTCCTCCTGCTGGCAGAACCATGGAGACAGATGAGCATGTAGAGGAGGTCGTGCTGACGTTGTTCCAACATCAGCAAGATCCTCCATGCGCACCTCCGGAGGAGACGAGGACAGAGATTTGGGTCGACGGTACAAAGTAAGTCAATTAGATGGTTTAGCATCATATATATCTTGTATTTCTTTATTCATCATATATTAACTTTTTTGATCTAAATAATTATCTCTGTATAGGTATCGTCCATCGTCGGTTCAGAGACGCCTGAGCCTATTTCTGAGGAACAACTATGGTGGCCCTTGGATCAACTACTCTGAAGCTCCGGAGGAGAGAAAGGCGTTTTGGTTTGCGCACTTCAAGGTAAAAGTATATTATATAAATCATCTAATTTATGCATATTATATAACTTATCCGTGATGCTCACTTACTAAATTATTTATTGTAGCAAATGTATTTCCATCCTCCGCACCGGGCCGAGTTGATCGAGCAGATATTTCCTGCCGTTGCCGCCAAGCTTATCCGTGATGCTCTGGATGACCAGAAGGCTCGTAATCGTGCTGGAAAACTGATCCAAGGTTGGATCACGCCTGAGCAGTGGACTGCAATGAGGGCTAGATTCGACGATCCGAGCTACAAGGAAAGGTCTGAGAAGGCCAAGGCGGCTAGGCAGAATGCTGCAAAGTAGTGTGGTGGCTCGATTCCGATGATGAAACATTTCCGTCGTTTGATATATTTTTTATTTAAGATATATTATTTTAATATAAGTACGATAAAATGGTAGTAGGAAAAAATGTTTAATTTTAGTACTAAATAATATATTTTTAAGAGGTACAGAGGGGTGAGGATGCAAACATGGTGACCATCTTCTTGGCCACCCATCGCAAGGACGAGAATCTCATTGATGAGAGGGCCTCATAGACCTATGTAAGTATTACTTTACTTTGTGTTAATTTTAATATAACTTAGGCAATTATCGAGTATCCAAACTTTTCTAGGCCGAGTATCTTAGGCTGCGTGAGCGGGCGACTGCTAGTGCACCTACAGCTGGAGAGGGTGGTATTTCCTCGCAGCCCGCTCCAGCTCCTTCGGTGGATGACCTGTGGGTGACCGTCGCTGGTGGTCTCCAGAGGGGTACATACTACGGTATAGGATCCTATGGCGCCCTGGTTGTGACGCAATCATCTAGGGCCTTCCCGACAAGTGGGCATTCCCCACAGCCCTCGCAGTCGTCGACCAGAGTCCAGGAGGTCGTTGACCGTCAGATTGCGTCTCTCTGTGACGAGTTGCTGCGAAGGATGGAGGAGCAGCCCCCGTCCCAGCCGCAGGCGAATGATCCGACGCTCATCGCACGATTCGATATGCTCGACGGCAGCATCACGGAGCTCCAGGATTTAACAAATAATCTTAGAGCCTCGACACAGCATAGCGTAATGGAGCTACAGGCATCACAGCTATCCATGGCTAAGAGGCTGACGATGATGCAAGATTCAATGATTTATAGCAGTACGAGGCTGTTATCTACCATGGATTCTTAAAACCAGTGACTCGCAGAGTTGGAGCGGATACGTCCTCCTGGTATGCCTACATCGACACAGACTCTACCGACGTCACTGCCTTCTCCATCGACATCGGTGTCGATTTCACGGGAGCAGTATGATCTGTTCTTATCCTTCACGTGCGTCGATGGTCATCCTCTTGCAGATCCGCAGTAGTATAGATATTCGTATGGATATTTGCTGAATATTTATATTCTTTGTTTTATTTAGGATGAGACTCGTTGTTTGGATATATATTTGCTGTATTCTTTATGACGATATTTGATGGATATTTAATTTTCTTTAAATTTTATTATATTATTCATATTAAATATATGTTAATTTATCGGTGTTGAGTGTTCAACCCAAGGAGGTCGACAAACCCAGGAAATTCAACGGAGGGTTGCTCCGGGTCTATTTGTATAGATTGTGAATTAATAAACTACAGGAATAATAGTTTTGAAACAATTCAGTATTCTTTTTTATTTTTTATTGTACATTTAGCGACATTTTTAGTGACGTTTAGCGACATTACAATACGTCGCTAAATACGTGGCTAAGTTGCGACGTTACCACACGTCATTAATAATGTCGCTAAAAATATCGTTGTACGTCGCAATTTGGTGACATGGCAGTATTGCCAGGTCATTAAAGACGTCGCTGTAACATCGCTATATAAGTCGCTAATTAGCGACGTTAAGCGACAGATGATCACGTCGCTAATTAGCGACGTTGTGTCACTAAACGTCGCTAATCTAGCGACACATTTATGTCGCTAAAAAACGTCGGTATAGTGACGTTTAGCGATATTTTTTCTTTCAGCGACTAGCTGAAAGACGACTTCTGTAAAACGTCGCTAATTATGTCGCTAAAAGTAATTAGCGAAGTTTATTGGTCATTTAGCGGCGTTTCTTTAAGTCGCTAATTTGACTTTTTCTGGAAGTGTATTAACGCTCTATTCTGTGCTGGAGTCATAACTGAATTTAACAGGCTCTCCACTTATGGCACTTTGTACGAAGTTTGGAAACTTCTTGAGGTCACTCATGAAGGAACCTCACAAGTAAAGGAGTCAAAAATAAGTCGACTAACACAAGAATGTGAAGCATTCAAGATAAAATAGAATGAGAAGATCACTCAAATGTTCACAAGATTCCAAGAGATCATCAACCCTCTATCCTCCCTTGGCAAGGAGTACAACAATCACGAGAAGATTCACAAAATACTCAGAGGATTTACCAAGAACTGGAACCCCAAGGCTACTGCAATCATAGAAGGGAATGATCTCACCACGATGACCCTCGAGAAGCTCATGGGCAAGCTAATGACTCATGAACTAGATCTCAAGAAATTCGAAGATCCCACTACAAAAGAAAAGACGATGGCTTTCAAGGTGCATCACAAGAAGGTCACTAATTATGACTCCGACAACGATGAATCTCAAGATGAAGAAGTTGCCATAATCACGAAAAACTTCAAAAAAATTCTAAAGCTTGAGAGATGAAAGAAGAAAGAGTTCAATGACAACAATAAAAAAGAGCCTATATGCTACAACTATAAAAAGACAGGGCATATAAAGAGAGACTACCCAACATTAAATAAAGGGAATCGCCATGATCACTCATCCAGAAGAACATCATCAAGAAAGTATTCAAATACTAGAATATGGCATGAAAGCGAAACTAGTGAATTCGAAGAAGAGAATCCTCGAGAAGTGGAGAACCTATGCTTCATGGCACTAACTGATCAGGTAACAGACACAAATTCTTATGATGATTTTATATTTGATGAGTTAGGTAATGCCTTTAGTGATTTGCTTGATGATTTTAGAAAACTTAGGAATAAATAGAAGCATACTAGAAAAGATGTTAAAGATAATCAAACTGAGATAGAGAGACTTACATCTTTACTAAGTGAAGTAAATAATACTTCTAACAATTCAGACGAGAATTCTAAACTTAAACTTAATCTCCAATAGGCATTTGCCAGCATTGAAAAGAGTTCTCATGAGAATGCTAAACTTAAGGAAGAACTCGAATCTGAAAAGAAGAAATATTCCATTACTGCTCGTAGAATATATGCTCTTACTGCTAAATATGATAAAAGATATGCTACCTCTAAAAGATTAGAGATTAAATTGGGTAAACTGGTTGAATAACCCCTTACCCAATCTAACATGAGACATATAGCAAAATAGATGAGCACTCACAACTATGCTCCTACCTCCAAGCATAATGCTTCATGTAATCATACATGCATAACACTGTACACAATCATGCACGTAGAACTCAGCATGCCTTACATAATCATGATTTTTACTATAGATATCCATGTAAATCACAGAATACTGTTTCACACACTCATACCTATAATACTACATCTAGCACCTATAACACAGCTATTTGACACTATTGTGGTAAGAACGGACACAAATCTAGATTTCGTAGAACTAGAAAATTAGTAGATATGAATGTTTATGCATGGGTACCAAAGACTAACATAGCTGGACCCTCGAAGAAATGGGTACCAAAGGTTACATCTACAACTCATTTTATAGGTGTACTAATCATCTCATGCTAAAAGCAAGTGAATTCTCGATAGTGGTTGCACACTACATATGACTAGTTATGCTAACCTATTTACAACATTATCAATGAAGAAAGAAGGATATGTCTCCTTCGGCAATAACCTTAGAGGATATATTATTGGTAATGGTAACATAGGTATTCCTTCCTATCCTGTTATAAAAGATGTTTGTCTAGTAATGGAATTAAAACATAACCTACTCAGCATCAGTCATATAGCTGACCATAGTTATGGCATCAACTTCGTAAGAGTCAAATATTCTATAAATGAAAGATCGATAGGTAATGTTATCTTTGAAGAAATTAGGGAAGATAATATATATATTTTCTATCCTGCAAAGGATACTAATAATGTAGACATATGTCTATGGCACATGCGACTAGGACACGCAAATATGGACACTATTACGAGATTGTCCACAAAGAAGTTGATAAGAGGCATACCAGAGATTATTTTTAAGAAATATATGGTATGTATTGATTGTGAAAAGAATAAAGCTATTAAATCTTTCTTTAAGTCAATCAACGTTGTAAGTACCTCTAGAACACTATAACTCTTGCATATGGACTTGTTTGGACCTAGTAGAGTCGCCAGTCTTGGCGGTAAGCTTTATGCTTATGTCATTGTTGATGATTTTTCTAGATACACATGGGTTTATTTTCTTGCAAACAAAAATGAAGCATTTTCTGAATTTGTCACTTTTTACAAAAAGGTTCAAAACGAAAAAGGTTTCATGATTACTCGTATCCTAAGTGATCATAGAGGCGAATATGAAAATATTGATTTCAAAAGATTTTGCAATAAAAATAGATTTTTTTCATGATTTTTTTGTCCAAGAACTCCTCAATAAAATGGTATTATGGAGTGGAAGAATAGAACTCTTGGCGATATGGCTAGAGTCATGTTAAATCAATATACCCTTTCGAAATAGTTTTGGGCTAAAGATTTAAGTACAACATGCCATGTTTTGAATATGGTGCTTATTCGACCCATCTCAAAGAAAATCCCCTATGAACTTTAGTTTGGTAGAATCCCCACTATTAGTTACTTTAAAGCTTTTGGCTGCAACACTTAAGTACCAAACAACAACGATGATGAAGGTACTCAACCCGCAACCAACAAGACTCCTAAAGATACAACCAGTATAAGTTGTTTGAAAAGTCTGCCAAGGAGACTGAGATTCTCTACAGATCATCCAGAGGACTTGATAATAGGTAATGTATCAATAGGTGTAAGTATACATTCTTCAAATAGAGATACCATTGTAAATATTGCTTTTATTTCTCAAATAGAAAGAAAGAATATAGCAGAAGCTTTTGCTGATGAATTTTGGATTTCTGTTATGCAAAAGGAACTCAACCAGTTTAAACGTAATCAAGTTTGGGAACTTATTCCCAGACATAATATTTTTTTGATCATTGGTACTAAATGGGTCTTCCGAAATAAATTAAATGAGGATGGTTCAGTTACACGCTACAAAGTACGTCTCGTAGCTTAAGGTTACAACCAAGAGGAAGATATTGACTATGATGAGACCTATGCTCATGTTGCTAGACTCAAATCTATCTGAATGCTTTGCTCTTTTGCTAGTTTTCACAACTTCAAACTTTTTCAAATGGACGTTAAAAGTGCTTTTCTAAATGGTTCCATAAAATAAGAAGTTTTTGTTAAGCAACACCCTGGTTTTGAAGATTTAAAATACCCTGACCATGTATTCATGCTATGAAAGCCTCTATACGGACCCAAACAAGCCCTACGAACTTGGTTTGAGGGCCTTAGCACCTTTCTACTTGAAAATGGTTTTTCAAAAGGAAAAGTTGATACTACCCCTTTTATAAAATCTTCTGCTGACTCTTTGTTATTAGTACAAATATATATAGATGATATCATATTTGGATCTACTAATGAGATATTATGTAACAAATTTTCTTAGTATATGCATAGTGAATTTGAGATGAGCATGATGGGAGAACTAATATTTTTTCTAGGATTGCAAATCAAGCATGATTCACAAGGAATATTCATCAAACAGGCTAAGTACACGAAGGATTTGCTCAAAAAGTTCAACATGGATAATGCAAAACCTATCAGAACTCCAATGGCAACATCGACTAAGCTTGACCTTGATGAGAGTGGTAAACCTATAAATATACGTAAGTATCGAGGTATGATTGATAGTTTGTTATACATAACTGCTAGTCATCCAGATATCATGTTTGTTGTATGTCTTTGTGCTAGATATCAGGCTAATCCTAAGGAATCACATATGTGCGCAGTTAAGTGTATTTTTAGATACCTCAAAGGAACTTTGTCGGCAGGCTTATGGTATCCCAGAACCACGTCCTTTGACCTTATTGGTTATTCGAATGCTGATTTTGCTGGATCCAAAGTCGATCGAAAAAGTATCAGCGGCACGTATGATTTCCTAGAAAAGTCTCTAATCTCCTGGTTTAGCAAGAAGCAAAATTTTGTTGTATTATCAACAACTATGGCTGAGTATATCGTTGTAGGCCGTTGTTGTCCACAAATTTTGTGGATGAAGCAAACCCTATAAGACTTTAATCTGCACTACAAGAACATTCTTATTCTCTGTGATATCACTAGCACTATTAATCTCACCAAAAATCTAATATGTCATTCACGCACTAAGCACATAAAAATCAGACATCATTTTTAAAGGGATCATCAATAACACAGAGACATTTGTTTGGAATATGTGGACATGGAACATCAATTAGCAGACATCTTTACTATACTTTTAGATGAAGATCTTTTCAACTTTATCTGTCGAGAATTAGGTCTTCTAGATTATGATAAAATATAAGAATTGTAAGATGTTTTAAATTCTTATTCAGCCTAAGTTATTCAAAGTTTGATAAATCTTGGATACAAGCCGAAAGGGCCTTCTGTCAACAAGGTGTAAATAACTTTAAGCCATAGGATATTTAAGTGTCTTCGAACCACCGCTAGCTGGGATCCGCTCCCTACAGTTGCTCCGAGATGATCTAGCCCCTTGAGAACTTACGACATGATAAAGCCCATTTAGCACTTATTATTATGTATTTATATCAAGTCAATAAAGGCAAAATATTGATTAAAGTTGTATTATAATTTTGGACATAAATGTAAATAGAATTCGGATCAGACTCGGTTAGTATTATTACAAAATATTCTTGTCAGTTAATATCTTTCTAATTAAGTTTTTGCTGGTCTATTTATACATATTTTTGTGGTTAAACCTTCAGACCAACGAAAAACTATCTCATCCACAAACCAAAAGCCTAGTTTTTCATCATATTCTCTCCTAAAACCTTTTCTTTATGGCTCCTAAGAGAAAGTTAGAACCATTATTTGATTCTCTCTTTTGTCCCATTATGCAAAACTTCAAAGAATTTGATGGTTTTATCTTTAGAAACCTAGAAAACTCTATTGATTGGTTTAATGATTTTTCCAAAAGAACAATATGTTTCGGACATCCTATTAATTTTCTCCACTATAATGACTATTTACCTATTCTTCAAAAATTCCAACTTAAAAAATTCGTTGCAATATGTTCCCGTGTTTTTCTCAATTCTATCCAAATATTCTATTGCAAATTAGCATATGAAAATGACACTATCACCTCTAGAGTGCGCGATATTCATATTGAATTCGATGCGAATGACTTGGGATAAAATCTTATGCATTCCTGCTGAAGGTGGACCACTTGTCAATATTACACAAGTTCAATTTGAACACGACTTAACTCTAGAATCTTTCAAAAACATCCTATGTGCCCCTCATGAATGTCCACTGGCAAATTTCATGCTCGCTATCTAGTCACTTCTTTGAATTGTACCGCCTTATCTTTTCTACATTTCTACCTAAGAAGACGTTATATGATGACGTCTCTTACTTAAAAATTTCATCTTTATACCATCTGCATTTCTTCATTCATTTTAATGTTCCCAAACGATCATCTCTCTCTCAAATGGTTCAATGTCGCAAGAAAGGGCATCCACTACTTTACACCATGTACTTGCCATCCATTTTCAGCTGCTTTCGCATTCCTTTGGATACTTGCCCACATCTTGATGAACCTTTATCTCTTAATAGAGTTCGTAAAATTGAGCCATCTTTACTTCTACCTTATAACTCATCCTCTAACTCCAACACATATCATGTTGATTTCTTTCCTACTGCTAATGAGCTACCACAAACTTTGCAGTATATCTTCACTCTGTTGCGTGATCGCTTCCACAAAGCGGACGAATGTTATCGTATTTTTGATTACCGCCAAATGCTTCAGACCCAAGCCCTTGTCAACACCTTGATCGATATCCAGTATACCATCTCCTAGCACCCAGCCGGACCATTTTTAATTCTCCAGAATCTCAACCAACTAGAATTTTGCATTGATCACTCCTATGTTTAGAAAAATTTGGATCCAGCCGATACTTTCTTTGATCCAAATAGAAAAGCTGAACCTGATGATGAAGATGAAGATGATAACTAGATGCTATAGTGGATTTGAATGTTTTAGGCTTAGTTTGGTTGATCTACTATGATATTCCTAGTACACATCTTTTATTGTATGATTTTCTTTTTGAGAAATACTATTTAATAAAAGCAATGGGTTTCACTATTTTTCATTAACTATTGGTTCTTCTTATTATTGTTATTCTATTTATGTTTTACTCTCTTGTTTCCTTGTCATACATAATATCTCACTGATTTTGGGGGAGCACGCCAGTTCGATCAAATGACAATGGGGGAGAAGAAATCATGATACTGTATTGGGAAAAGAATAACAAGATATTTGGAAAGAAGATGATACTTGACTCAGACTCAGATGTTGACTTCAGTGTATCAAATTACTCCACAAATTGCGGGGGAGCCTTGTATATTCAAAGACTTGCAGTATCATTCATAGTTTGTCAATTATCAAAATGGAAAAGATTGTTGGCCCATCCGATCTCAATCAACTTAATTTTAATAGTTAACTAAACCATGTAACGATATGTCACAATATGAAGACTCAATATTGCTGCTATAAATGTTGATTGTACTGCATCATTCAAATATAATTTTTTACTTTATTTGAGTATAGGACTTATGTACATCGAGTCACACTGCATAACCCAACGTCCACTCAAATAAAGCCTTGAACCTATCCACCAAATCAGCCCACATTCTTTCTCAAACCTTACTAGAATAGTCAACCGAACTTGGACTGAACTCGGTCACCTATATAGTATGAAATGAACCCAGTTATTAAACCCCTGATTTTTTGGTCCAATATTCAAAATTTTGAATTAAAACCTACCCGAACTCTGGCTGAATTCTATTTGTTAATACCCTATAAATATGATTGAAATTTCTATATTTCAAATCATCCAATCATTTCTAGTTTCAATCCTCTAGTGAAGCAATAATAATGAGCCTCAAACTTTTTATCTCCAAGAACAATTCCCTAGCCTTCAAAGTGCCAAGTGCAGTCTCGGTCTAGAAGTCTATAAGAGTTGTAAAGAGCTTGGCTCAACTAGTTCTCTCTCTCTCTCTCTCTCTCTCTATATATATATATATATATATATATATATATATATATATATATATATATATATATATATATATATATACTCTCTTGCTGTGAAGTTGTGAGACTTCGGATCAAATTTTGTGGTTGTAAAGAAGTGGGAGGCCTTCGAATCAAAGCTTGTGATTCACTATTGGTGGTTATAGTGGATACAACTCCGAGCAAGAGTTCTCCTGACTAGACTAGTCTTCTCAGAGGAAAACCAGTATACATCACGGTGTTTCTGTTTTTTCTCTCTTACTCTTTCTACTTTATATTACTGTCTTGCATATACATTGTTAGTTGATAGCTGCATTCACTCTGCTTAATTTTTAATTGGGTAGATTATTCTGCTGCACTCTATTCACCCCCTATAGAGTTGCCCTACGGTCCTTCAGGAATCACCGTTGTTGTTGCTTTACTGGCTTGGCATTGCGCAGGATATTGAACTTGTGTACCATAATTTACGGGTCTAAACCTGGCATATCATCATAACTCCATGGAAAGACATCTATATACTCTCTTACTAGCTGTACCAAGGATTCATGATCTTAATCGGGCAGACTTTTGCTGACGAAGATAGGTTTGGAAGAAAATATATCGCCCAAATTGAATTTCTCGACCTCGTCTTCAGTAGGTGGTTCACGCTGCTCGAAACATAATTTCTATTGTGACTCCAATTATTGGGCCCATGGTTCTTGTCACTACCACATTTCTAGAATAGGGATATTTTTGTCATTTAAAATATATATATATATATATATATATATATATATATATATATATATATATATATATATATATATATATATATATATATATATATATATAATATATATATATATATATATATATATATATATATATATATATATATATATATATATATATTATATATATATATATATATATATATATATATATATATATATATATATATATATATATATATATATATATATATATATATATATATATATATATATATATATATATATATTATATATATATATATATATATATATATATATATATATATATATATATATATATATATATATATATATATATATATATATATATATATATATATATATATATATATATATATATATATATATAGTTTTTCCCCAAATCCACCTATTTCTCCTTCAAAATTTAGCAAAATAATTCCAATCTCTCTCAATTCTATCATCTAAGAGGCTAGAAGCTTAGATTTCAAGGTGCATTGGAGAAGAAGGAGTTTGGCTTGGAACTCTTTGGTTTTTCATTAGGAATGCATCTCCCAATAGGCAATCCACTCAAATCTCTCTTTAAATTCTGTTTTTTTTTTGCCATTAGGAGCCCACCCATGGATTAGAAATACCTATAGGGAGGAGAATGAGTTCTATTTGTTTCTATTATAATTTTTACATGGTGTTGTGTCCATATTAGGGGTTTTGTGCTTGTTGGAGTATTGTTTTCCTCTATTCTTCATTATAACTAGTCATAATATATATATATATATATGTATAATTGTATTTAATATGTATAATTACTATTGGTTAAGTAATGGAGAATTTGGTATGTTGGTTAGTGGTGTATTAAAGAGTATCACCACTTGTGCACTAGGTGTTTGTTAAAATGACTAATAGAGAGTGTAACCTATTTAGAGTGCTAATTTCATATGTTATTGAATATATATATATATATATATATATATATATATATATATATATATATATATATATAGTGTATGTGTTTACTTAGTGTGGTGAGGTATTTCTTGTTGTGCACATTGTATAAAAGTGATGGGGGTCGGGTTCCGTATGTGCAGGAGAAATGGAAGGTGTTGCAGTGGTCCTTGCTCTGTTCAGAGCCTAGGCTGTGTTGTATCAGTACACAACAGGCCATGGTATGGGTAGTAGATGTATCAGTGAGTATCAGTGCACAGATGTGCAAGTATGTGTATATGTGTGGTGTGTGCAGGTATTTGGTCCAATAGTGTATCAGTCTATATGACACACTCTATGTGTTATGAGAATGTGTGTCATCATGTGATAGAGATCAAGTGTTTGATAGTGGTAATATAGAGGTGTTGTTGTTCAGGTTGTATCAGAGGTGGGTGTGTAGGGTGCTAAGTTATTTGTGATATATATATATATATATATATATATATATATATATATATATATATATATATATATATATATATATATATATATATATATATATATATATATATATATATATACTTGAGGGTGTGTCCTAGGATCATGGGATATCAGTACAAGAGGGGGGAACATTCAGGTAAGTTATTTTTGTGTGTGTATAGATTAGTGGTGTGGGTACCTTAGAGTATCAGTACCAAGTGTATTATGAGTAATAGGTAGTAATATGTTCTGTTAGGGTCTGAGTGTGAAACCTGAGTGGTACACAAAATAGTGCAATACACATATCAACTGTGGGTAACATGAACAGGTGAGATTAAGGTGAACTCGGTTCAGTCAGTGGTAAGGATTGCCATAATCGATTCCAGGTAGTGAGGAATGGGGGCATGTATAGATGCCAGTGTGTGTGTCTGTGGGAGAGTATATAGAGTAATCTATTGTGATGTCCAGGTATGTATTTGTTCGCTGATTGTATATATGGGTACAAGGGTTAGTCTGCAACAGACCTGCATTAGGGATCTATTAGTGTATAGGTGAGGGATAATTGCATTGGTTTTCCTAGGTACAAGTTAAGGTCTTGGACAAGTATTTATCGTGGCATCAGCTTGTATATTGGGTCAATCCAGTTATTAACTAGTATCTAGATTAGGGTGAATAATCATTATGATACTTGGTATCATTATGAGGGTTCAGAATTTTGTGAAGTATCAAGGATTAGACTAGAGTCAAGGAATGGAGTAATCTTGGTATATGTTAATTATTAAGTTATTTAGTAAGATATTATCTAGTATTAGTTAAACCTTAACTAATATAGCTAGAAAACTCTAGTACTAACGAGTATAAGCTAGGTAGTAACTAATAGAAGTCTAATATTGACTTATAGACCTATTTAACCTAATATGGACTCAGTCATGACCTAGAAACACCATACTTAACTAGTTTCACATGTTTATCTTTCCAAACACCATTTAACATTGATATCTTATATTTAGGTCTTTGTGACTCTATTTCGGACATCGATACTCACACATTTCTCAGAACCACAGGCGAGTAATTCTCTTACAGTTTCTATTATTTTCATGACTACTATGATTCTAGTTTTATAGTGATATTCTTGATTCCTGACACAGTGGATTCATGGGCAAGTATTACTAATGTCTGTCATGAGGAGTCATGATTGCATCCATCGTGCTAGCCGGGGATGAAGAAATATTAGCAAGTTCGGTGATCATACTCCATCTTACATGCATCATAGCTCACCCCACATCTCATGTAAGGTATAGCCTGACCATATTACATGCCTTATAGCCTGTTATATATGATTAGCCTGACTCTTACTCATATCATAACTAACTAGATGGTTAACCTGACCTTACATGTATCATAGCTAATCATATATAGAATCATGATCTTGTCCAAAGTCGATCACATAATAAACTAATATTTTAAGTCACTTAGCTAGTATTTCTATTTATCTATTCCAGTTCATACTTGCTAGTATTTACATTTACCATTTTACTCATTGCTAGTTACTTCCCTTTGATATGATTATATGCTTCTCTAGTTTTCCTTTCATTCATTATTTTATTTCCATCATGTATATTCATTGCTCACTGTTTTATAGTCTTTGTCAATATAAATGAAACTGCTGTTATTTTATGTGCTTTGCTCCTTTCCTGACTGGATAATATTTTTCAGAGGATCTCGAGGACTTTTGTCCCACTTATTATGGACCTGGAGTAGATGATGGTTATATCCAGGAGCTTCCGGAGGAGCCACTCCCTATAGAGGAGACACCACCCGCAGTTGCTTAGTTAGCACTTAGTTTATTTGTATATTGGATTGCTCCAAACTTTGAGACTATGAGTTATATTATGTTAAGACTTTTCTTGTGTCGAGATTGCTAGAGTCTTAGACTCTGAATTGTTTGATTTATATATTATTTTCCTCTCTTGGTTCTTTACATATTTATCGTTTAGAGTTTAGATACATTTACAGGTGTCATGACCGAGTACCGAAATACGGAGATAGACATGGCCAGCTACCCCATAGAATGTACTATATGCCGTACGACGATCACGGCTGTAACTAGACAAGGGGGTGCATGTTACAATCAAGTCACCTAGGGTCAAGAACATCTATGTCTCATTCATTAACCAAAAAATAATAAGAATGAACATGTAAGATAAAGAAGTTAGTCGTCCCTGGCACTCTATCAGAATGATCATGAAACTAGTTATACATGATAGTATACTAGTACATTTCCAAAAGTACATGACTGTAAGTCAGCCGTGGTCTAAATTATATATAATCATGTATAGGAACTAATGTCCAGATAAATCGACTAACAAGTATCGTCGTCTAAATGCCAAAAGGTAATACAAAATAATACTCATAGAGGGGGATAAGAAACCCACTCAAGTTCCTCAGCGGACATCCTCCGGGTGTGTGCCATCGGTCAGATACAAGACAGGATCATTGGGCTCTGTTACTAAACCTGGCTAAGCAAAACCAGCAGGGTCAGGACCCTAGAGCAAGTACCTCAAAGGAGCACAAGTGAATGAATCAAAACAAAAAAGTACATAAAATAGGAATCCGTGTCACAACTGCAAGTGCATGACCTTCTATCGGAGCATATGATACCTCTACAACCAAACAAGGACAAAAGGTATCGTACTACACCGAGGTAGGGTACGACTAACCAATTATGAACACGACGAAGATATAACACATCAATATAATCCATAAAACACATGCCATAATACAAGCTATCATATAGGTATAACATACAGCTTCAGTACATGACCTATTATGACACATTGGCGCAACCCTACAAGCAAACAAGGACAAGGGTTGAGCCATCGCACCATAATATTTCATGTCCCTAGATTACCAGCACAAACTCATTTAATCGACCAATAAATCCTACGACTTGATATATGAAGTCTGGATTATCCCAGTAATGCAATAATATAGGGATCCTCAAATTGTACTACAGGCGAATACGACTAGCCGAACCAATAATAATATATAGTACATAGAATATGCACCAGTCCCCCGCAGGGCCACCTTGCTATGATAGATCAGTAACAGTTCCAACCTTCCTATAGGAAAAATATTGGTTCGGTTTAAATATAAAAAGTCGAATATTGTACTCCATTAGTGCAAGATGATATACAATATCCGTGATGGCAAACTTTTACACCACAAAATTTTTTGAGGGTGGCTCGTCTCCCACAATCTCGGGATCTCATTCCTCCTAATGCTCTACATATTTTAGTTGCATAGTTAACCCTACGGTTAGCTGGAATCACATGGCGTGGTCATATGTTACTCCCCTTATATGTCGTACCGTAGTACGGTCCACACTAGATACGAATCCACTTTGCCACTTGGCAGTTCAATTTTGATTCACCCTAGCATGATGCAACAATCAATCAAGTCCTTGCCATGCTTTGGTGGTAGACCCACATACCATGCCCGTACTGGAGAATTAATATAATAATATCGCATGTCGCATAGTATAGGAGGCATTCTCGAAGCATAATCTAAAATATATAATCTCGTAGCACGTAGCAAGTTATGTCGAACATCGGTGCATATTATAATACATGTAGCACGTAGTAATTGTATCAACACGGATACAAGAAATTTGGTCAAATCAGCAAACTTACAATTGGTCGCATGAGCCTCCTCACATTGAATCACTTAGTAAAAAATATAATCTTTTTAAATAAGGTACCAAGACTATCAATAAATTAGAAGCCTAAATTATGTAAAATCCTCGAATTAATGATTATGCCGTCGAATGTGAGTAAGGGGGAAAATGTGAACCACTCTAGAGCAAATCTACAATCCTTAAACCAAACAAGGACCGGGATTGCATATCGTCTCCTGAGCAAAACTACGCCCCTCACTCTATCCGACGAACAAAAGGATAAGTTAATCTACTAATCTGAGTTTACTCTGGGTTGCCACATAGTCTACCACAACATATAATCATACTACGCACATAGTCAGTTCTAGCACATAGCCAGTTCTAACTCCACTCTTCGTTAGAATAACACAATCAAGAATCCACGATCAACCACATAGGGCACGATAAGAAACATTCCAAATAAAAAAATTAAACCCAAGAAATCGTAGAATGTATGCATAGATTACTAGGGTCACACAGGATCACATACGCGTATGAGAAGTGCACGCATGGATTGTCGCATGCACTGATCAGGCACATGAGCAACTGGCCGAATGGACGAGCTAGCCGCATGCTACCCTAAGCTGCATGTTATCCCAGGCCGCATATGGCTCCAGGCTGCATGCTCCTGACAAAAGTTTACTCTCTTAAAACAAGTGCCAAAGTTACGTGTATTAAATGCGTATCAGTGAAGTAACTGAAGTGATGGATGTGATAGGCCATAAAGTGTCAGAGAGAAAAGAAAAAACCCAAGAAAAGATATGCCAAACAATTAGAGTCATGCATCCGAAGGAAAGTGACCGCATACTCTGCTTGTTGCATATGCCTGCTTGCCATATATGGGTCGGTGCCACATGGAGGTTGATGCCACATGGAGGTCTCTTGGACTTAGAGAATTTCTCATTCATCCACCGAACAAAATGCTAGAAGTTGTCACTTAGCTCCAGAATACTTTGTGTAATGGTCAGTCATGCTTCCAACAAAATGGACACATACTGGTTGGCTATGTGACAAAGAGTCCATTCGCATAAGGATCATGTCGCATGGAAGTCTCGGCTGCATATTGCGTTGGCCGCATAAGAACTTTGTCTTCTCCAGACAACAAGTTCAGCCATGGCGGAAAAGCTCTAAATATCTAAAAAAATATTTTCTTCATAAAAACTTTATTTAAACTCTGAATTAAGTGAAACAAAAGCCAAAATACTCAAAATAAAATCCTCCTTCAACCACAAAAACTATTTTTTGTAAAATATCATATTTTAATAGATCAAAACCAAGAAAAACTTTTGGAACCCATAAAAATCTATACTTTATAACTCAGATCTACTCAAAATCGTTCATGGAAACCAATAACTCCAAGAACTAAAACTAATGAAAATATCAAGAAGAATATTTCCCATCAAATATATTTTAATTACTATATATATGAAAAATACACAAATCTATGTCTTCACCACTTTGAGCAAGATATACTTGCCTTGGTGGACTAACAAACCTCTCCTAGAACCAAGTCTAGGGCTAGGGCTTAGGATTTCGGTTGGGAGCTCTTGAGGGAAGGAGGCTGAGAAAGGAAGAAGTAAAGGAAAGAAATAAAAAATGAAAGAGATGAGAGAGAAAGAGAAGTATACATAACAAGAGGGGAAAAGGGGTAGTCATGACATCCTCATGCAATCCTAACCATCCAAAATGGGCTTAGTGGTTCCAAGATTGAACCGGGTCAGATATCCATCCTACATATGTATCCTAGTACTGGTTCATGGCAATTGCCAAGTTGTTCTACTACTGGTCTCGGGTAGTTTCCCATAATAAACAGGAATACAATTAAATAAAATATAACATAATTAACAGGAACCAACATATAAAATATAGCATGAATACATCTAAAAAAAATTTAAATATCATAAATTCAAGAATACCAAATCTGGGAACAGGTGTGACAACAGGTTATGATATCATATCTTTGTGTGAGATTGATAGATAGTTATATTGACCTAGACAGCATTCTACCGTCGATGTTGTGGCATTGGCTGGACGTACCCACGACTTATGCCCAACTTTCGAGTGTGGGTTGTCATACATTTTTATGGTGGCCCCATGCAGGTCTGTGTCATAAGTTACAACTAGTACGATATCCTAGTAGAGCTCAGACTTAGAGTACTATAATGAGCTTGCTATATGATATAGGATGAGAGTATATTCAATTATAAGTAGAAAAAAAATTCAATTTATTGATTTTGCTATCATTATCATTCTGAATATTTGTTTTCCTTGAATATTATTGTCCTTCTTTGATGATATCGTATCTAATGCCTTAATTGACTTTTTTTGTTCAATCTGTCTTCATGATACCACCAAAGACCAGATCCCAGAGATCATGACCCACAACTTCAGTGAGGTCTGCCACCACTCGGCCTGCCACCCGGGCAGCTGGAGTTGCTCCTTCTGCTTTATCTGTTCACATAGGAGTATCGACAACTTTTGGGGGTCCTTCTTCCCCACCTTTCCAGAGGGTTGTCCCAGCTGTAGCAGAGGACCTTCCACCACCACCAAAGATTTCTTTTCCTGGAGGTATGTCAGCTGACGAGACCTAGATGTTTGCCTTGATCTAGGGCATGATAGATGCCCATAGGGTGTCAGCAGAGGCTCAGCGTGTTCAGGCTGAGGCTCAAAGGGTGCAGGCAGAGGCGCACCAAGCAAAGATGAAGCTGATAAGAGAGAGCATGGAGAATGCTCAATAGGTGGCTCTACAGATAGTGGACTTTAAGGAAATATCGCCTCGAAAGTTCAAGGGTACCGAGGGGATACTCTACGTCGACGGCTGGTTGGAGGATATAGAGGGGAACTTGTATTTACTTAGATCCCAGAGAGCCTACAGATCGAAGCGGTCGGCAGCCAGCTATTCGATATCGTACTCACTTGGTATTGCACGGAGCCCAGGCTCACCGCTTGAGGACTAACTTAGGAGGCTTTCAAGGATCTTTTCAAGGAAAATTTCTTCTTCGACGTGGCCCTGAAAGCTTTGGAGAGCCAGTTTCATGACTTAGTCCAGGGGAACATGTCGGTTGATGACTACACCGTAGAGTTATGCCGTTTGAGCCATTTTGTACCATCCATGATTCGAGACCCAGGAGATCGAGCCCAAAAGTTCAGGAAGGGGCTGATGAGAGTGATCAAGTCGCACACTTCTGGTCGTCGTACCGCTACCTTCGAGGGCATTCTGATGGATGCCCAGATTGCTGAGGATGATCTGGATCTCAGGCCCAAGAGGGGTCACAACATTTCTGGAGGCGCGAGAGAAAGCGAGGGACTGGCCAAGAGTCCCCACTTTTAGTTGTAGCAGAGGCCGTATCATCACCAGCAATACCAGGTACCAGCTTGTAGACATGTTCAACAGTAGCCAGGGAGGCACGCCTAGCCAGCTGTCCAGTGTGCATACTGTGGGAATACAAGGCACACTAGGGACATTTGCCGAAAGTGGCTGGGCACATGTTTATCATGTGGATCACCGGCCCATCAGCTAAGGGATTGCCCACTAATTCAGACTCGCCCGGCTCAGGGTGGAGCAGCTGCACAAAGGGGTCCAATCAGAGCACCTAGAGCACTTGGAGGCCGGTAGAGGGGACTTCTACGTCTACCACAGCAGTAGAGATTCGCCCAGCACCAGCAGAGAGCTGTACCCAGGGGTGAGCATTCGCCTTGATGGTTGAGGAGACCGAGCCCGAGGGAGACATAATTTTAGGTTTAGTTCTTCTTGATTCTATTCCAGTATTAGCTTTATTTGATTCTGGTGCTTCCCATAGTTTTGTATCTGTATCTTTTGCTCTTAATCATTGTTTAGAGGCTGAACCCTTGTCTAGAACTTGCAAGATCACGATTGGGGGTTGAATTATCCTAGTCCATGATGTTTGCAAGGATCGAAGAGTTATATTGGGAGGCCAGGAGTTGAGTGCTAGCTTACTCGTACTGCAACTTTCGATCTACGATATTGTACTTGGGATGGATTGGTTGAGTAGGCACCATGCTAGCATAGATTGCCTTGGGGGTAGAGTTATGTTTCCACCGCCGAGAGGGCCAAAGTTTGAATTTTCTAGAGGAGCAGCGGGGTAGAGTGAGGGCATCATTTATGGAGCCATAATTGGAGAGAAGGAGTTGCCACATCCGCTGATAGCTGATTTCCTGGATGTCTTTCCAGAGAAGTTGTCAGGATTGCCGCTAGACAGAGATATTGAGTTTTTTTATAGACTTGGTGCCAGGTGCAAAGTCGATATCCCAGCACATCTATAGGATCAACAACAATGAACTCACAGAATTAAAGAAGCAGGTAGATGAGTTACAGGATAAGAGTTTTCTCAGATCCAGTTCATTACCATGGGGTGCTCCGTATTGTTTGTACCAAAAAAGGATGGGTCGGTACACATGTCTATCGATTACAGGGCTCTGAACAACCTCACTATCAAGAACAAATATCCACTGCCGATGATAGATGATCTCTTCGATCAGTTTAGCGGAGCGAAGGGATTTTCGAAGATAGACTTGAGGTCAGGTTACTACCAGGTGAAAGTGAAGAAGGAAGATATTCTGAAGACAGCTTTTCGGGCTCGGTATGGCCAATTTGAGTTCATGGGATATCGTTTGGGTTGACTAATGCCCCAGCGGTATTCATGAACCTGATGAACAAGGTGTTCTACCAGTACCTTAACAAGTTTGTGGTGGTGTTCATTGATGACATTCTTATGTATTCGAAGACACCAGAGGAGCATGAGGAGCATATGTAGATAGTTTTAAAGACTCTTTGAAAGGAGGAGCTTTATGGAAAGCTTTCGAAATATGAGTTCTTCCTTGATAAGGTTGAATTCCTTTATCATGTGGTGACAACTGACAAAATCTCAGTTGATCCGAAGAAGATCATGGAAGTGGAGTCATGAGCTACTCCAAGTTCAGTGGCAGAGATCAGGAGTTTTCTGGGGCTGGTAGGATATTATAATAGATTTGTACAGGACTTCTCCATGATTACAGCAATGACTAGAATGACAAGAAAGAATGTAAAGTTTATCTAGACTGAGGATTGTCAGGCCTCTTTTGATGAGCTGAAAAAGAGATTAACGACAGCTCCAGTGTTGACATTGCTATAAGGGACAGATGGATTCTCTATCTAGGGTGATAATTTAATGAAAGTTTTGGGTTGCGTTCTTCAGCAGTAGGGGATTGTGATTGCCTATGCTTCCAAAAAATTACACCCTCAGGAGAAAAACTATACCACCCATGATTTGGAGTTGGCAGCGGCCATATTTGCTCTAAAGCTGTGGAAACACTATATGTACGGAGAGAGTGTGGAGGTCTTCACAGACCACATGATCTTGAAGTACGTGTTTATACAGAAAGACTTAAATATAAGATAGGATTATCGGAAGATTTTACTATTCCTGATGATGGATCATTGTGATAAGGTTGAATTCCTTTGTCATGTGGTAACAGCTAACGGAATCTCAGTTGACCCGAAGAAGATCGTGAAAGTGGAGTCATGAGCTACTCCAAGTTTAGTGGCAGAGATTAGGAGTTTTCTGGGGCTGGTAGGATATTATAATAGATTTGTACAGGACTTCTCCAGGATTGCAACAATGACTAGAATGACCAGGAAGGATATAAATTTTGTCTAGACTGAGGATTGTCAGGCCGCTTTTGATGAGCTGAAGAAGAGATTAATGACAGCTCCAGTGTTGACATTGCTATCAGGAATAGGTGGATTCTCTATCTAGAGTGATGATTCAAGGAAAGTTTTAGGTTGCGTTCTTCAGCAGTAGGGGATTGTGATTGCCTATGCTTCCAGGAAATTACACCCTCATAAGAAAACTATACCACCGCCGATTTGGAGTTGGTAGCGGCCATATTTGCTCCAAAGCTGTAGAAACACTATATGTACGGAGAGGGTGTGGAGGTCTTCACAGACCACATGATCTTGAAGTACATGTTTACACAGAAAGACTTGAATATAAGGTAGGATTATCGGAGGATTTTACTATTGCTGATGATGGATCATTGTGGCATGGTACTAGGATATGTGTGCCGAGTGGGAAGTTATGCGAGGAGGTTCTGCAGGAGGCGTATTGCTCTCATTACTCGATGCATCCAGGTGCCAACAAGATGTATCGAGACCTGAGGGAGCGCGTATAATGGTATGGTATGAAGCGGGAGGTAGCGAGCTTCGTATCTAGGTGTTTAGGGTGCCAGAAGGTCAAGGCGGATTGATAGAGGCCAGGTGGATTATTTTAGCCTTTACCCATCCCAGAGTGGAAGTAGGAGCATGTGTCCATGGATTTTGTTTCGGGACTTCCACGTTCTCTATGAGGAAAAGACGTAATTTGGGTCATCGTAAACAGGTTGACCAAGTCAGCCCACTCTTCTTGCCATTCAAAATGGATACGTCTATGGAGAAGCTAGCAGAGATATATGTGTAACAGATCATCATATTGCATAGAGTTCCTATGATCATCGTCTCGGATCAGAATAGTCATTTTACTTTCCACTTCTAGAGGAGTTTGCAGGCTAGCTTGGGCACTCAGTTTAAGTTTAGTACCGCATATCACCCCCGGACAGACAGGCAGTTGGAGAAGACTATTCAGACACTCGAGGATATGCTTTATACTTGTGATTTGGATCTTAGAGATTCTTGGGAAGATCATCTGCACCTGGTCGAGTTTGCTTACAACTACAGTTACCAGGCCAGCATTGAGATATCACCATTTGAGGTTTTATATGGACAGAGATGTCGCACTTCATTATCTTAGGATGATGTTGGTAAGAGAGCCTTGTTGGGACCAGAGATGATTGTGGATACAGCTGAGAAGGTGAAGCTCATTAGAGATAGGTTTCTGGTGGCACAGGACAGATAGTGGCATTAGACCGACAGCCACCGGATACCTTTGGAGTTTGAGGTATATATTTTGTTTGTGATTATTTGTGGTTGCTTTGTTTTATATTGCGTGTTAAGGCTGTATTTTGTTCCAGGTTGGAGATCTGGTATTTTTGATGATTTCTCCGACACGGGGTACGATTCTCTTTGGTGGAGACGGGAAGCTTAGTCTACGGTACATCGGACCTTTAAGTATTCTTACGAGGGTCAGTGTAGTGGCCTACATACTAGGCTAGCCGCCTGTACTAGAGGGAGTGCATGATGTGTTCCAAGGGTCACAGCTGAGACGGTACGTGGTAGTTTCTAGTCACGTACTATATCACTGGGACATCGAGGTTGGTCTTACTCTCAGCTATTCCGAGCAGCCAGTGGAGATCCTGGATCGAAGGAAGAAGGTATTACGGAACTAGACTATTCCCTTGGTTTGTGTCACGTGGAGGCATCACTCTCCGGGTAAGTCAACCTGGGGGATGGAGGATAAAATGTGCGAGCAGTACCCTTATCTCTTCGAGCCTTGAGGTATAGTTCTTCTGGTCTTGGGTGTTTTTTTGCTAGTGTAGTTTAATTTTAAGGACGAAATTATTTTAAGGCGGGTAGACATGTCACTACCACATTTCTAGAATAGTGATATTTTTGTCATTTAAAATATTTATATATATTGTGTTTGTAGTTTATATATATATATATATATATATATATATATATATATATATAATGTCTATTGTATATATTATAATTATTAATAATAATGGTTAGTGGACTAGACTTGATATGACCACGGACTCAACACTTAGACTAGTCACTTTTGGACCAAACTAGTCATTCCCTTTCATTAATTAAAAGCTAGATAAATACCTCGTTAGGAATAGAAGCTTATAATAATTAAAACCCTCTTCATGAAAATCCATAAGGGTCAATGTGGACCTTTTGAATTAGCTAAATCCTAGGTTTAGTGGCATGTCCTATTTAGTAAGGGGAGAGCCTCCCTATAATTCATTTAATAGTTCATAAAATTCTAATTTGATGTTCTTCCCAAAATCTACCCATTCCTCCTCCAAATTTTAGCAAACTAATCACAATCCCTCTCATTTCCATCATTTAAGAGGCCTAAAAGCTTAGATTTCAAGGAGCATTGGAGAAAAAAGAGTTTGGCTAGGAACTCTTGGATTTTTGAATTGGGAATCCATCTTCTAGTAGGTAACACCCTCAAATCCGGCTTTAAATTCTATTTTTATTATTTGCTAGGCCATTAGGATCCCACCCATGGATTAGGAATACCCATAGGCTGGAGAATAAATTCTATTTGTTTCCATTAAGATTTCTATATGGTGGTTTGTCCATATTAGGGGTTTTGTGCTTGTTGGAGTATTTTTTCCTCTATTCTTCATTGTAACTAGTCATAATAGATATATATAATTGTATTTAATATGTATAATTACTATTTATTGAGTAATGGAGAATTTGGCATGTTGGTAAGTGGTGTATCATAGAGTATCACCACTTGTGCACTAGGTGTTTGTTAAAATGACTAATAAAGAGTCTAACATATTTAGATTGCTAATTTCATATATTATTGAATTCATATATATATATATATATATATATATATATATATTATTTAGAGTGTATGTGTGTTTGCATAGTGTAGCAAGGTGTGTCTTGCAGTGCACACTGTGTACAAGTGATGGGGGTCGGGTTCCCTGTGTGCAGGAGACATGGTTGGTGTTGTAGTAGTCCTTGCTCTGTTCAGAGCCTGGACTGTGTTGTATCAGTGCACAACATGCCATGCTATAGGTAGTAGAGGAGCTCGACTATCAGTGAGTATCAGTGCACAGATGTGCAAGTGTGTGTATATGTGTGGTGTGTGTATATATATGAGTGTGCAGGTATTTGGTCCAATAGTGTATCAGTCCATATGATTGTAGCTGTGTGTTTATGAGAGTGTGTTTGTCATCATGTGATAGATCAACTATTTGATAGTGGTAATATAGGGGTGTTATTGTTTAGGTTGTACCAAAGGTGGGAGTGTAGGGTGCTAAGTTATTAGTGTTATACTATATATATATATATATATATATATATATATATATATATATATATATATATAATATATATATATATATATATATATATATATATACTTGAGGGTGTGTCCTAGGATCATGGGATATCAGTATAAGAGGGGGGAACAATCAGGTAAGTTATTTTTATGTGTGTGTCTATATATATATATATATATATATATATATATATATATATATGAGGGTGTGTCCTAGGATCATGGGATATCAGTGCAAGAGGGGGGAACTTTCAGGTTAGTTATTTTTGTGTGTGTGTCTATATATTAGTGGTGTGGGTACCTTAGAGTATCAGTACCAAGTGTATCATGAGTAATAGGTAGTAATGTGATCTGTTAGGGTCTGAGTGTGAAACCCGAGTGATACACAGTACAGTCCAATAAATATATCAACTATTGTAACATGTGCAGGAGAGATTAAGGGGAGCTCGATTCAGTAAGTGGTGAGGATTGCCAGAATCGATTCCAGGTAGTGAGGAGTGGGGGCATGTGTAGGTGCCAATGTGTGTGTGTGTCTTTGGAAGAGTGTATAGAGTAATCTATTGTAATATCTAGGTATGTATTTGGTCTATGATTGTGTATCTGGGTGCACAGGTAGGTCTGTAACAGACCTGTAGTAGGGATCTATTGTAATATCTTGATAATTGCATTGGTTTTCCTAAGTGCAAGTTAAGGTCTTGGACAATGTGAACCTGCAACTGTCGTGCATGCATCGAGTTAGCCAGAAGTCTATCAAATAGTCCTTCTGGGCAATGTGAACCTGCAAGTATCCGGGACCATTAGGTCGCCAAGGCAGTCCCCGAACCAGGGGAATGCATTAAGGCAGTCCCCGAACCAGGGGAATGCATCAAGGAAAGTTGATTACCAAGTCAAGATGTGAATTTGGATGACCCAAGACTTGCATTTTGCGGACAACTTGGAAACAAGGTGATCTTCGGATCTCGTTCCACGGACGGTCACCGAGGCACCGGGGCCAATCCGATCCGAAATGGAACTTCATGTTTAGTCTCACGTGATTGACAGGATGGATTGTAGCGCACCATGTACTTCCATTGCATACCCCCGTCAATGACTGTCCTTTATGGCTATGCCAGCGACCCAGTTCATATAGATAAGTCATCCTCGCTTAGCGGCTATCCGCTTGTGAGTCATCGCATCTCATCCAGAAATCGAGAAACACCTGAACGAAATAAGTATAACACATTAGTACAAATGGAACTCTTAAACATCTTCTGCAACACGTCCGGATAATTCATATAATCGTGCACTCGAATCATAATCTCGTGCATGATACTTATGTTGCATATACTATTTGCCCCTGGATTTTATTATAAATGCTTCTACTTGATCTAACTTGGTTTACCTTAGACAGGGAAGGACGGATGGTAAGTAGGTAAGTCTCGCCGTGTTACTCATATATCGCATGGTGCACCGCCACACGAGTTAGGCTTTTCATCATTGACATGAAACTGATCCTAAGGCAAGAAAAGAAAGATAACTTAATAGATGGTGCACGAAACCTTTATAACATGTAACTATCCAATTCTAAAAAATAGGGTTTTTTATTTTTTATTTGATAAATTGTGTATTATTTATAATTAATTATATTTATATTTAATTGTTGATTGTATTATTTTTTTACGGATTATTTTAGGGTTTTGGCTAGTCTGGACCTAGGTCAGACCCTAGTGGACCCATGTCCGACCCAACCAACACCCTTGTGAGACCTATTTTTAGGTTTAGAATATTTATTATATTTTATTTTAGTTAGTTAGAGAGATTGGGAGTTAGTTTGAGTGCTTTTGGAACCCCAAACCCAATTCCCAAGTTGCATGAATTAAGGGGAGGGCATTTTGGTCTTTTTGAATTATTGTAACCCTTCTTTTATGCATGTGGCCGGTTCCCCCTTTCCCAGACCCAAAACCACAGCCCCCCCTCTATTTTTTCTTCACTTCTTCTTCTTCTTCTTCTTCTTCTTCTTCTTCTTCACTCTTTCTTTCTTCTTCCTTTCTTCTTCCCACTTCCAAGCAAGTAAGTTTTCTCATTTTCCTTCCTTCCTTCTTCCATTTCTTTCTTTTATGTGAACCCTAACCCTATATTTTTTTCCTTACCTAGGTGTTTAGAGCCTAGACTTAGTGTGGAGGCTTGATTTGGAGGCTTGGAAGCTTGAGGGAGGTGATTTCAAGAGGTTTGGAGACTTTGGCCTTGGGATTCCAACTCCCAAGAGGTAAACCTAATTTTCCTCTTACTAATTTCTCTTATATAGTATAATTAGTGGTTTAGAACCTTCCTAGACCTTAAGACTACCCGTGGGAGGAAGTTGGAACAAGTTTGGTTGTGTTTGGAGACTTTAACATTAGGTTTTGTGTCAATTTTGGATAAAATCCGAGATTGGCCCAATTTTGGGTGATGCCCTAGGTTAGACGGACCTAGGTAGACGTTGTCGGGTGTCTTGAGGGTTAGTGCGTGTCTCCGTTCGGACACGTGAAGTCGTATCGCAGAAAAATGGGCGTTTCGGGCATTTTGGGAGTTTTCATCGTCGCCGGTTCTATGTGCGCGCGTGTTTTTACCACGGACCTAGAATCGACGAATTAGCATTTTTTTCTAGGATCTAGACATTGGTTAGAACCCGTGGGTAAATTTTGGGCCAATTCCGAGTAGGTTTGGTGTGCGTTTCAGGAGGTTTTGCGAACCGCACACCACGTGTTCGTCGAAATGACCGAACGACCATTTCGACTTGGTTTCTTAGTTTCGGACTTGTGCGCGCGTTGGGTTAGCTTCGGGGAGTGTGTGCTAAAGTTCTCAGGTTGTATTTTATATATATATATATATATATATATTTGTGTGCGTAGGGGTGGTTGTGCGCGTGTTGGTGGTGTGTTGTGTTTGTGTCTATATATATATATGTGTGTGTGTGTGTGTGTGTGTGTGTGTGTGTGTGTGTGTGTGTGTGTCTATATATGTATATATATATATATATATATATATATATATATATATATGTGTGTGTGTGTGTGTGTGTGTGTGTGTGTGTGTCTATATATGTATATATATTTATATATATATATATATATATATATATATATATATATATATATATATATATATATACATATATATATATATATATATATATATATATATATTTATATATGTGTGTGTGTGTGTGTGTTTGTATATCTATATGAGTGTGTGTATTTATATATATATGCTTGTGTATATATAGATCTATAAGTGTTTGTGTGTGTGTATATATATATATATATATATATAAATAACGTATTCATATATATATATACTCATATATATATATACATACATACATACACACACACACACACTTATATATATACACACACACACATACTCATATATATACACACACACTTATATATATATGTGTGTGTGTGTGTGTGTATGTATATATATATATGAGTATATATATATATGAATACGTGTGTTTATATATATATATATATATATATATATATATATATATATATGTGTGTGTGTGTGTGTGTGTGTGTGTGTGTGTGTGTGTGTGTGTGTTTATATGTGTGTGTGTGTGTGTACTTATATACATAAGTGTATATGTGTGTGTAAGTATATATGTATAAGTGTGTGTGTATATATATATAGTTGTGTGTATATATATGTTTGTATATATATATGTATATATGTGTGTGTCTGTGTATGTGTGTCTGTGTGTGCTTACTGGTGTGTCGAGGGGGGGATAGCAGTGTGCAGTGGCAGAGGCAGCAGTAGCAGCATATGCAGCACTAGCTGCAGCAGCCAGCAGCATTTGTAGCATAGCAGCAGCATCTAGGCGAGGCCTGGGTAGCAACGGTTATGAGAGGGAGAGGGAGATCTATGTATTATCTATATATATATATATATATATATATATATATATATATATATATATATATAGGTTTGAGGTATGGGTATATGTGTGTGTGTGTGGATATGTATATATATAGATACGTAGGTGTTTAAGTATATGTGTTAGATATATATTTTTTAGCCTAGATTATTAACTAGGAATATATGTATATCCATAGATAGTTAGCTAGAGGGGTAGTTAGTGAGGTATTGGAGGATATCTCAATACCTTGAGATACCCAAGATATTGAGTATCGGAGTGTGGTTTTTGAGCAATTGCCTAGGAATAGGTTTAGAGTTATTTTTATATGTATTGGTATATATATTTACGCGTGCTAGCATAGATTTTAGCGGGTTTAGGCGGGGTGCGTAGCCTAGGTCGAGGTATTGGATACCGAGGGTATCTCGGTATCTCGAGGAGGCGAGGTTGTTGGTTTACTAGCTTAATGAGCTAATTTTGACCTAGAATTTTAGGGGCACCCTAGTTTGACCTAGCATTGACCATAATTGTCCTCGTTGACCGTAAAAGTCAACATTTGACCTAGTTTTGACCTAGAGTTGACTTTTTGGACCCCGGGTTGACTTTTTGACCCGAATTTTATCGGTTTGACCCGTTCGACCTAGAATACCCCTAGAACCTTATTTTTAGTTATTGTATATCAGTTTAAATCCATAGAACCCTGTTTATCTTGCTTTTTGCAATAGATTCTTGCAACGCCAGTCTGGATCTTGATCCTCATCAGTTGCTCAGGACGTCAGGCGAGTACCTACCTCTGATTGTTTTCATTTTATTATAGCGTTTATATCACCTATTCTAGAACTGTAATACTTGATTCTGACACATTATTACACGAGCTGGTACTAGTGGATCCCGTCATGAGATGCTATCCTCCTTACCGTGTTCAGCGGGTACTCTATCACGTATATTTCATCATGTGCTTCGGGTATTGTTTCTCATGTGCTTCTTGTGCTCTCGCCTTCATGTGTGCGAGCTATTTATCATGTACGTAGCGTGTCATGGTTGGATCCAAGAGTATTAGTGGGGAAGGGAAGTAGGAGTTGTTTATGTGATCAAAGCCAAATAGTATTCATGTGTATGTCGGTTATGCAACTCACGCATAACGGAGTTATCGTAGATTATTCATGTACAACCTAAGCCGATCACATAACGAACTTGTGCTCAAGGCACTTAGCTAGTATTCCTGTTTTCTCACATGCAATTATTTCTCTACTTGTATTGTTCTCCAGTTTACATTACAGCTATTTTATCTGCTCCACCATGTATTTATTTTCCAGTGCATCTTGTATACTTTTCTATTGCTGGTCATATACACATTTCCATGTATTTGGACTTGCTTTCAGAGTTATGTACTTTGCTCCAGTCCTGACTGGGCATATTTTTTTCAGAGGATCCAAAGGATTTCTGCTCGACATTCTACGGGCCGGGCGTCGAGGAGTGTTGTGACCCCGAGACTGAGGAGGAGCCCATCGAGGAGACGCTGTTAGCGCCCTAGTTAGCTAGATGAGTTTTCCTGGGTTGTTTCTAGTTGATATTCTGGATGATTGTACTTATTATTTTGCTGTTGTGAGATATTGTAGACTTGGACTGTATATTTTGGATATTGTACTTGCTCTTCATTTTTTTTGTTTCTTTGTGATATCTTATCGTGCTTTTATTCTTCCCCTAGTTATTGTGATTGAGTTATATATATATTGCGTGGTTGCCCTCCTTTTAGAGAGGTTATTGACAGGTTTTGTGAGTTTATAGATTGTGACCTAGAACTAACCTTTACAGCGTTCTACCGTCGATTCTGCGGCGTAGGCTGGACGTACCCACGACTCATGCCCGATTTTCGAGTGCGGGTCGTGACATGTTTTTGGTGGCGGCCCATGCATGGTCTAGTATGCATGGTCTAGGAAGGCAGGTCTAGTTTATAGGCCTACCTGCAATAGGATATAGGATATAGGCTGAGAGAGAGTGTGCTCAATCACAACTATGACCCTTCCTGATTTCTTTTGCTATCTTCTTCTTGAAATTATTTTCTTTTGCAATATTACTGTCCTTCTTTGATGATATCGTATCTTGTACCGTATTGACTTCTTTTGATCTGTGTTCAGGATGCCTCTGAAGACACGGTCTCAGTGCACCGTTCCAGCAGCTGCCACCGAGAGGTCTGCCACCTCTCGTCCTACTCGACTTCAGGCAGCCGCTACCGCTCCACTCGCCACTCCTGCGGTCGAGGGAGCATCTGTTTCTCTCGGAGATCCTCTCACTTCTATCGATCCGAGAGCTACACTAGTTGTTCTGGTGGTACCTCCTCCACCACCGCCTGCACCAGTTGATGCCACGCAGTTGTTTGCATTCTTCAGAGACATGATGGACGTGCAGCACCGCCAGGCAGATGTTATAAGGTTGGGCATTGAGAATCCTCACCAGGTGGCCATGACGGCGGTAGACAGAGTAGCCCAGATCCAGCTACAGGCAGAGCAGGCTCAGCATCCGAGGCCGGGCACCATTATCGACTTTCAGAGGATGCGGCCCAAGGAGTTCCGAGGTACGAAGGGGATCCCGTACACAAACGACTGGATCGAGCACATTGAGGGTATCTTTAGGCTGGCACTGATCCCAGCCAGTATGCAGATTGAGGCAGCGGGTAGCCAGATGTTCGATCTTGCCCTTACTTGGTACCGCACAGATACGAGGATAACAGTACCGGGACTGACTTGGGAGGCTTTCAAGAAGCTTTTCAAGGAGAAGTTTTTCCTGGATGTGGCTCTCAGTGCTTTAGAGAGCTAGTTCGAGGCACTCGTCCAGGGGAGCATGCTAGTGGACGAGTATGCAGCAGAGTTCTACCGTCTGGGCAAATTTGTTGAGGGTTTGACTGAGGCAGCGAAGGCACGGAAGTTCCGCAAGGGTTTGGTCATGGCGGTCAAGTCCTTGACTAGGAGTGGCCACGAGGCGACCTTCGAGCAGATTATGAGTGACGCTCAGAGGACTGAGGATGACTTGGAGCTGATGACCAAAAGGAGCAGAGATGCTTCTGGAGCATGCAGCAGTGTAGGCCAAGCCAAAAGGCTGTTCCAGCAGACTCAGCAGCACCAGGGTCAGGGTCGTGCGCCCTTCCGGCAGGCGCCCCAGCAGCAGAGGCAGGGACAGCAGCAGGGTCTGAGGTAGCCCATTATTTACCCTTTCTGTAGGAAGTCAGGGCACGGATGGGACATTTGCAGGAAAAGGCTGGGCAGATATTTGTTATATGGCACAGCAGATCACCAGCTGAAGGATTGTCCTTCAGCACTTGCTCGTACAGCTCAGGGCGGAGGAGCCGCTCAGAGGGGACCAGCCAGAGCACCTGCAGCACAGCAGAGAGGACAGCCTTTGTCGAGTTAGCAGCAGAGGTTTGCTCAGCACCAACAGCAGCACCAAGGAGGACAGCAAGGGCGAGCTTTTGCCCTGACCGTAGACGAGGTCGAGCCCGTTGGTGATATAATCTCAGGTTCTGTTCTTCTTGATTCCATTCCAGCACTTACTTTATTTGATTCCGGTGCTTCCCATAGGTTTGTGTCTAAATCTTTTACTGTTAGACACCATCTTGTTGCTGAACCTTTAGCTAGACTCTGCAAGATCATTGTTTGTGGTATTAAACGAAAGAATAAAAGTGTATTTCAATGATGGGGTTTGTGCGAAACCCGCGCCCTTTGGTTTACAAACAAACTTGTACAATATAATCCTATACGATGATGTGGGAGTACAATTTATTTAATCTGGGTATAAATTGCTATAGGTGTCTGATCTGTGGTCGATCACTTTAGCCCTTGGACCACGCAATGTTGAAGAAGTGTCGTGGAAGACAGGTAGCAGCTTCGAAGGTTGTAGGAGAGGGTGGATGCACGATGCCGAAGTCGTCGATCCCCGCTCTTTGCCTGAGCTCCGGGCTCTCTCTCTCTCTCTCTTTCTCTCTCTCTCTCTCTCTACTCCTCCTTGTTCGATCTTCTCCAATTGTCGACCTTGGATCTGATATTGGTATTCTTGACCAAATTTTCCGACCTTGTTCCCCATTGACAGGGGCCTCTATTTATAGAGTCTTTGGTGACAGTGACCACTCCGTTGGTGTAGCAATTGAGGAGTGGAAAGTACAGCACCCTTTTACACAACGGTTAAAGTAACCAATGCCTACGTATAGATAATCTTTTGACTGAGCGGGTGACGTGGGTCCAACTAAGGGGACACAACACGTACGGTTGCTACTAAGATTACGGCATAAAAGCCACGTGGGTAGGTATCCATTGTGTAAAAGAGGTTGGCGTAGAAGCCAAATGTCCGTCACCATGACATAGAAGCCAAGTAGGCATAAAAGCCGAACAGGCATAGAAGCCGAGTAGGCATGGAAGCCGAGCAGGCATAGAAGCCGAACAGTCGTAGAGACTGAGTGGTCGTAGAGACTGAGTAGGCGTGGAAGCCGAGTGAGCACAGATCCTGAATGGGCGTAGAAGCCGCTGCATATCGTGCCAGAATTGGCGTAGAAGTCGCTTGAGCACAGATCCTGAATGGGCGTAGAAGTCGCTGCATATCGTACCAGAATGGGCATAGAAGCCGCTTGAGCACAGATCCTGAATGGGCGTAGAAGCTGCTGCATACCGTGCTGATGTGGACGCTTTAGCCGGAATTACGGCTTTTGAAGATATAACCAAATCTCTTGCAGAGATTTGCCATCATCTTATGCATTAAATGCGGAGGTGTGTTTCGAAGGTCTGCAGGCCTTCTGTGCACCCGTCGCAGAGATGTGTCTTGAGAGAAACTGTCACCGCTCTGTGCAATTAGACGTGGAGACGTGCCTCGAATCCCATACGAAGTGCAGCTTTTGACGTGGCAGGCGGTTTGTCTGCTGCGGAGCGTAAAATAGCTCATGTTTGCTTGTGTAAAACAGGGCGGCGTATTCCCTTGTATGCAAAAGAGCGGTTTATGCTGAGGGGACTCCAGTAAACGACGGTTTGGTGATGTTTTACCAAATCCTCTGCATTAAATGGTGAGATCCGCCATCATACTGTGGGACGCGTCCCGAGAGGTCTACCATCATTTCCAGCCGTCGTCTGGGTAGCCGTGCATCACCTTTTGTCAGGAGTCAGAGGTCAGATTCACTGCATGACTTGACAGGTTCATTTCGGGGAAGATGAAGCGTTCCTCGTACGCTATAATGCTGCTTTGAGAGCGGATGAGTTTTACGCCATGGAGGCGATGAAGAACTCTGTTCACGCTGGAGCGGCCTGGACGTACTGCACTTATGCAGATGTTCCTTTGAGATTTATTCTTCACGCTGTATTTTAGCGAAGAAAACTCTGTTGTACGCCTGATGGCTCTGAAGACCTCTGCTTACGCTGCTCTGTATCAAGAGGCTACGTAGCTCTTCCCAGCGTATTTTTCATGCTTCTACAAGACCCCCTTCAGAGATTTTAAATTCCTTGGAATTTGAAACGCTTTGAACGAAGCATGAACGGCCCCTCGTAACTCGAAACATTTCTGAATGGAGCATTGAAACGGTCGGTACAGACTTTATGGCGGATTTATGGGGGACCGCTGTGATCTCTTTTGCCTATAAAAGGCTGGGGGAGTTAGCCTGTTCTCCCCACATCTTTATCACCACGCAGATATGATCACCGAAGTTCGCCGGGTCAATTTGAGGAAGAAGGAGATCATGTTCTTCCAACGTGTAAGGAGCCAAAAAAGACGGCGTCTTCGAGCAAGTGTCCACTGCAACGATGGATCATAGAAGGATATCTTAGCCTCCCTTGCTCGGGATAATCAGCAACTTTGTATGGCGTTGCCCCAGGAGAGAGGAAGGGTCGTATTTGACCACGGCGGCTGGCATGCCGCGCCTTCTCTCGATGCCCTCCGGTGACGAGAGTCAGACAGACTCGTTCTGTCTCGGATTGAGTGGCGGGCAGTGCATGGGATCTGCAAAATCTATGCAAGCCCCAACTCTGTCGTGCCCGCCGGTGATCATTGCCATGTCGGTCAGTTTGCTGGAACTGACTGACTGCCGGAGAAGATGGATGAAGAATTGAAGCCCAGGGAGAACCTGTCAGAACAGCTTCTGGGCGATCTTCAGATGACGAGGGGGTATCTCCTTTATAGACGGAGTTTCCCTCAGATGTAATCATGAAAAATGAAAAGAAAACCCTTGTAGATTGGATTTCCCTCATATGTAATCATGATTTTGATTTTTAATAAAATCGCCTTTCTTCTCCATATGATCATCTTGCCATACGTTGCTGTAAAGTCTGAATATGTGCAGCTTCAACACGTCTGAATCTGTACGTCGACTCTGTAGAAAGAGTGCTAGGTCCTGTCCTTTATGCATAGCGAGTAGTCCATAGAACGCTGTAGAGCATTTTGAACATTTTTAGAACTATCATGTTGCTAGGACTGAGGAATCGCGTAGAGCTCTGAACTTCTGGTGAACAGAATTTTTTTGTTCAGTCTTCGTCTTCAAGAGTGACTTCTCGAAAATCCCTTGGAACAAGGTCGAGGAATGGCTGTCAAAACTGAGTTGCCATCTTTTGATAGACGAGATATTCAGACTGGAGTCTGGATGAACCTCCAATTGACCCGAGAAGAGTAATTTCTTAATGTTTAAACTCTTGTATGTTTCGGGTACTTGGGATATATTGAGGCCAAGGAGGAGTATCTTCTGTATGAACTCCGGTAATTGACCGTCTTGGGGACTGTTCGAATATACGGAAAGTCGTGGAGCGAGAAATCATCAGTCTGTAGCCTCCGGGCGTAAAATACCGTCGAGCATGAAATCGTAGACTTGTAGTTCCTGTGCGTGAAGTCATGGATTTGTGGCCTCTCGAGCATAAAAGCTACTGAGCACAAAGGCATCCGAGCCAAAAACCTAACTTGTAGCTGTCGAACGTAAAGTTGTAGATTCGTAGCCGTCGAGCGTAGGAAGCTCCTTTAGCGTAGAACTGTTTATCTGTAGCTCCTGAAAAGAAAATTTCTCCGAGCGTGAAGTCTTGCGGATCTGTTGCTTCTGAGCGTAAACTGAGCGCCACCGAGCGTGAGATCATCGATTTGGTATCTGTTGAGCGTAAAGTCGTAGATTTGTGGCCTCTCGAGCGTAAAAGCTACTGAGTACAAAGGCATCCGGGCGTAAAACTATAGACTTATAGCTTGCGAGCATAAAACCGTAGATCTGTTGCTGTCGAGCGTAGAAAGCTCCTTCAGTGTAGGACCTGCTGAACCGTCTTTGCACGAAAAACTTTTTGAATTTGCTGACTGTCCGTCTTTCAAGGTTAGTGGGCTGACGTGGCATCCAATTATAACCCATTATTTAATTTTGCGAGATTTGGTTAGGGTCTCGAGGAGTCTGTCTGAGGATTCGAGGAGTCGGCCCGAACTCTATATATATCCCAAGTTTTCTGAGAGAGAAACTTTTTATCCGTTTTCTGCGAAAGAGAGCTTTCGACTGTTCGAGTTTTTCTTCATTCTCTCTCCGAGCATCTCGAGTCTTCAGAAAATGGCGTCGAAACAGACCTCCTCCGCCAAGGGAAAGGGTATAGGTTCCTCTTCTCATTCTTCCGCCCCAGCGAGGGAGTCTTTGGTCGGTCAAGGCGAACTTCCTTCTGAGCGAAGTGTCCTGCCGACGAGCAGTGCACCCGGTCTTAGAGGTAAAGTCTTCGGGGTGACAAAAATGACAAAAAATCTTTCGCACACGTTGAACGTGACCGCTCTAGGTCGTCTTCTGTGCTGATAGCCTCTTCTTGAGGAAGATGATGCACGGAGGCATTTTTATCTTTTACGCCCACATTTCTAATGTGTCAGCGTAAACTCCATATTTTTGTAGTTCTGAGCGTAAAAGCTCTGGCTACCGAAAATTGGGGTATATCGTAAATTTTGAATTTTACGCTTGTGGGGGGACCTCCGGCGTAAAATTGCCAGATTTGCACAATCCTGCGTAAAGCACAGACTGTTGTTTCTTTCGGTCCGTATGTTCGTGCAAGACTTGTGATGACGTATTTTCCTTGCACTTTTGTAGTTGACTTGGGTGAGTCTCCACTGGCCGAGGTGATGGGCTCCGCTGCTGGGATGCTGCACTCGAACTACCTGGAGGATCTGTCCCACATGGCATTCCCTATCTCCGGACCCCAGTACCCTGAAGGAAGGAGGATCTTAATATCGGCTCAGGATGAGCGAATGCTGTTGAGCATGATCAACGGGGAGCCTCTGACTTATGTAGACGGGGAGCCGTACGTAAAGCCGGCTTTCCTTTTTGGGGACATGATCGACAAACAGTCCCAGACGAAGCCTAAGAGGGAGCCCTGGGTCTTCTCAGCCGGGAATTTGGTTTTGTACCTGCCAACGATGCCGAGGGATTATCCCATCTCGGCCTTCTTCCACGCGACGCATCCTAGGAAGATGTCATGGACGCTGACTCCTGATCTTCACGGCAAGCCGGGGAAGATTTTTCATCTGAAAGGAGCTGACCAGGGGTCATTCGTCAGTCGCCCCTCCGGCGTTGTGACGTTGTTCAGAGGACTGTGCCCGGGCAGTGTTCCAAGTGAAGATAGCTTGGTGATCCAGCCGGTCCAATTGCCGACCTTCTGTAATGACTTCATGGGTCGAGGTGGGGTATATCCCAAGGAGAATCCTCGGTGCAATGGGTGGATCGCCCCAACGAACTCCCGATGGAGATGCCTAGTTGACTGGGCCTTGACGCACTTCCGGAGAGAGTTGGAGGGCATTGGACTATATGCCGCTGTGAGTACGACGAGCGTCGGGTTGCCTCCGAACCCTAATTTGTTCCTGGCGCTGATGGAGCGGTACATTCCGCTCACCGGGACCTTTTCCACTCCACTGGGGGAGTTGGGATTGGCGCTCCACGAGATGGCAGTTGTCTCGAGACTGCCGATGGGGGATACTCCATATGAAGAGTATGTTCCCACTAACCGGGAGTTGGAGGATTTGGACCCTCGGGTGGCGGAAGTATATCAGGAGCTGATGTGTCAATACTTCGCGTGCACCGCCTTTTATAACGAGCCTTCTAATTTGGCTCATACCACCAAGTGGATGTCCTACCTCTTCTTCCACCGAGCCAGGGCCGCCAGGTCAGAGAAAGCCTCGGGTGGCAAGAATGAGCCCGTGAACTGTTTGGGCGTGCTTAGTGCCCAGGTTATGGAGACTCTTATGGAGGAGGCTGAAGCTCCGGATCAGATTCTTGTCGAGGGGGTAGGAAAGTACCCGGAAGGCACTAAGGCCTGTAGTTACTTGAGGCGCTGTCCAGGCCTTTGTCTAAGGAAGCCCAGCTGGCTGGTTTCCTCTCCATATGGCTGCGCCGAGTAGTGGTGCCAGGTACCGCATCCGCGGACCGCATTCACCAGAACATCCTGTGGCCGGCAGTGCGCCTGGTATTTGGGGCAAGACTGGGCTTGCTTCCTGCCATGGTGTGCCGTATACAGGCTGGCTTGAGAGCCATAACTGACGGGTTGCTCGTCGACGAAGCTCGACGTGAGAGTTTTCCCAGGGTGGAATTACCATACCTATACTTGATGGGATGGTTGATTCTCCACAATCCCCGGGTGATGTCTCCTGGGTCCGGTTAGCAGCTCGGGGGGTATATTCTTGCTGAATTACAAGGATTCCTCTTGGAATGTGAGCACAGTTTTAGACTGCCGGCTGGTGTTGAACCTCAGCCACGGTTGGAAGCTCCTCTGTACTGCTCCCCCCGTGCATCGCAATCAATCAGGGGTGCGGCTTGAGGATTCAGGTGAAGAGAAGACCGACCTTTCCCCGGAAGCTTTTAACTGGTTGGTCTGTATTAGACCCTCTCATCTGCTGTACAGGAGCGAAGATCACTACTTCTTCGAGCCCTACTTGCCTAGTCGGTTTGCCAGGCAGTTTGGGTACGATCAGTTGTATGTGGGCAATGTCGTTACCAGCTTTAGGTCCAGGGGCAGACTCATTGATGGAGCTAGAGGGTGGCGATATTTCATCATGGGTTGTACGAGGGCAACCTTCATTGTGTCGGTCATTACAACCTCCACGGAGCTTCGCATTCTCTATTCTTACGCCTAGTTTTACGTGGCGATTAACACCTTCCATCGTGATTTTGACGTGCGTGGAAGCTTCCGGGTGCCTTCTCCCAAGCCTGGGGGAAGAGTTGACGTCCCTTCGGTTTCTTCGGACGAAGGTGAGGAGTCTGGTACTCCGGACGAGCCTCTGGTGTCGGTGCCGAGGTGCGAAGTGCCTCTGCCTGCGGGGGCTTTGGTAGTCCCTTCTGGGAAGCGACGGGCTTCTGCTCTGAAGAAAGTTTCTCTTCGCAAGAGGAGGAAGGAGACGGTTGCTCGTCCTCTCCGCATTCCTGGCATTGCGGCTCCTGGGAGTGAGCCTGCCTCTCCCTACATCGGGGATGATTCTTTGGCTGGAGGTTCCTCGCCTTCTAGAGAGGGACCTCCTACAGTTCCGGTCGTCAATGCCGAAGAATCCTCGTTAGAGGTGGCTGTGGCGGCTACTGCTCCAGGTAGCGGAGCGAGATTGCCTGTGTGGCCGAGGCAGATGGGAGAATTTTTCCCGAGGACAGCAGCGGGCATGACTCCTGCCGCGTCAGTGAGCGCGTCTGGCGAGATTCCTGCCGATGAACTTCAACCACGTCTTGGTGGAGGCCTGACAGAACTCTCGGCGATGTCGGTCGGCCCACCTCCTTCTCCAGGCATGACGATTCGTATTGTGTTATTAAGGCGTGGTTTAGCTATATCGACTGCAGATGCATCGTATATGCCGTTGGCTCCGGGTAAATGTTGTCTTTATGCCTCCCTTCAGAAAGATTGTCATCATACTAATATTGACTTTCTCGTCTTCTTCTCAGGGGATAGCGCCCACGGGGAGTATAGCGTTGAATCGCATTCTGGTTTCGCTCGGGCTTCTGACGAGGAGGCGTTCGACTTTGATGAGGAAGTGGCTTCGGGGGCCAGTACGCCCGGAGTAGCTTCGTCACCTCGAGAGGAGGATGAACACGTCGTCGTGACCTTGCCTCTTGTGAGTGTGGTGACGAATTTGACCGCCGTTACCGCACCTTCTTCGATTGTACCATGTGTCGATGCGACGGCTGTGGCCACCTCGTCTGCAATCATCCCTGGAGAGGGACTTGCTGACATTGCGGGCGCTCCCAGCGTTCAGTCGGATCTAGTTGCGTTGACCGAGCAACATATCAGCCTTTTCTACACCGGTTTGAGAACGATGGTATCAATGGTGTTAGCGAAGAGTCTGGATTTTGAGCACCTGAGGAAGACTTCTCTCACTTCGATCGGGGTCATCAGGGAGCTCGGTGATCCCGGGGTAGTTGATGCCCTGGAGGCAGTGGTTAATGGGTTAGAGCAACCTATTAACGAACATTTGCGGCTGACTCGGGGCCTCGATGCTGATGTTCAGGCTCGGTTTGACCTCATGACTGCGTGGCTTGCTACGAAGCTGGAAAGCCTAGACAACTCTATCCAGAAGCATAAGCTGGAGGTAGATAGGAGAAAAGTTGTCGTGGAAGAGGCTCTTGCTGTTGAGATGCAGTGTCGTTCTGAGCATGAAGGGAATGCAGCGAGGGTCTCCATGTTGAAGGAAGAACTCGCTCGGGCAGAGGAGTGGGCTTCCCAGTCGTTGGCGGGTCTGGAGGTAGCGTTTGGCCGACTGAGCACAGCGCGACGGGAGTTGGACCGTGCAGAAGCTGCTCGCACGGGCTGTCGTCGGGCAAAGGCTGATCTGACCCTCACGGACACTCCCGAGGCACGGCTGGAGCAGGCTCGTACCGACGCCTTGGTTCTTAGGAATGAGAGGATAGCTGCGCTGGAGCGGCTGATTCACAATCTGACTCACCCGCCATCATGATGTATCCTTTCCCCTTTTTGCTTGCCCAGATGTAATTTTGCCTCCCTCTCGGGAATAAATAAAGGCGACTCTTTTCTGACTTTTGTGGACCCATCATTTCGGAATGTAAATGACAGGTTTCGGTGAGAGTGATATCAGAGGTAGTATGGACATGATAGACTCCCGATAAACTTCTTAGCAGGACACATCTATTCAGAGGTCATACGGACATGATAGAGCGTAACCCTACCAATTGCGTTTTGGAAGTAGTTTTGTCAGAATCGAGATCCTTGCTATGTCCCATCCGAGCAGGGGAGATTAAGCATAGTACCTTTTCAGGAATTTGCCGTTGATATGAGCCATTAACAGGTCTCCATTAGGCTGGGCTATCCTGTAGGCGTCGTTCGAGAACGTTGTCTCGATCACATAAGGGCCTTCCCACTTGGGCTGGAATTTGCCTTTACTTCTGTGGGTAAGAATCATCGGCCTTCTTACGGCTAGAACTAGCTAGCCGACCTTGAACACTCTTTCCTTCATTTTATGATTAAAAGTTTTGGAAATGCGTGCTTGGTAGAGCGCGATGCGCTGTTGAGCTTGTAGGCGTTTCTCGTCTAATCCTTCAAGCTCTTGGAGCCTTAACAGGTCATTCTTTTCTCGAGTCAACTCACTAGTCACTGGTATCCTGAGCGACGGGATCTGGATTTCGATGGAAAGAACTGCCTCGCTCCCGTAGACCAGTGAAAAGGGGGTACAACCTGTAGGTGTTCGTACTGTTGTGCGGTATGCCCAGAGACATTCGCCCAGCTTCTCGTTCCAGTCTCTTTTGTTTGAAGAGACAAACTTCTTCAGGAGTTTGATAATGGTTTTGTTGAAAGCTTTCGCCAAACCATTAGCAGCTGGATAATATGCCGTAGAGGCAATATTATGTATTCGACTTTTATCGCAAAATCGATGAAACGCTTGGCTGATGAACTGAGGCCCATTATCATGGATTATCCTTCGAGGAATCCCAAAGCGATAAATGATGTGGTGCTTGATGAAGCTGATCACGTCAGACGCTTTTATCTCAGCCAGAGGGATCGCCTCTGCCCATTTGGAGAAGTAATCCGTGATGGCCAGTATGAACCGGTGGCCTCTGGAGGAAGACGGGTGAATGGGACCGACGATATCCATACCCCATGCTTCGAAGGGCCAGGATGCGACCGTAGGATGTAGATATTCAGACGGTTGGTGTATGAAGTCTTCATGGACCTGACAGGCTCTGCATTGTCTTGCATAGCTAATCGCGACTGTGATCATAGTGGGCCAGTAGTAGCCCATTCTCTTGATACGATCCTGTAGCTTAGGACCGGGCTGATGCGCTCCGCATACGCCGTCGTGAGCTTCTCGGATAATCTGCTATGCTTCGTCGTCTGAGAGACATCTTAATAGCAGTCCGTCGTAGGTCCGATGATATAGGCAGTGTGAAGATGCATCAAAATAGAAGCGTAATGATCGTCTCTTGACGGATACTGCTTCTTTGGGGTCCTCTGGCAAGATTCCGTATGCGACAAAATCTATGAAGGGACTTCTTCAGTCTCTTCCGGGGGTATTCGTGTTCACAGCGTGGCTGCGTTGAAGATTGTTCTTCACGCAGAATAAATCTCTGTTAAGAAGGATCACCGAATCTTGCCTTCTTATAGGGGTAGCTAAGTCCGCAGCTAGACTGGCCAGGGCATCAGCTTCCAGATTCTGAGATCGAGGTACATGCTCTAGGAAGAACCCTTTGAACGTCATGGCTATCTCGATTGTCGCTCGGTGATAGGGGATGAGGTCTGGATTTTGGACTTCGTATATTCCTCTGACTTGATTGACGATAAGCAGAGAATCACCGAAAGCTTCCAGAGATTCGACCCCCAGCTCTTCAGCGACTTGGAGCCCGATCAACAGGGCGTTGTATTCCGCCACATTATTGGAGCATGGTTCATTAAGAGAGTATGCCCGGTAGATGACGAGTTTATCAGGAGTGACCAGGACGATTCCTACCCCTGAAACCACGTTTCCCTGGGGACCAGTCCTGGAGGCGCCGTCAAAGAACAGTTGCCATGTGTCACTTTCCATTGCGGAATTATACTCTGCAACTTCGTCGGAAATGTCTTCGTATAACTTGGAGGCCTCCGGGATCAGATGAGCAGCCAGGAAGTCGGCCAGCGCTTGGCCTTTGATGGACTTCTGCGGGACGTACACCATGTCATATGGTGTTAACAGCATCGCCCAGGTTGCGAGTCGGGAATTAAGAATACGCGGCTTGCTCATCAGTACTCGAAGAGGGTTGATCCTGGAGATGATATGAATAGTTTGGCCGGTGACGTAGTGCCGCATCTTTTGGATAGCGAACATCAGAGCCAGACATTCTTTCTCCACTGGGTTGTACCGGTGTTCGGCTCCGACCATCATCCTGCTGAGGTAGTAGATAGCCTTCTCATGCCCCACGTCGTTCTTCTGTGCTAGAAGAGCTCCTAGCGAATGATCCATTGCTCGGACGTACAGCAAGAATGGTTTCCCCATGATGGGGGGCACCAGAACTGGCGGACTGGTGAGGTAGCGTTTGATCTCCCCGAATGCTTGCTGACAGGTTTCATCCCATACGAAGGATACACCTTTCTTCATGAGGTGCGAAAAAGGCTGGCATCTTCCTGAGAGGTTGGATATGAACCTCCGGATATAAGCCAGACGGCCTTGAAATCTCCGGAGTTCCCTCAGATTGCGGGGTGGTCGTATTTCTACGATGGCCTGGACTTTGTCAGGGTCCACCTGGATGCCTTTGGCGGTGATAACAAATCCCAAGAATTTGCCACTAGATACGCCCAGGAAGGACTTCGTAGGGTTCATCTTGAGTTAATATCGGCGCATTAACTCGAATACCGTCCTTAGGTCCTGAATGTGATCATCTTTGAGGCGGCTCTTGACGGCTATGTCGTCTACGTAACATTCTACTGTTTTACGTAAATGTTCATGGAATATGCCGCTCATAGCCCATTGGTATGTAGCCCCAGCATTCATCAATCCGAAGGGCATGACCGTATAGCAATACACTCCCAACGGGGTATGGAAGGCAGTGTGCTTCTCGTCTTCAGGATGCATCTTGATCTGATTGTATCCTGAGAACCCGTCCATGAAAGATATGCGTTCAAAACCGCAGGTGTTGTCGATCATGATGTCCGTGATGGGAAGAGGAAATTTATCCTTGGGGCAGGCCACATTCAGATCTCGGTAATCGATGCAGATACGTACCTTCCCATTTTTCTTCATGACTGGGACAACTTTGGCGACCCAGTCGGGATGTTGTTCTTCCCGGATGAACCCACAGGCTATCAGCTTTTTGACTTCAGCTTCAATGGCATCCATCATGTCCGGTCGGAACCGGCGTTGGTGCTGCTTCACAGGCTTTGAGTCAGTCAATATGTTGAGTTTGTGAGTAGCCACCTTCGGGTCTAGGCCCGGCATGTCTCCATAATCCCATGCAAAGACGTCGACGTATTCCTTTATCAGCTGTATGATTTCTTCCCTTTCGGCTGGTGGAAGATTGTCACTGATAAATATCGGCTTTGGCGAAAGCTCACCCCCAACATCGATTTGGATAACTTCATCTTTGGTTGGAGGTTCCCTCTATTCGAAGTAGAATTTCCACTGTGTATCCATTTGTTGAGCCCAAGAGTCATTCTCAAACGGCTCAAAATTTCGTTCCTCTGCTTCTGAGGGATCTGTCATCACCATATTTGCTGATAGTGCTTGTTCGGGAGCACTAGGTGAGTCGGGGGGTGACGAGCCATCCCAGGAGGAGGAAAAGATGTCCTCATCCGACGTGGAAGCCGTAAGGGAGGTGGCATACCCTAACCCGAAACAAGTTTGTTGGTAGCGGGGGTCGCCGCGTGGCGGCGTACGTCTGCCTCTTCCGTAGTTGAGGCCCGGCTTTCGCTTCAAGTCGTAGCCCATGTTTTGCATGATCTTCAGCGCTTGAGGGCTGTATCGGTGAACTTGCATCTTCCCAGTATCGTCATCGAAAGGATCTTCCTGGATGGCTGGTTGATTGCGCATGCGGCCGAATACTATTGGACGCTGACTGCTGCAGGTAGGCGAGATTATGAAGATAGAATCTTTATGCGGTCCATACGTTGTGATGACGTTGGATGATGACGCTGCTTCCCAGATATGCGGATGGTAGGAGTTCATAGCTTCCAAGAACTTTCGTGCTATGGGTTCTACCTCGTCACGGGGAATGGGTTCCTGATTTGGAATCTGAGCATTAATGTACTGGAAAAGAGGATGTTTATTGCCATCTGGAACTCCGTTCCTGGTCGTGTTTACATCGGTCGGCTGCTCGTCGCGCCGAAGGTTGATGACCAAAGGTGGAGGCTTCTGGTTCAGAGTAACCACTGGAGAATTGCTTCCTTTCCCTGAGCTGGATCTGTTCAGGTGAATAGCCATGGGCCCTATAGCTTTTGGACGAGTGGTTCGTCCTTTCACTCTGATCGACAACGGTAGTGCGGCAGAGGGTTCTCCTGGCTCCCGGTGGGATTCCTTCTCTATCTTGCCCGCCACTTCTTCCGTGTGGTCCTGCGAGTACAACACGGCGTCGGAATAGTAGGACTCTACTCCTTTAGGTCGGCCACCTCCGTTTGTACCATTCCTTGGGGGTCTATATATTTAAGACATTTATGTAGAGTTGAAGGAACGATGTTGTGATCGTGGATCCACGGTCTTCCCAGCAAGATATTATAGGATACCTCTGAATCGATCACATAACATGTGGCCACCGATCTGAGGTTGCCAATCTGGATCCTCAGGCGAATCTTCCCCAACGGCTTACTTCTTCCGACGTTGAATCCCACGATTGTAGTGGAGGTGTAAGCCAGTTCGCTGGTAGGAATCCTCAATGGTCTGAGCAGACTGTGCGGGATGATGCTGATCGACGATCCCGGATCTATGTGAATCCGATCAACCTCCATGGAACCGATGTACCCGGTGTAATAGAGGGGCATATCATGTATGTTATGTTTTAACAGCATGTCATCTTGGGTGAAGGTGATATTTGGGACCACCTCCATCACACTGTGGCATTGAGGGCACGCCACTGGTTCTTCGTCGGGAGACTTAAGCTGGGTCAAGCATGCCTTCGCCTGCATCAGTGCTTCACTCAAGGCTAGACGAGTGTCTTGGGAGAGCCTGAGTAGCTCGAAGATGGAGAGCCTGGCTGATGTATTAGCCAGTTGGGCTAGGATGTCGAAGTTATACGGCTTCTCAAAATCTTTATTCGGAATGTTTTTCACAGGTTTATCGAAGCGCACTTCTCTTTGTTTTCCTTTGTCTGCCGGCGTCGGTTTTGAAGGGTTGGCTTCCGGTATAACGGGGCTTGGCCCTGCAGGTTTGGCAGCTGAAACGTCTGCCGATATATCCTCCTGTCTTGCTCCGTAGTCGTTGAGGTAGGCTCTCCCTGACCGGGTTGCAGCAAGTACCTCGTCTTCGTCTGATGGCGAAGAATTTGCGACCATATGGCATAGTTTGCACTTTGAGCTCCTCCTAGACGCAGCTTTAGTAGCTTTAGTCTCTTCCTCGAGCTCTGACACCAAATCTGGATGAACCCACATAATCTCGCCCTGACTGGTGGTCAGGGGTACCAGGTCATGATTTTGATCCCTAGCCGGAGGGAGATTGACGATGTCAATTATGGCTCGGGAAATGGGCGTGATACCGTCCATGACTTCTTGGGGAGGCAGATCGTCGAACCGCAGAGAGATCATGTTGGCTGTGACCGTTTTCTCGGTATTGTACAGGGTGATGGCCTTAGCATCGATCAACCCCTGGATCTTCCTTTTCAGTACGTAACACACCTTTGTTGGGTGGTGTACGTATCTGTGGAAGATGCAGTATTTGGGGTTGTCGGTACTGCCGACCTCTTGGGGCCGCCTTAGCTCCGGCAGGGTGATCTTGCCACTTTTGACGAGACACTCAAATATACTAGGGATATCGTCGTCGTCGAAAGAGTAGACCTCGACGGGCCTGGAAGTCCCGGGCTTTGTCTGCGTGGTCGCTGTCGTCTTTTGTCTGGACGTATTGACCGTCAGAGCTTCTTTTCCCTTGGAGCTGCGAGGATGGTCGCCGCTGGGAGATGACCTTTTGCCTCTATCGGAGGCGGAGATCATGATGCCATTACCGCGCGCCTTGCGACTGTTGTCTTCGGCGGCCACTGCCGAGACGATGAACGAGGGCCACTCATGGAACTGATATGGTCCTGTGAACACCGAGACTATAGGAAGGAGGTTCTTCCTGCAAATGTCTACTAACGCCGAGTCTGGAACTCCTGGAGGCATTTGTAAGGTGGCCTGACGAAAACGTTCAACGAAGGTGCGAACGTCTTCCTTTTCCCTTTGCTTGACTTCAATGAGGGAGGACATAGACATGTCCATTCTACCCTCGTAGAATCGTATGAAAAATAGCGCTTTGAAGTCCTCGAAGGAAGTAATGCAGTTGTCCGCCAAGCTACGGTACCACTGATAGGCTACTCCTGAGAGGCAGCCCTTGAACACCCGAGTGAGGAGGGCGTCGTTCCCTTGTAGCAACACCGTCATCATACTGAAATAGTTCATGTATTGACTTGGTGATATTTTTCCTTCGAACAGACCCATAGTCTGAGGTTTGTACTTCGGAGGAAAAGGGACTTCTTCCCAGATAGCCGGGTAAGGCTGGTTGATTCCCAGTTTCTTGAGCTGATCTTTGTGCTTCAAGGCGTCAAACTGGGCTTTCAACTCCCGCACTGCCTGCATCAGATTCTCAGTTGGAAGCGGAGGGACTGCTGACTCTTGATCTAGAGCAGGTTCTTGGCTTGGGTTGGATGGTGGTAAGTCCACCCCCACACGTATCAGAGTTGGCCGAACCGACGCTTGAGCCATGGCAGTCGCGTGCTGAGTTAGCATCATCTGGTACATGTTCTCCATTACGGATTGCATTTGCTTCAGAGACGTCTCTAGCACAGTGATGCGTTGTTCCGCGTTTCCTGAAGCCTCCTCGCGTTCGTCTTCAATGGCGTAAGCTCCCACTTCCCTGGGTGTCATCGAAGGATTAGTATAGGTCGCCGCAGAAGTCGACTCTACACTCTCAGCATCTGATCTGGGAGATTGGCGACCCCCAGCGTCAGAATCAGACGAGTACGGAGCAGGTTGCTGTGACCTTGCCCGGGTGTTTTGGAACACCCCAGCTTCAGTGTTCCAGAGGAGGTCTTCGAATCTTCTTCGGCTCGGAGGCCCAGAGGGATGACGTCTTGAGCTCGACCTTCTTCTGGGTATGCGTGAATCCATGTTCACGGACACATATGCGTGCTCTTCTTCCGGAAAAGACTGAGAGTAGCTCAATCGGTCGAAGACCGACCGTTTTGCTTTAGAACAGCAGCAGTCAATCACGATCTTATGACTATTACAACATTGCTCTCTAGGGGGCGTAATAGACATGTTGGAAGGTCCCCTCTCCTTACGCTTCTGGATTAGGCATTCGCGTAGGTCAGGAGTAGCAACCTGAGCTTACTTTACGCCGCGGGACTTCGCCTGGCGTAATTTAGAGATTCGCTCAGACTGGCGTAAAGCTGAAGAGGTTCTCAGTCGGCCATCGGCTTCTCGCATAATCCGGAGGGTAGGCAGATTGTTCTCTTGCTGGCGAGAGGCTGAATATTCGCCTGCTTGCTTCCCCTTGCGGAGATCACCGATCTCATCTGTTTTACCGCGGAAGTCAGATGTTGTTTCGCGCGTGGAGCGTGATTTGTTCTTCCGATTTGGCGTTGAGGCACCATCGGAAGTTTTGTCTATACCGCGCGTAGCGGGAGACTGATTCCTACGCGTAGAGCGCAGTGGATACTTCTGGGTTAGCGCAGAGGCCTTGCCCGAAGTTTTGTCTGTACCGCACACAGCGGGAGACTGGTTCCTACGCGTAGAGCGCAGTGGATACTTCTGGGTTAGCGCAGAGGCCTTGCCCGAAGTTTTGTCTATACCGCGTGTAGCGGGAGACTGAATTTTACGTGCAGGGCACGGAGGGAGTAATGCTACCACCTCATTGGTCGGAGAGATCGGAGAGATCGAAGAGTCCACAGGAATGGTTGAGGATGTCTTGGGCATCCACACTTTACGCAGCTTCCTGTTGTCTTGGACGGAGAGAGAGTGAGAGCTACCCCCGGTTCGAAGCATGTCTTCGTAAGCAGACTGGTCAAAATGAACGACCAGCGTCTTCTTCACGGTTCCTATAGATACCGCATCGCGTTGAGCAATTACTTCCTCGTCAGAAGAGAAAGATGTCCCCAGCAGAGTCGCCATCTTGTTTGTGGTATTAAACGAAAGAATAAAAGTGTATTTCAATGACGGGGTTTGTGCGAAACCCATGCCCTTTGGTTTACAAACAAACTTGTACAATTTAATCCTATACGAGGATGTGGGAGTACAATTTATTTAATTTGGGTATAAATTGCTATAGGTGTCTGATCTGCGGTCGATCACTTTAGCCCTTGGACCACGCGATGTTGAAGAAGTGTCGTGGAAGACAGGTAGCAGCTTCGAAGGTTGTAGGAGAAGGTGGATGCACGATGCCGAAGTCGTCGATCCCCGCTCTTTGCCTGAGCTCCGGGCTCTCTCTCTCTCTCTCTCTCTCTCTCTCTCTACTCCTCCTTGTTCAATCTTCTCCAATTGTCGACCTTAGATCTGATATTGGTATTCTTGACCAAATTTTCTGACCTTGTTCCCCATTGACAGGGGCCTCTATTTATAGAGTCTTTGGTGACAGTGACCACTCCGTTGGTGTAGCAACCGAGGAGTGGAAAGTACAGCACCCTTTTACACAACGGTTAAAGTAACCAATACTTACGTATAGATGATCTTTTGACTGAGCGGGTGACGTGGGTCCAACTAAGGGGACACAACACGTACGATTGCTACTAAGATCACGGCGTAAAAGCCACGTGGGTAGGTATCCATTGTGTAGAAGAGGTTGGCGTAGAAGCCAAATGTCCGTCACCATGGCATAGAAGCCAAGTAGGCATAAAAGCCGAACAGGCATAGAAGCCGAATAGGCATGGAAGTAGAGCAGGCATAGAAGCCGAACAGTCGTAGAGACTGAGTGGTCGTAGAGACTGAGTAGGCATGGAAGCCGAGTGAGCACAGATCCTGAATGGGCGTAGAAGCCGCTGCATATCGTGCCAGAATGGGCGTAGAAGCCGCTTGAGCACAAATCCTGAATGGGCGTAGAAGCCGCTGCATATCGTGCCAGAATGGGCGTAGAAGCCGCTTGAGCACAGATCCTGAATGGGCGTAGAAGCCGCTGCATACCGTGCTGATGTGGACGCTTTAGCCGAAATTACGGCTTTTGAAGATATAACCAAATTTCTTGCAGAGATTTGCCATCATCTTATGCATTAAATGCGGAGGCGTGTTTCGAAGGTCTACAGGCCTTCTGTGCACCCGTCGTAGAGACGTGTCTTGAGAGAAACTGTCACCGCTCTGTGCAATTAGATGTGGAGACGTGCCTCGAATCCCGTACGAAGTGCAGCTTTTGACGTGGCAGGCGGTTTGTCTGCTGCGGAGCGTAAAATAGCTCATGTTTGCCTGTGTAAAACAGGGCGGCGTATTCCCTTATATGCAAAAGAGCAGTTTATGCTGAGGGGACTCCAGTAAACGACGGTTTGGTAATATTTTACCAAATCCTCTGCATTAAATAGTGAGATCCACCATCATACTGTGGGACGCGTCCCGAGAGGTCTGCCATCGTTTCCAGCCGTCGTTTGGGTAGCCGTGCATTACCTTTTGTCAGGAGTCAGAGGTCAGATTCACTGCATGACTTGACAGGTTTATTTCAGGGAAGATGAAGCGTTCCTCGTACGCTATAATGCTGCTTTGAGAGCGAATGAGTTTTACGCCATGGAGGCGATGAAGAACTCTGTTCACGCTGGAGCGGCCTGGACGTACTGCACTTATGCGGATGGTCCTTTGAGCTTTATTCTTCACGCTATATTTTAGCAGAGAAAACTTTGTTGTACACCTGATGGCTTTGAAGGCCTCTGCTTACGCTACTCTGTATCAAGAGGCTGCGTAGCTCTTCCCAGCGTATTTTTTATGCTTCTACAATCATGATCGGGGGTGGCATCATCATAGTCAGTGATGTCTGCAGAGACCAGAGAGTTACCTTAGGAGGCCGAGAGTTGAGTGTGTGCCTACTCGTAATGCCACTTCCGAGCTACGATATTATACTCGGGATGGATTGGTTGAGTATGTACTATGCTAGTATAGATTATCGTGGAGGCAGAGTGTTGTTTAGTCTGCCGGGTGAGCTAGAGTTTTAAGTTGCCAGAGGAGCAACGGAGCAGAGTGAGAAAGTCTTCTGCGGAGCCCTGGTGGTAGAGCCGAGGTTGCAACATCCACTAATAGCGGAGTACATGGATGTCTTTCCGGAGGAGTTGCCAGGGTTACCTCCGGAAAGAGATGTGGAGTTCTCTATAGACTTGGTGCCAGGCGCAGAGCCGATATCCCAGCACGTCTATAGAGTCAGCAACAGTGAGCTGATAGAGTTGAAGAAGCAGGTAGATGAGCTTCAAGACAAGGGATTTATCAGATCTAGTTCTTCTCCGTGGGGTGCTCCGGTACTTTTTGTGCCGAAGAAGGATGGGTCGATACGGATGTGTATCGACTACAGGGCTCTGAACAACCTCACAATCAAGAACAAGTATCCGCTACCGCGTATTGATGATCTCTTTGACCAGTTGAGCGGAGAGAGGGTGTTTTCCAGGATTGATCTTAGGACAGGCTACCATCAGGTGAAGGTCAGGCGGGAGGATATTTCGAAGACAGCTTTTCGGACCAGGTATGGACAGTATGAGTTCCTGGTGATGCCGTTTGGGTTGACTAATGCCCCGACAGTGTTCATGAATCTGATGAACAAGGTGTTCCATCAGCATCTGGACAGGTTTGTGGTGGTGTTTATAGATGACATCTTGGTGTATTCGAAGACCCCAGAGGAGCATGAGGAGCATCTGAGGATAGTGTTGGAGACTCTCAGGAAGGAAAAGCTTTATGGAAAGCTTTCGAAGTGCGAGTTCTTCCTTGACAAGGTTGAATTCCTTGGTCATGTGGTGACTGGAGAGGGGATCTCAGTGGATCCGAGAAAGATCATGGCAGTTGAGGCATGGAGTGCTCCGAGTTCAGTAGCAGAGGTCAGGAGTTTCCTGGGACTGACAGGTTACTACAGGAGATTTTTCCCGGATTGCAGAGCCGTTGTCTAGGCTGACCCGGAAGGACGTAGAGTTTGTTTGGTCAGAGGAGTGCCAGATCACCTTTGATGAGCTGAAGAGGAGGTTGACGACATCTCCAGTGTTGATGTCGCCATCAGGATCTGGAGGATTCACTATCTATAGTGATGCATCGGGGAAGGGACTGGGTTGCGTGTTGCAGCAGAATGGAAGGGTGGTTGCCTATGCTTCTAGGCAATTATGTCCTCATGAGAAGAACTATCCTACCCACGATTTGGAGTTGGCAACGGTCATCTTTGCTCTGAAGTTGTGGAAATACTATTTATACAGAGAGAGTGTGGAGATCTTCACAGACCACAAGAGCTTGAAGTATATGTTTACCCAAAAAGAGCTGAACATGAGGTAGAGGAGATGGTTGGAGTTGATGAAAGACTCCGACATATTATTGCAGTACTATCCAGGGAAGGCGAATGTAGTTACGGATGCACTGAACAGGTATCCGGTAGCTATGTGCCTGACTATAGATCGTTATCTTCTGGCAGATCTAGAGAGCATGGGCATTAAGGTGATAGTGCCTAGAGTTGAGATACAGATGTGGGGACTGCAGATTCAGTCAAAGTTGGTAGACCGGATCAGGGCTACACAGTTTGAGGATGAGTCTCTGAGGAGCATCAGGACGCAGGTTCAGATTGGTTTATCAGATGACTTCACCATTGCTGATGATGGTTCATTGCGGCACGGTACCAGGTTATGTGTGCCGGGTGGGTCATTGCGCGAGGAGGTTCTTCAGAAGGCGCATCGATCCCAGTATTCTATGCATCCAGGTGCCAACAAGATGTATAGAGATCTGAGAGAGCATGTATGGTAGTACGGGATGAAGCGGGAGGTAGCGCGCTTCGTATCCCGATGCTTAGTGTGCCAGCAGATGAAGGCAGAGAGAGGCAGAGGCCAGGAGGTTTGCTCCAGCCGTTACCCATTCCGGAGTGGAACTGGGAGCATGTGACCATGGATTTTATTTCTGGACTTCCCCGTTCTCCAGGAGGAAAGGATACGATTTTGGTCATCGTGGATAGGTTGACCAAATCGTCCTACTTTCTACCATTCAAAGTAGGTACGTCTACGGAGAGACTAGCAGAGATGTATGTGCGCCAGATAGTCAGACTGCATGGAGTCCCTGTGAGCATAGTATCAGATCGGGACAGTCACTTTACTTCATATTTCTGGAGGAGTCTGCAGGCTAGTTTGGGCACCCAACTCAAGTTTAGTACTGCATATCACCCACAGACAGATGGTCAGTCAGAGAGGACCATTCAAACACTCGAGGACATGCTTCGCACTTGTGTTTTGGATTTTAGAGGCTCTTGGGAGGATCACTTGCACTTGGTAGAGTTTGCTTACAATAACAGCTACCAAGCCAGTATCGAGATGTCACCATTCGAGGCATTGTATGGACGAATGTGTCGCACTCCGGTATCATGGGATGATGTAGGCGAGAGAGCTTTGCTTGGCCCAGAGATGGTGGTTGATGCAGCGGAGAAGGTCAAGCTCATTAGAGATAGACTTCGGGTGGCGCAGGACAGGCAGCGGCATTTAGCCGATAGCCACCAGAGACCTTTGGAGTTCGAGGTATAGCTTAGAATCTAGATTTTGTTCTTAGGTTTGCTTTTAATTGCTTGTTTTAGATTAAGTGCTGAGACCTTGTTTGTGCTAGGTTGGAGATCTGGTGTTTCTGAGGAATTCTCCGACGCGGGGCACTATTCACTTCGGTGGAGGCGGGAAGCTTAGCCCACGTTTTGTCGGACCCTTCAGCATCCTTGAGAGGGTCGACGCCGTGGCGTATAGGCTAGATTTGCCGCCTACGCTGGAGGGAGTTTATGATGTATTCTATGTGTCACAGTTGAGACGGTACATGGTGGATCCCAGTCACGTATTGGATTACTCAGAGATCGTGGTGGGCCCTACTCTTAGCTATCCAGAGCAGCCGTTAGAGATTCTGGATCGGCGGAAGAAGTTGTTGAGGAACCAGACTATTCCCTTGGTTCGCGTCACGTGGAGGCATCACTCTCCAGGTGAGTCGACCTGGGAGAGGGAGGATGAAATGCGCGAGCGATACCCCTATCTTTTCGAGCCCTGAGGTATGGTTCTTTTCTTGCATTCCTGTCCTAGTTTCGTCTTTTAATTTCGAGGACGAAATTATTTTAAGGAGGGTAGGCTTGTCACTTCCCAATATTAGAAAATAGGGTTTTTATTTTTTATTTGATAAATTATGTATTATTTATAATTAATTATATGTATATTTAATTGTTGATTGTATTATTTTTCTATGGATTATTTTAGGATTTTGGCTAGTCTGGACCCATGTCAGACCCTAGTGGACCCATGTTTGACCCAACCAACACCCTTGTGAGACCTATTTTTGGGTTTAGAATATTTATTATATTTTATTTTAGTTAGTTGGAGAGATTGGGAGTTAGTTTGAGTGATTTTGGAACCCCAAATCCAATTCCCAAGTTGCATGAATTAAGGGGAGGGCATTTTGATCTTTTTGAATTATTGTAACACTTCTTTTATGCATGTGGCCGGTTCCCCCTTTCCCAGACCCAAAACCACAGCCCCCCCCCCTCTATTTTTTCTTCACTTCTTCTTCTTCTTCTTCTCCACTCTTTCTTTCTTCTTCCTTTCTTCTTCCCACTTCCAAGCAAGTAAGTTTTCTCATTTTCCTTTCTTCCTTCTTCCATTTTTTTCTTTTATGTGAACCCTAACCCTATACTTTTTCCTTATCTAGGTGTTTAGAGCCTAGACTTAGTGTGGAAGCTTGATTTGGAGGCTTGGAAGCTTGAGGGAGGTGATATCAAGAGATTTGGAGACTTTGGCCTTGGAATTCCAACTCCCAAGAGGTAAACCTAACTTTCCTCTTACTAATTTCTCTTATATAGTGTAATTAGTGGTTTAGAACCTTCCTAGACCTTAACACTACCTGTGGGAGGAATTTGGAACAAGTTTGGTTGTGTTTGGAGACTTTAACATTAGATTTTGTGTCAATTTTGGGTAAAATCCGAGATTGACCCAATTTTGGGTGATGTCCTAGGTTAGACGGACCTAGGTAGACGTTGTCGTGTGTCTTGAGGGTTAGTGCGTGTCTCCGTTCGGACATGTGAACTCGTGTCGCAGAAAAATGGGCATTTCGGGCATTTTGGGGGTTTTCATCGTCGCCGGTTCTATGTGCGTGCGCATTTTTGCCACGGACCTAGAATTTTAGGGGTGTGTCGAGGGGGGGTAGCAGTGTGCAGTGTGCAGTGGCAGAGGCAGCAGCAGCCGCCAGCAGCAATAGCAGCATATGCAGCACTAGCAGCAGCAGCCAGCAGCATTTGTAGCACAGCAGCAGCAGCTAGGCGAGGCCTGGGTAGCAGCGGTTATGAGAGGGAGAGGGAGATCTATGTATTATCTAGATAGATAGATAGATAGATAGATAGATAGATAGATAGATAGATAGATAGATAGATAGATAGATAGATAGATAGTTTTATATATATATATATATAGATACGTAGGTGTTTAAGTATATGTGTTAGATATATATATATTCTAGCCTAGATTATTAACTAGAAATATATGTATATCCATAGATAGTTAGCTAGAGGGGTAGTTAGTGAGGCATTGGAGGATATCTCAATACCTTGAGATATCAAGGTATCTCAATACCTTGAGATACCCAAGGTATTGAGTATCGGAGCAGGATTTTTGAGCAATTGCCTAGGAATAGGTTTAGAGTTATTTTTATATGTATTGGTATATATATTTACGCGTGCTAGCATAGGTTTTAGCGGGTTTAGGCGGGGTGCGTAGCCTAGGTCGAGGTATTACATACCGAGGGTATCTCGGTATCTCGAGGAGGCGAGGTTGTTGGTTTACTAGCTTAATGAGCTAGTTTTGACCTAGAATTTTAGGGGCACCCTAGTTTGACTTAGCGTTGACCATAATTGTCCTCGTTGACCGTAAAAGTCAACATTTGACCTAGTTTTGACCTAGAGATGACTTTTTGGACCCCGGGTTGACTTTTTGACCCAAATTTTACCGGTTTGACCTGTTCAACCTAGAATACCCCTATAACCTTATTTCTAGCTATTTTATATCAGTTTAAATCCATAGAACCCTATTTAATCTTGCTTTTCGTAATAGGTTCTTGCGACGCTAGTCCGGATCTAGATCCTCATCAGTTGCTCAGGACGTCAGGCGAGTACCTACCTCTGATTGTTTCTATTTCATGATAGCGTTTATATCACCTATTCTAGAACTGTAATACTTGATTATGACACATTGTAACACGAGCTGGTACTAGTGGATCCCGTTATGAGATGTTATCCCCCTTACCGTGTTCAACGGGTACTCTATCACGTGTATTTTATCATGTGCTTCGGGTATTGATTCTCATGTGCTATCATGTGCTTCTTGTGCTCTCGCCTTCATGTGCGTGAGCTATTTATCATGTACGTAGCTTGTCGTGGTTGGATCCAAGAGTATTAGTGGGGGAGGGGAGTAGGAGTTGGTTATGTGATCAAAGCCAAACAGTATTCATGCGTATGTCGGTTATGCAACTCACACATAACGGAGTTATCATAGATTATTCATGTGCAACCTAAGCCGATCACATAACGTACTTGTGCTCAAGGTACTTAGCTAGTATTCCTGTTTTCTCACATGCAGTTACTTCTCTACTTGTATTATTCTCCAGTTTATATTGCAGCTACTTTATCTACTCCACCATGTATTTTTTTTCTATTGCATCTTGTATACTTTTCTATTGCTAGTCATATACACCTTACCATGTATTTGAAGATGCTTTCAGAGTTATGTACTTTGCTCCAGTCCTGACTGGGCATATTTGTTTCCAGAGGATCCTGAGGATTTCTGCCCGACATTCTACGGGCCGGGCGTCGAGGAGTGTTGTGACCCCGAGACTGAGGAGGAGCCCGTCTAGGAGACTCCATTAGCGCCCTAGTTAGCTAAGTGGGTTTTCCTGGGTTGTTCCCAGTTGATATTCTGGATGATTGTACTTATTATTTTGCTGCTGTGAGATATTGTAGACTTGGACTGTATATTTTGGATATTGTACTTGCTCTTCGTTTTGTTGTTTCTTGGTGATATCTTATCGTGCTTTTACTCTTCCCCTAGTTATTGTGATTGAGTTATATATATATTGCGTGGTTGCCCTCCTTTTGGAGAGGTTATTGACAGGTTTTGTGACTTTATAGATTGTGACCTAGAACGAACCTTTACAGCGTTCTACCGCCGATTCTGTGGCGTAGGCTGGATGTACCCACGACTCATGCCCGATTTTTGGGTGCGGGTCGTGACATAAATTTTTTGGATTTATCGAGCGGGCGAGAAGCCTTCCCACCAGTGCATTTATGTACTGATAACCCAGCAGATTGCTTGCAGGGTATGGGAGAACCTCGTTCGGTACGGAAGCCTCCTTCGTGCATGCTAAGGTGTGGAGTTCGCTCTAAAGCCTTGGAGCATTACATCCGGAACTGAAGTACATATACAAGACATAATGTTGGAACATCGCCTATGTATCATTCCACAAATGTAGCCACTTGGCATGCTTTTACTATTTCAGAGAGAGAGTGCTTGAGCGACATGTAATCTCGGCTTAGCGCCGCTTGTAACACTTGTTCATATCAATAAAGATCTTGTTTATTTCTATACTTGTGTTATTCAATGCTTTCGCTATTAATGACTCTGTGAACTTGTTATCATTCGCTTGTACATTTATAATTCTGCTGCACTCGGATAATCTGTGTGACTCTGTGGCTTAGACCCATTACCGCCTGTTCGAATCTTGGCCTTGCACGGGCGCTGCTTACGCTCGTACAAAATCACGCCTAGATGGGTCAAGCGATCGTTCCGCGGGAGCGCTGACACGGTTATTACCGCCTAGAGGGGACGGCCGATTATCCTGTGGAAGATTGGGGCGTGACATATTGGTATCAGAACATGGCTATACGCCTTTGGATATTGTTTTAATTTTTCTCAGTTTTGAAAGCTCGTTCATGGGTTATATGCACACACTCTCTCAATGTCACATCGAAATATTCCAAATAATGAGTCTAAATAATTTAAAGAAAAGTTGCTTGTAAATGATATGATTGCTTGTTTGAAATCGTAATGTGAAGGCCTTTGTGCCTGTAAACCCTCTGATTTTTCAAGATTTTAAAATAGGATTTTCCAAAATTTTCTGGGATTTTTCGGCTATTTTCACTAATTAAAAACCAGGGTATTTCGGCATTAAATAAAATTAAATATTTTTAAAATATATTAAAATATTATGAAAATAATATTTTTGGGTGTAAAATAAAATATTGGACTTAGGGTAATTTTCCTGGAATTTATTGGACCCCAAAAATATTTTTAAAAGCCCAAAAACTATTTTATTTAAAAATTAAAACAAACCGAGTTGAACCGGGTTCAAACCGGACTGAACCGGGCTGAACCCGGTCCAACCAAACCGGACCGGACCGGAACCCTGACCCTAACGGGTCGGATCGGGTCTTCCCAACTCGCGACCCGTCCGACCCGAACCCGCTACCCCTTCTCCCCTACGACGCGCACCCCCGCGCTCCGCTCGGCTACACGCCGCGCCGCCCATGCATTCCGGCCGCCCCGCCCAGTCCGCTCGGCCCACGTCCCCCGCGACCTCCGCCTCCCCCGCCACGACACCGCCTTGCTCGGCCCCGTTCCCTCTCCCCCTCTCCCTATAAAGCCCCCTTCCTTCTCCGGCCAACCTCAATCCCTCCACCACCACGCCGCCTCCCGCCTCACCACCTCACCGCCAACGACCTCGCCGTGCCCAGCCCCGCCGTCTCCCCGACTCCCCAGCCTCCTCCGCCTCCTCCGGAGGCTCCCCCGACCCAGCAGCAGCCCGCAACAGCGTCCTCCGGCCCGCCTCCTCCGACCCAGCGCGCCGTCGCCTCCCCCTCGACCGCCTCCTCCGTCCCCAGCCTCCCTCTGGCCCGCCTCCGGCCGCTGCAGCACCGACAGAAGCCCAAACCCTATCTCTAACCTAGACGGACACGACTCGGACACGCGATTCTCAATTTTTGGAGCCCTGTTCAGGTAACCCGTTCTCTCTGCTCGTTGACCCGTTTTTGATTCCGTCTGTTGCAACGTGAACCCTGCGTGACCCTCTCGATGCCTGTGCAACCCTCTCGGTGCATCGCGTCCTGTGGCGATCGCGAACCGTGATCCAAAAACAGGAAAAATAACGCCCTGTTTTACCCCGGAACCGAGTACGCCCCGCTAAACGGGATGACTTGGTCGTGTGCAGTCGTCACCGATACGTGTGCGCCGTTGGTACGGACGTACAGGATTTCGCAAAAGTTGATTTGGATGTACGTGCACACCGGAATCAACGCGTATCCACCGACACCGTCCCGTATCCGTTAGTTCTGGAATGCATCATAACTTAGTATACACACGTCGGATCGAAACGAAACTTGTGCCATCAGACTCGTAGCGATATGCTGGTCTTGTGACCCAAGTTTGGTTCGATTATGAGAACGTTGACAAAATCGCGTATCGTGGGCCCCACAGGCTCCACTTGACGGGCAATTTTGTGATCGGGTCATAGGAATCCAATTCTGGAAGTTCCGTTGGGTTCATATCATCGTTCTAGACCTGTTGACACTAAGTTTGACGAATTTGGAGAACTTTGTCCCTGACACATTTTTGGTGCGAAGCGGGCCACATGTGGACCCCGCTTTGGCCCGAAATTATCATTTTTGCCCTTGTCTCCAAATTGGACTCAAGGACATGCGTTTCTAGCTATTTGATATTTTCTGAACCTAATAGTAATGTTTGTTTCAGCATCCGGAGACGTTCCTAGAGATTTCACAGTTGGAACCCAAACACCAGGCAAGTGTACCTTGCCAAACATTGCAGTTCTTGTTACATAATTCTTTGACTTATTTATATCTTGTACATGCTTAACCTAGGGCCGTGTGACTTGCTTAGCATCCGATTAATAGTCGGGTGCCAACACCGTATGCGGAGTTGTGCAACGTCACCTAGATATAGATATCGTGACATTTACATCCTCGTACTTGCCATATCAAGTACATTATACCCAGGACACCTGACACGAATCATACGACAGAATCTTCCTAAAATATTCAAGGTGATTATGTATAGGATACAGGTTTATGACATATACATTTTTTTACATGCTTAGAATTTATTCTAACTTATTACATTAGTTTGATCTTGCGTGACATGGACATGAGACATTATGAAACTGTGACGTGAGATTTCATTGGGTGGGGAGAGTATTACCATATCAAAGGCTAATTATATTATAAATACTGTCATCTGGAGGTGTCTTCGTCTCTGTTACAGAGCTTTGGCGCAAGTTCTGGCCCTTCGAGAAAATACTGCTATGGGTTTCACCGACACTGATCCTGTGGTAGTCTCAGCCCGAGTATGACTAAAACTCTCAACTTGCATATCACTGAGCTGGTTATATAGTTTACCCTATTATTTCATTTATTGTTGTACTGCATTTATTTTGGCTTGTATTATCTGTACCTTGTTATGTCCCCTGAGGACCTAGATCCGGATTATGTCCCCAGGATTAGCTGACGAGATTTATCCCGAGGTATACGGGACCGGAGCATTAGCATTAGCAGAAGCAGGTGCCTACATTGGAGCAGAACCAAGATCCGAGGACGAGATCATACCAGAGGACTTCTCCTGAGTATTGGCTTGAGATACTCATTTATTTCTGTTCTAGTTACTTTATTTCCTGTCTATTGCGTTGATGTATCAGACTTATTCTCGGATTGTTCCCCGAGACACTTTTATTGAGATATGTTAGTTTATATTTATTTGCATTTTATTCTGGCATTTGATATATGATTATTTGTTGTAGATGAGATTAGATTAGACTGTGACTTGTATCATTGGACCTACTTATTGTTGTATTACAGCTTAAGTACGCCCCGATGGATCCATTAAATTGGGTTTGTCCATCGGTGTGTGCTGCTGGCCATTGCCGCGTATCCAGTCCCTCGATATTTTGGGACTGGGGCGTGACATGGTTTTTGTGGTGGCCCATGCAGGTCTACGACTAAATTGTTCAATTTTAACTTAGGGACTGAGCAAGCCTGCAATAAGAATAGGATAAGTTTTAGGATCTCATCCACTTGCTTGAATCGTTCTTGATTTCTATATCGACTTCAAAAATAATTTACTTGCATCCTGCCTTGATTCTTCTGTACACTTCTTATAGTTTATTTTGGATGCAGGGCAATGGATTCACAAGCATGCGACGAGACTCCCGCAGGAACACCACAAGTTACAGGTGTCACCTATGACGGTGAAGTGACACCAGTCGGTGGAGTTCAATCAGCTCAACAGAGCCATCAAGTAGGTCAACCTACCTCAAGATTCCAGCGTGATGATATCCCACCTCCGCCGCAGTTCGTTCCATCAATGCCCGTATTCCCACAAGGGCAGCCAATTGACGGGCAATAGATATTCCAAATGATCTGTGCAATAATGCAAGCCCAGCAACAAGTCCAACACGAGGCTCAGAGTCGCGAGGCTGATTACTTAAGGAACATCATAGTAACTGCACTGGAGCAGGCCAACCTACCAGCTCGACGGCCATCGACGGGCTCTATCACTGATTTTTGCCAACTGAAGCCCCGCACCTTTTCTGGCAAGGAGGAGCCCACAGAAGTTCATGAATGGCTCACCAACATTCGGCATCAATTAGAAGCAGCTGAGCTTCCACGGGAACGTTGGATGACTGCCGTCAGAATGCAATTGACGAACAATGCTCATCACTGGTGGCTATCTGAGGAGACACGGCTCGGACCGGACCGAGTTACTTGGGAGGAGTTCTCCAGACTCTTTCAGGAGATGTATATTCTAGCCATCGCTCGATCAGAACTTTGGGACAAGTTTAATCACCTCACTCAGGATACTATGACTGTGGAAGAGTACAACGCTGAGTTCATTCGTCTAAGTCGCTTTGCCCCAACATTGATCCCGACAGAAGAAGAGAAGACCGAGAAATTCTTCGGCGAACTAAACTTCGAGCTACAGAAACTAATTGGATCCGTCGCACCAACATCTTACTCGGACGTCCTTGTTGCGGTTCGACGCATGGAGTGCGTCACCAGGAGAGAGACCAGTCTGAAGCGGCCTTCCCTATTAGCAACATCCAGAGCACCACAAGAAGAAGCTGCAAAGAGACCTCACCTACACCAACAGCAGAAAGCATCTACACCACAAGTAATAGTCCTTTCTACTTGTCACTACTGTGGCAAAGCAGGCCATCTCGCCAAGGAATGCCGACGCAGATTAGGATTATGTTTAGCATGCGGATCCCGTCAGCATTCGGTAAGGGATTGCCCTCAACGTGGAGAAGGAGCACCAAGGGCAACCAGCAAGCTCTACCAGCACCAAGAGAACATCAACCAAGGCCACCCTTGGCACCTCGAGCAGCACCCTTCCAGCAGGCCCAGCAACAGCAGAGGGCACCACCTCAAGGACGCGAACAAGCTTACGCGATGACTTTGGAGGACGCGCAGACTCTTGGAGTAGCTAATGCACGTAAGTGATTCGTAGCTACCGTTTCTAGTATTGTTTTAGCTCATGCCTATTGGTTCGTGACCTTAGCCCCAACCTAGTAATTTGAAACTTGTTAATAATAACCTGGTTTTTCTAAAAAGCTGTAGTTTTCTTGCTTTAACTAGATTTTCTTCACTCTGGAAAGTGCATAACTTTCATTCTTAGGGAAACGACATTTTCCCTAGGTGTCTTGTGATGTGTTTCGAACAGTGCTTGCAACCGTGTCATCTCTGTTGACCGATTATTCTTTGATTGCGAGGACGCAATCTTCTTAAGGGGGTAGATTGTAAACCCTTTGATTTTTAAAGATTTTAAAACAGGGTTTTCAGAATTTTCTGGGATTTTTCAGCTATTTTTACTAATTAAAAACTAGGGTATTTCGGATTTAAATAAAATTAAATATTTTTAAAATATATTAAAATATTATGAAAATAATATTTTTGGGTGTAAAATAAAATATTGGACTTAGGGTAATTTTCCTAGAATTTATTGGACCCCAAAAACATTTTTAAAAGCCCAAAAACTATTTTATTTAAAAATTAAAACAAACTGGGTTGAACCGGGTTCAAACCGGGCTGAACCCGGTCCAACCAAACCGGACCGGACCGGACCCCTGACCCTAACGGGTCGGATCGAGTCTGCCCAACCCGAGACCCGCCCGACCCGAACCCGCTACCCCTTCTCCCCCACGACCCGCATCCCCGCAGTCCGCTCGGCCACGCGCCACGCCGCCCGCGCATTCCGGCCGCCCCGCCCGCTCCTCTCGGCCCACGTCCCCCGCGACCACCGCCTCCCCCGCCACGACGCCGCCTTGCTCAGCCCCGTCCCCTCTCCCTCTCTTCCTATAAAGCCCCCTTCCTCCTCCGGCCAACCTCGATCCCTCCACCACCACGCCATCTGCCGCCTCGCCGCCGACGACCTCGCCGTGCCCAGCCCCGCCGTCTCCCCGAGTCCCCAGCCACCTCCGCCTCCTCCGGCGGCTCCCCCGACCCAGCAGCAGCCCGCAGCAGCATCCTCCGGCCCGCTCCGCTCCGTCCGACCGTCTGCGCCGCCTCCCAGCACATCGTTGCCTCCCCCTCGACCGCCTCCTCCATCCCCAGCCTCCCTCCGGCCCGCCTCCGGCCGCCGCAGCACCGACAGAAGCCCAAACCCTAACCCTAACCTAGACGGACACGACTAGGACACGCGATTCTCAGTTTCTGGAGCCCTGTTCAGGTAACCCGTTCTCTCTGCTCGTTGACCCATTTTCGATTCCGTCTGTTGCAACGTGAACCCTGCATGACCCTCTCGATGCCCGTGCAACCCGCTCGGTGCATCGCGTCCTGTGGCGATCGCGAACCACGATCCAAAAACAAGAAAAATAATGCCCTATTTTACCCCGAAACTGAGTACGCCCCGCCAAACGGGACGACTTGGTCGCGTGCGGTCGTCACCGATACGTGTGCGCCGTTGATACGGACGTGCAGGATTTCGCAAAAGTTGATTTGGATGTGCGTGCACACCGGAATCAACGCGTATCCGCCGATACCGTACCGTATCCGTTAGTTCTGGAACGCATCGTAACTTAGTGTACACACGTCGGATCAAAATAAAACTTGTGCCATCAGACTCGTAGCGATACGCTGGTCTTGTGACCCAAGTTTGGTTCGATTATGAGAACGTTGACAAAATCGTGTATCGTGGGCCCCACAGGCTCCACTTGACGGGCGATTTTGTGATCGGCTCATCGAATACAATTCTGGAAGTTCCGTTGGGTTCGTATCATCGTTCTGGACCTATTGACACTAAGTTTAACAAATTTGAAGAACTTTGTCCCTGACACATTTTTCGGTGCGAAGTGGGCCACATGTGGACCCCGCTTTGGTCCAAAATTGTCATTTTTGCCCTTGTCTCCAAATTCGACTCAAGGACAGACGTTTCTAGCTATTTGATATTATCTGAACCTGATGGTAATGTTTGTTTCAGCATCCGGAGACGTTCCTAGAGATTTCACAGTTGGAACCCAAACACCAGGCAAGTGTACCTTGCCAAACATTACAGTTCTTGTTACATAATTCTTTGACTTATTTATATCTTGTACATGCTTAACCTAGGGCCGTGTGACTTGCTTAGCATCCGATTAATAGTCGGGTGCTAACCCCGTATGCGGAGTTGCGCAACGTCACCTATAGATGGATATCGTGACATTTACATCCTCGTACTTGCCATATCAAGTACATTATACCCAGGACACCTGACACGAATCATGCGACAGAATCTTCCTGAAATATTCAAGATAATTCTGTATAGGATACAGGTTTATGACATAAATATTTTTTTACATGCTTAGAATTTATTCTGACTTATTGCATTAGTTTGATCTTGCGTGACATGGACATGAGACATTATGAAACTATGACATAAAATTTCATTAGGTGGGGAGAGTATTATCATATCAAAGGCTGATTATATTATAAATACTGTCATCTGGAGGTGTCTTAGTCTCTGTTACAGAGCTTTGGCGCAAGTTTTGGCCCTTCGAGAAAATACTGCTATGGGTTTCACCGACACTGATCCTGTAGTAGTCTCAGCCCGAGTATGACGAAAACTCTCAACTTATATATCACTTAGCTGGTTATATAGTTTACCCTATTATTTTATTTATTGCTGTACTGTATTTATTTTGGCTTGTATTATCTATACTTTATTATGTCCCCTGAGGACCTGGATCCGGATTATGTCCCCAGGATTAGCTGACGAGATTTATCCCGAGGTATACGGGACGGAGCATTAGCATTAGCAAAAGCAGGTGCCTACATTGGAGCAGAACCAGGATCCAAGGACGAGATTATACCAGAGGACTTCTCCTGAATATTGGCTTGAGATACTCATTTATTTCTGTTCTAGTTACTTTATTTTCTGTCTATTGCGTTGATGTATCAGACTTATTCTCGGATTGTTCCCCGAGACACTTTTATTGAGATATGTTAGTTTATATTTATTTGCATTTTATTCTGGCATTTGATATATAATTATTTGTTGTGGATGAGATTAGATTAGACTGTGACTTGTATCATTGGACCTACTTATTGTTGTATTACAGCTTAAGTACGCCCCGATGGATCCATTAAATTGGGTTTGTCTATCGGTGTGTGCTGCTGGCCATTGTCGCGCATCCAGTCCCTCTATATTTTGGGATTGGGGCATGACAGTGCCGACCTGAGTTAGGCTTGGTTGGAATAGACTCGTGCTAGAATTTGCAAGTTATGTGCAAACCTGAATACCTATACGTGATTACCCAACTGGTTAGTGTGCGAAATAGAATATCGCCCGAACGGTTAGCTATGCACACAGCCTTTCAGCTAAGTTATGTTGAGTATCGCGCGTCAAGACTCTTTGGTGCAAGCTAGTTGCAAACGAGATTGGGATATCGTTAAGGAATAAGACAAGTCAGACTTAGAATGGCAACCAATAGGAACATTATCAGATTAACGCTTAGGCGAATATAGAGAATCGTTCTTGAATTTTAGGAAATAGCTCAAACGGTATCTCGTGTTGGAAGATACAAATCGAATATTGTTTACTTGGATGACTCACAACAGGATATATACGAGACTAAGATTTATCAGATAATGCTAAGTATTATGCTGCAGGAATTCTAAGGAACGACTTGGTGAATATATTAGTGATTAATGCGAACATGATTGAGAATTTAATTGGGTGACCCAATTTCGAATGGTGTATGGATCATTTAGAAATGTCCAAACGGATTCATAAGTCTCGTGCGATAGTCGGATTGAACGATTGGAGAATGTCCTGAATAAATGATAAGGCTTATATCGAATAGGAATTTTATAAAAAATAAAAATCGATATCTTGGTTAAGAAAAACTTGTTGGAAACTTGGAGTATCGTACGAGCGATTTCGGATTGAAACAAATGGATTGAACTTGAATACAATATCGCTCGAATAGAAGTTAGCCGAGAATGAATATTGTGGTTCAATGAAAGAGATAAGCGATAACGGATTTAACTTGAAGTTTGGAAGAACGATCTTGAATCTAGTTCGAAAGGATAACCTTTGAAATCAAATCCCAACGAGAACGATTATCTTGCAGGAGTGCCGACGTGGTGATTTCACGTACGACGGGAATGATCGAACTCAAAGAAACATGTTCGGTGATTATTCCAAATAACCTCGATGAATAAAATATATCAAAAAGTGGATAGACTTGGGCTTGAGTATTTGAACTTAGTTGCTTGAGGAATACTTGAAGTAGACTATGGATCTACCGAACGGTAATATTGAAGTTGGATGATTTTGCTAGACAAAATATAATCACTGCATGAACGGACATGACTTGATGGAATTTATTTATAACTTGGATGGAGCAAAGTGGAAATAATAAAGTATCTCGATCGTGCCGAAGATAACAATAATATTCAACGTTCTTGTCTTGTGCGAGCGTAACTCTATGCTCGTACATGCGTCACATCCGGATTAGGACGATTATCTAGCGGGAGCATTAGCGTGGTGATCTCATGTCCAACGATGGTGATCGAACTTGCGGGAGATCGGAGCGTGACAACTGAATGATCGTCTTGACTTTTGGTTCGATACGATGAGACGATTTAGGAATATAAGTAAATCGGAAGTGTTTCGAGGATAAGTTAGACTAGAACCTGGAATAAATTATGCTTGATGGTTTTGTGAACGGATACGTAAATCATGTTGGACGACTTGGAGTTATAATCTAAGGTTTTGAATTAAATCTTGGCTTGGTAGTCTAGACTTGGAATGGATATATGGATTCTATCGAAACATGTAAGGAGATAGACTATACGAATTACTAGGCTTGTCCTGCAACTTGGATATATCACAGATTTTACTCAACGAACTTGACCATGTACAAACGAACATGATATTGTGTGTAGGATGATCCGTGCTCGATGTTTAAAAATCTGAGTGAAACCAGCTTGGATAGAATATCCCGTACAAATGAATAATAGTTTAACCTTAGGAATTGGGGCGAGCATCGTGCGACAAATTTGTACGATGAATTATGTGCTTGAACTTGTACCTATGACCTTGTGAGCTGACCTAGTAATTAGGCAGACGACCCTATGTCGAGTGAATAAACTTGTGTGACCGACTTTAGCATATTGTTTGAACAAAGCCATAGAACTGGGGCAACAAGACTTAGAGTTAGACTTGGAACGGTAAACGTGTGCTATGTTTGACCCGAATGGATGAATGCTAGTCGGTAGACCGAATAGATCGTGCTTAACGGTAGTACAAATATTTGATTGAGTTGGAATGGAAATAACTTGGATTTGATTGACCCTGTCGAAAGTATCATCGTGATTTATAAAATAAGAACCCTTGAGATTTTTGCAAGTAGCTTGTCCGATTTCACTATCTCTAAGTTTGGTTGAATGCATATATTTGATGGACGCCTTGAGCGTGTGCACGATCCAAGACTCAATGATATGTGAAACTCGAGTGCTAAGACTTCGCTATCGCTAAGTTGGTTGACATGCATATGTTTGAAGGATGCTTTGAATATGTGCACTATCCAGACTCTTGATATATTGATCTTGAATGCTAGTGCAAGTAAATACCCGCATGGATAAGTATAACGACTTGTATAAGTTTGCCGCAGCCTAGATCATCATTCAAGATGGATTATAACGGACCCGCGTTAAGCGATATATGTTCCGTGCTAAGGCGCAAGAGAGACCGAGTCAGAACTTGGATTGGATGATAGAGTCATTCAATAAGACCGACCCAGCATGCACGCGACACGGTATAAGAAATGAGTAGGAGATTATGTTCTAACAGATCTAGTGGTACCGATTGCTACGCTTGGGATAGATTCGATAGTGCGTTAGACCGGCTTGCCCTTAGGAAGTATCGAGGATGAGACTTTTTCTGAGTGGTATATAATGTAATAACCCATTCCGTTCAAGCGGATAGCCGATTCAAACGACGTAAGTGAAATGATCCGACCCGCTTTGCTCAGCGAGAATACTCTTTGAGGCAAAGGATTTCTAGACTTGGCCTTTCAAGAGTTTTGGCTTAGTCTTTCAGAGGCTCGCTCGGAGTATTGCTCGACCGAGGCAAATTATCGCAAAAGTGGGTGGCTATGATGAACTTGTCTTTGCTTAGCCAGTACACTTAAAATTTGGGCAATACATGCTTGTTACTAGGTGAATCACCCCCTGCATGCTAATAAAGAATACAACGCACCTAGCTAAGGGAATAATCCCAACTTGTATTGCTTGTGTTAGAACATGAAAATAAAATTTTGCTTATAATTGGACCCTCGTATGCTAACTTTGCCTTGTGCAACTAGACCCCGCTATACCTCGACTAGAACATTATACTCTTCGTAGTGCACTGTTTACTTATTTATACTGCACGCCCATAAAGTATATCGCTCGGTATGTTCCCTTACAGTTTTACTCCTCGGCTTACCCTCAGACCGTACAAAATATAAATGCTTAAGTTTTTCTTATGAATGCAATGCTTGCCTGCTTATATGTTAACTTGTACTAGTTGTCTCGTTATAATGTTTACCATACAGACTATGCCACAATCAAGTAACACTATCTGTATCTTGTATGCATCGAGTTAGCCAGAAGACTATCAAATAGTCCTTCTGGGCAATGTGAACCTGCAAGTATCTGGGACCATTAGGTCGCCAAGGCAGTCCCCGAACCAGGGGAATGCATCAAGGCAAGTTGAACACTGAACGAGAATTATGTCAAATTTGAATCTGAACAAGGATCATGTCAAGAAAATCAAGAATCATAGCTCGTGGAGCAATGCTCGTTCAGAACATGAATCATGGATTATCAAGACAAGATATAAATTTGGATAACCCAAGACTTGCATGTCGCGGACAACTTAGAAACAAGGTGATCTTCGGATCTCGTTCCACGGACGGTCACCGGGGCACCGGGGCCGATCCGATCCGGAATGGAATTTTATATTTAGTCTCACGTGATTGACGGGATGGCTTATAGTACGCCACGTACTTTCGTTGCAGACCCCTTCAATGACTATGTCCTTTATAGCTATGCCAGCGACCTAGTTCATATAGATAAGCCATCCTCGCTTAGAGGCTATCCATGTGCGAGTTATTGCATCGCATTCAGAAATCGAAAAATATCTGAACGATATGAGTATAACACATTTGTACAAATGGAACTCTTGAACATCTTCTGCAATACGCTCGGATAATTCGTGTAATCGTGCACCCGAATCATAATCTCATTCATGACACTTATGTTGCATATACTATTTGCCCCTGGATTTTATTATAAATGCTTGTGCTTGATCTAATTTGGTTTGCCTTGGACAGGGAAGGATGGATGGTAAGTGGGTAAGTCTTACCGTGTTACTCATATATCGCATGACGTACCACCACACGAGTTAGGCTTTTCATCATTGCCATGAAACTGATCCTAAGATAAGAATAGAAATATAACTTAATAGATGGTGCACGAAACCTTTATAACGTATTTGGATTTGTCGAGCAGGCAAGAAGCCTCCCTACCAGTGCATTCATATACAGATAACCCACCAGATAGCTTACAGGGTACGGGAGAACCTCGTTCGGTGTGGATGCCTCCTTCGTGCGTGCTAAGGCGTGGAGTTCACTCTGGAGCCTTGGAGCATTGCGTCCAAAACTGAAGCACATATACAAGATATAATATTGAACATCGCCTATGTATCATTCCATAAGTGTAGCCACTTGGCATGCTTTTACTATTTCAGAGAGAGAGTGCTTGAGCGACTTGTAATCTCGGCCTAGTGTCGCTTGTAACACTTGTTAATATCAATAAAGAGCTTGTTTATTTCTATACTTGTGTTATTCAATGCTTTTGCTATTGACGACTCTGTGAACTTGTTATCATTCTCCTGTACGTTTATAATTTTGCTGTACTCGGACAATCTGTGCGACTCCGTGGCTTAGACCTCTTATCGCCTATTCGGATCATGGTCTTGTACGGGAGCGGCTTACGCTTGTACGGCATCATGCCCAGATGGTTCAAGCGATCGTCCCGCGGGAGCGCTGGCGCAGTGATTACCGCCTAGTGGGGATGGTCGATTGTCCTGCGGGAGATCGGGGCATGACATGTCGTAGCCTTCAAATCTTGCAGAATCGGTATAATTGTATCCCCTTCTCTGTTTGTGTTTTGGGATTGTTATATCTTAAAATAATTTCTAATTAGCTTGTGCTTCGAAGGTTATTTTGTTGTAACTCATGTGGATGTGTACGATATGGAGTGGACTTGAGTCTTGTGATCGCGAGTGTAGACTCGATATCATCACCCTCATGCAAGTGGTTACTCACCTCCCTAACAGCAAGTCAAAACTTGATAGCTAGAATTTTCTTTAATTCATTTAAAAAATCATATTAACTTCTTACTAGTTTAGCGTCATTATCGCTTACTTAGCTAATTAGCATTAACTAATTATTTATGAATTAACATCATCCGATTACTTGTAAGTTTGCTTGGTTCCATATATTACCAATTAAGGTTAGCATATTTACCTCTCTTTAACACTAAATCTTGTAGCCCCTAGCTTACATCACCATATTTACAGTTGTGTTAGTCATGGTTAGATTTAGTGGTTACCCGCAATCACCAAGTCTTAGTTAATTAATATTGCCATTAGCTTAATTGTGAGCATGTTTGATTGTCTACTCGGTTAATATATAAACATGTTTAATTAGCTAATTAACATGTTTACTTGAATTCTGAACTCAAGTTAGTTCATCAGTAACTTCCATTATGAAATTGGCTCTCACTGGTATATATATAGTTGCTAGAATACTTGGCATGGATATTAAATACCAAACCTGGCATTATTTTTGTTAGATGGTCTTACCATACCTTAGTTATCGTAATTTGTCCATAATTGAATCTAATTTACTTGGTATCAATTCCTCGATAGCCTAACTCGTACGTAGTTGAGGTTTACTGTTAGATACTTACATTCATATAGTTATGTTTCTTTTCAATTTATAGCACCTTGATAACTGTTGTAGATACTTACATCTATATATTTATGTCGTATTCCAATTTAATTGCATCTTGATACCTGCTAGATGTTCTTGATAGTTCTAATTCCTTATTTGTTAGAGAGAATAATTAATAGTTCTTACATTTACATGTATGTTAATTTTTAATCTCTCTCTTAATTTTTGATATATTTGTGTCCGGTGGGTTGCACCGTTGACTTGGCTATGTGAGATTATTTGTATGTCTGACGGGTTGTGCCATAGACTTGGGTTGTATACGGAGTGGAATATAGTGTTTATTTAAGTGTTTGAAGGTTTGGAAACATAGAAAATACAAAGGAGACTGCCAAAAATTTTGAAAATGTTTAGAATAAATTTTGAACGTAGTTATAAGACTAGAATTTAGAACAATACTAGTTACCCTAAATTATGTGGCATGAACCATTTTTACTTGTTAGGAGAAACTTTGGTTAGGGAGTACTATATTTCATGGTTAAAAATTTGAAGTTGGATACCGTTAGGATTCTTTTCCCTTCATAACTTAGACATTTGTCTTAATTACATTCATAATAACTTACTGTCGGTTTTTCCTTAAATTGTGATTAGAAATGCATGTTTGATTGTTAGTTAGAACTTGAGCGATTTAGGAATTTGGAACAACTTGCAGGACTCTTGATTTGGAACAGCTTGCATGATTCATGATTTAGAGCAGCTTGCTTGATGTATATTTTTGAACAGCTTGCGTGAACCATAGTCTTCATGATACTGGTTTTCTGGTTTGAACAAATTAATTTTTTGGATGTTTTATATTAGTTTTACCGTAATACTAGGGTGTTCCATTATTTACAGTATTTTATTTACATGTGGCTCATATGCAAGTATCACGCAGGTATGATCCTCCTATTAGATTTATTAACTCATGCCTTTAGTTATATTGTATCTATCTCATACATGTACCTTTATGTAGCTGGATTTTCTTATGTTCATATTTGTGTCAGGCATGCAATTCGTACTGCATTGGCATTGATAGGATGGACTCAGTTACATACATATGCATATATTCGTATTTGATGTATTGTTATGAATGTGTATTCCTTTGGACCCTCGCTCTCCCCGAGTTGACGAGATGGATTTGTGTATCCAGGTTTCAGGGCAGTGGGTAATAGAGGAAAGATGATTTCTAGCTACGACGCTGCTGAGGAGTCAGGTTGAGGTGCCAGTAACCAAGCAGCGGTATGTACCATCACCTAGTATCGCTTATCTTATCTTTCGTATTTCTTTTAGTACTTGTTCGTGAAAAGCGACATGTGCTACCCATGCTGTTTCTACTCTTATGAGTTTAGTTTTGTATGTCCATGTTCTTATGTTTCGGACATATTCGAACATAAATGCTATCAGGTGGCCAACTTTGATATTCTATCTTCTGTCTTGCTCTGTCATGACCCGCACCCGGTATAGGGGCACGAGTACATGGGTACATCCAGCCTACTCTGCCACATTGGCAGTAGAACATTGTCTAGGTCATCAATATTATTTAAACATATCACACAATATATATAATGTACCTGTCATGACATCTTAACTCCAAATGGAGGATCAATATGATTATATGATAAAGGTAATCCATACTCAATCATAATATAAAACTAGAGGTTGATATGACACAATATAGAATAGAAGAAATAGAATCACAAGTCACAAATACAACTCATATCCAAGTCAAATAGACTAGCACAATAGTCTCAAATATAATACATGCCAAAATGTCTAAACTGAGACATATCCAATACAAGGATCTAACTATCTGCTACTAGCTGATCATATCACGGTATCGGCTCCTTTTCAGCCAACATCTCCTACTCTACGACCACTACGTCCTAAGGTCCATAATGTGTAGGATACTAGATATCTAAATTATTTAAAATATATATCTAGTCATGATTGGAGCGAAGCACACCTCTAACAATAGTTCTAAATAAATGATAAAGACTATGTGATAGTAAATAGAGAGGATATATAAGTTAAATAGAGCATGAGCAAAAATATACATATTTTAAAAATACTTTAAATAGTACATGAGAGGTGAGCATCATATACATGAGTCAGGAATACCTTTAACTAAGTGAGTGAGTACTAGCTTCGACATGTGATTAGCTTGGGAACTTGAACAGGAATCATGACCTGGCTAATCATATGTGAAGTGTATCATTAACACTAATAGGGTACTTGTATAGGAATACTTGTACAGGGTGGGTATGATCACATATCTAACTAACATTCCTCAACCCCCAACTGGTATAGTGGATCCTACCATGGCATGTTACGACACGGGATTCTCCAAAAAGGTAGCTAGTCTCTCAGAAATTAGTGTCCATACAAGTACAAGAGCAACAGGGCATGTACAGGATACACCAGAACTACCAGAAATAATATCTCAAAACGGGATCCAAAAAATACCAATATGTTTAACCATGTGTCAAGAAGTCAGGGATGTCTACACAAAATACAAGAAACATAGAAGATATAATAAATGGAAAATTGTCAGAGCATGTACTCGCCTCTGGTCCTGAGAAAATGATGTAACACGGTGCTCAAGCTGGTATCACACAGACCTATATATGAAATATCATGTCATTGGGTGTAAAGAAGTGATAATATGCTAAAATGAGTCAAAACATGCTTTATATGCCATTTTTAGCTTCTAGGTCCAATACAAGGCTATACTAGTTGATACTAGGTGATACTTAGGTTTGTAAGGTTTTACCTTGAAGGTATTAGCTAACTAGCTACTATTACTAAATAACTTATATCTAACTTATGCATACATAACATATCTAATATACCTTGGTCAAACACTCATAATCACTATTACCTTATTGTATACACTATACCTACACTATGGCTATAAGTAAATACCTTAGTATCTAAATATCCTAACTAATGCATTGAATATTGGTGTTAAATACTCAGTCCAATACACAAGTAATTACCCTCTTGGTATCAAATACTCATATCCTAACATCTCTAATACTTACTACACTCCAACCCCCCATAATTGATACTAATGAAACCCCTATATGTTACCTAATACTAGCACTTACACTCAACCTTACCTGTTGCTGGAGCAATCAAGAGTTGCTGCTACAGATCCCCAGACCTGGTTGCAGACCCCTCTACCTACAAATTAACCATTCAGCAGTCCCTCAGAATTGATACACATCTCTCACACAATACTTGATACTCGAGCCCCAACTCACCATCACTTGAGTGCATAAGTGTTGTCCTTTCCAACCGTTTCTACTGCTCTGACCCTTTGCAGAATATAACAGATTTTACACTACTTGCCATCACTTTCATCCTCATCTCAGATCATGAACATCCCCTTTTACTGAAATATAACTGTAAGGTGCAGTTGCTGCTAAGACTGAAGTGCACCTACGCACTCGAGTAGCTGTTGGTATCCCCATATCTTCCTTCACTCTGTGTACTAGAATACTTATACGGCAGTGGATACACTGCTAACTGCTACACCTCTCAACACTTCTACCCGAGCCCTCCCACAGTCTTCAGTTGTATCAAACACAGTCACACATAAACTACACACATTGTTATACAAGTTTCAGACACAATAACTAATATATACATATATAAATCTCTATATATAACACGAGTAAATGCTTGGGTGAACATACTACATACATTAATACCCATTTCATCAAATACCTAGTGTACCTATGATACACCCTCAAATAAAATACTAAAATTCCTAATTCTCGATACACACCAATTCTATATGTTAAAAATATCATTATACAACTAAAGTAATGAGTTACAATAGAAATTGAAGAGTAATTACACTATCTTGCACAAAACCCCCAAAATGAGTCCTCTTATCATAGCGTATCATAAAATACCATGATACGCTCCACTCGTGTCTAATTATGGACAGGTAGCTCACCTCACACACTCCATATAAGTCTAATTAGATCTAATTGGCCTATTGACAAACACTCATTGCACCAATCTCAGAATTCCCCCAAATTGGGCACGAATCTCAATGTAGAAGTCACTATACAAGTCATATAAACCTAGTTCTTCTTCCTATGGGTAGTCCTATGCCATGGAATGGTTTCTAATGGTAAAATGCATAAATTAGAATCTAGATTGAAAAGAAAATTAGAATTATACCTATTGGAAGATGGATTTCCAATGAATGGCTCAAATGGACAAAATTAGAACACAAGCTCCTTGCCAATTTCTACTTCTTCAAGTGCTCCTTATAATCCAAGATCTGATACTTCTTAAATGATAAATTTGGAAAGGAATAACAGTAATTTTAGAGGGATTGGTGGAGGGATAAAGTGAATTAGGGAAGAACACAATTAGGGATCTAAAATGAATGAATTAATGAGAGGAGAGAGAGAGAGAGACTGCCCCTAATAAGGTCGGCCCCCTTCTCCCCTCTTCTAAGCAACATGCAATGTCAACAATTCCCTACTAACTAGTCATGAGGTATTAATTAGGAGGGCTATATTATAAAGCTTTCTAATTCTAAATGAAGACTAATTTTAATATCCTAATTAATAAATGAATGAGTCTAATGGGCCTAGCCCAAATATTGGGTTCATTGTTTCATTACTAGTCCAAATAAGTCAACTAGTGTCAAGTCCAAATAAATAGGCTAGTCCATAAACTAATAAATAAATAACACAAAATATACAATATAAACAATAAATAAGAAATAATATGAAATGACAAAAATATCCTTATTTAGAAATGTGGTAGTGACAAGTCTACCCTCCTTTGAAAAAATTTGTCCTCAAAATTTAAGAAATAATTAGCACTTAAACAAGCAATCACAGCAAGAAAGAAGATTACCTCACGGCTCAAATAGATAAGGGTATCTCTCGCGTATCTCGTCTTTCCTCTCCTAGGTAGACTCTTCCTGAGAGTGATACCTTCACGCGACTCGTACTAAGGGAATCGTCTGGTTCTGCAGCACCTTCTTCCTGCGATTCAGAATCTCCACTGGCTGCTCTGGGTAACTGAGTGTCGGCCCCAACTCAATATCCAAGTGATCCAATATGTGACTAGGATCTGCCATGTACCGTCTCAGTTGTGACACATGGAATACATCATGCAATCCCTCTAGTTCAGGCGGCAAGTCTAGTCTGTAGGCCACTATACCAACCCTCGCAAGAACACTGAAGGGTCTGATGTACCATGGAATAAGCTTCCCGCCTCCACCAAAGCGAATTGTGCCCCGTGTTGGTGAAATCTGAGAGAACACCAGATCGCCAACCTAGAAAAAAAATACAGCCTTAACACTCAACCTAAAACAAAATAATCAGAAGCAATGCAAAACAAAACCTATACCTCAAACTCCAAGGGTCTCCAGTGACTGTCGGCCCAATGTCGTTGTCTGTCTTGTGCCACCCAAAGTCTATCTCTAATAAGCTTCACCTTCTCAGCTGCATCCACAACCATCTCTGGTTCCAACAAGGCTCTTTCACAAACATAATCCCAAGACAAAGGAGTGCGATATCTCAGTCCATATAAAGCCTCAAATAGTGATATCTCAATAATAGCCTGATAACTGTTGTAAGCAAACTCTACCAGGTGAAGATAATCCTCCCAAGAGCCTCCAAAATCTAAATCACAAGTACAAAGTATATCCTCTAGAGTCTGGGTAGTTCTCGCTGACTGCCCATTTTTCTGGGGGTCATATGCAGTACTAAACTTGAGCTGGGTGTCCAAGCTAGCTTGCAAACTCCTCCAGAAGTAGGATATGAAGCGACTATCCCGATCCGAGACGATGCTCACAAGGACCCTATATAATCTGATAATATGTCGCACATACATCTCTATTATCTTCTCCATAGCCATACCCACCTAAAATGGCAAGAAGTAGGCCAATTTGGTCAACATGTCTATGATGACCCAAATTGCGTCTTTTTCTCGTAGAGAACGCGGAAGCCCCGAAACAAAATCCATAGTAACATGCTCCCACTTCCACACTGTTATGGGTAAAGACTGAAGTAACCCAACCGGCCTCTATCTTTTCGATATTACCTGATGGTACACTAAACACCTGGATATGATGCATACCACCTGTCTCTTCTTACCATACCACCACACATGCTCCTTCATATCTCTATATATCTTGTTGGCACCTGGATGAATAGAGTACTGAGATTAATGCGTCTCCTGGAGAACCTCCTCGTGCAACTTTCTACTTGGCACACATAGTCTGGTACCGTGTCGTAATGATCCATCATAAGCAATAGTGAAGTCCTCTGATAATCCTATATGAACTTGTGCCTTGATACTCCTCTGGGTCTCATCGTCATAGTGTATAGCCCTGATCATATCCATCAACTCTGACTCAATCCCTATATCTGTATCTCGTTACCAAGTACTAGAACCTCAATACCCAAGCTCTCAAGATCAACCAATAAGTGTATATCCGTCGCCAAGTACATAGATATTGGATACCTGCTCACGGCATCAGCGACTACGTTGGCATTTCCGGGATGGTACTGTAATGATATGTCAAAGTCCATTATCAACTCCAACCAACGTTGCTGTCTCATGTTTAGCTCTATCTATGTAAACACGTACTTCAAGCTCTTGTAGTCTGTAAAGATCTCTACAAACTCTCCATACATATAGTATTTCTACAGCTTTAGAGCAAAGATGACTGCTACCTACTCCAAATCGTAGGTAGGATAGTTCTTCTCATGATGATGTAATTTTCTGAAAGCATAGGCAATCACCTTCCCTTTCTGCTATAGAACGCAATCCAAACCCTTTCTCGAAGCATCACTATAGATAGTGAATCCATATGTCCCTGATGGCATTAACATCAACAAAATAGTTGTTGTTAACCTCTTCTTTAGCTCATCAAAAGCGGCCTGACAATCTTCTGTCTAGACAAAATCTATATCTTTCATCATCAGCCTAGTCATCAGCTCTACAATCCTGGAGAAGTCTTGTACAAATCTCATGTAAAAACCTGCCAACCCCAAAAAACTCATGATCTCTGCCACTGAACTCGGAGTAGTCCATGACTCCACTGCTAAAATCTTCTTCGGGTTAATCGAGATTCCATCACCTGCCACCACATATCCAAAGAATTTAACCTTGTCAAGGAAGAACTCACACTTTGAAAGCTTTCCATATAGCTTCTCCTTTCCGAGAGTCTCCAAAACTATCCTCAGGTGCTCCTCATGCTCTTCCGGGGTCTTCGAATACACCAGAATATCAACAAAGAATACCACCACAAACTTAACAATATACTGATGGAACATCCCGTTCATCAGATTCATGAATACCATCGGGACATTAGTCAACCCAAACAGCATCACCATTAATTCAAACTAACCATACCGAGTCCAAAATATTATCTTCAGAATATCCTTCTTTTTCACTTTCAACTGGTGGTAACTCTGTTTCGGATAATAAATGAGAAAAGATTTGATAAATGCGGAAAACAAGGTCGTGTACGAAGACCCGCCCTTCTTTTATGTTTACAAACAAGATTGTACAAATTTGATCCTCCACGAGGATGTCTAAGTACAATTTATTTAATCTGGATGAATATTGCTATAGGTGTCTGATCTGCAGTCGATCACTTTAGCCCTTGGACCACATGATGTTGAAGGAGTGTCGTGGAAGACAGGTAGCAGCTTCGAAGGTTGCTAAAGAGGGTGGATGCCCGATGCCAAAGTCGTCGATCCTTTCTCTTTGCCTGAGCTCTGGATTCTTCTCTCTCTCTCTCTCCCTCTCTCTCTCGGTCGTTGGATCTGGTACTGGATCTCTTGATCAGTTTTCAGACCTAACTTCTTCGACCCTCCAATTTGTCGACCTACTTCTGATCGTTCGACCAATTTTTCTCCTTTTTGATCGTTCGACCAATTTTTTGACCTTTTTTCTCTGTTGATAGAGGTCTCTATTTATAGGATTTTAGTGACAGTGACCACTCAATCGGTGTAAAAATCGAGTAGTGGAAAGTACAACACCCTTTTACACAACGGTTAAAATAATCAATGCCTGCGTATAGATGATCCTTTGAATGAGCGTGTGACGCAGGTCCAACTAAGAGACAAAATACATATAACTGCTACGAAGATCACGGCGTAAAAGCCACATAGGTAGGTATCCCTCGTGTAGAAGAGGTTGGCATAGAAGCCAATGTATGTCACCATGGCATAGAAGCTAAATAGTTATCAAACCAGCATAGAAGCCGAATAGGCGTAGAAGCCGAGTGGTCATAGAGGCCGAGTGGGCGTAGAAGCCGAGTGGTCATAGAGGCTGAGTAGGCATAGAAGCCGAGTAGGCACAGAAGGCCGAATGGGCGTAGAAGTCGAGCAGGCACCGAAGCTGAATAGGCGTAGAAGCCGCTGCGTAACGTGCTAGAATGATGATGTGGACGTCTTAGCCGGAATTATGGCTCTTGGAGATAATCAGATCTCTTGCATTAAATGCACAGATTTACCCCCACCCTGTGCATTAAATGTAGATGCTTGTCTTTAAGATTTGCCATCATTCTGCGCATTAAATACAGATACACACCTTGAACCCTGTACGAAGAGTAACCGCTGTCGTGGCAGTCTGTTCGTCTTTTGTGGAGCGTAAGGAGCTCACGTTTGCCTGTGTAAAACTAGGCACCGTATTCCCTTGTATGCGTATGAGCAGCTCTCGCAAAGGGGATGTCACTAAACGACGGTTCGGTGATATTTAATCAAATCTCCTGTATTAAATGTGGAGATCCGCCATCATCTTGCGCATTAAATGCAGAGGTATGTTTTAAAGGTCTGCCACCCTTCTGTGCATCAAACGCAGAGACTTGCCTCAGGCATCTGTCAGTATTTGGCGCATTAATTGCAGAGGCGTGCCTTGAGGGCCTGTCACCACCCTGTGCATTTAAATGCAGAGATGCACCTCGAGTCCCGTACGGAGTGCAGCTTTTGATGTGGCAGGCGGTTTGTCTTCCGTAGAGCGTAAGGAGCTCTCATCTTCCTGTGTAAAAACTAGGTAGCGTATTCCTTTGTGTACGTAAAAGCGGTTTATGCAAGGGAAATGGCAGTAAATGACAGCCTGGGTTGCAGTGCTGCACCATTATTATAGCCGTCGCCTGGGTAGTCGAGCAGTATCCCTTTGTCAAAAGTTGAGACGTCAGGTTCATTGCAGGTTCTGACAGGTTCATTGCAGAGAATACGAAGCGCCCCTCGTACACTTTAATGTTGCATTGAAAGCGGATGAGTTTTACGCCATAAAGGCGATGAAGCACCATATTTACGCTGAAGCAGCCTGGACATACTGTCCTACGCGGATGGTCCTCGAGCCTATATTTCACGTTGTGCTTGGTGAAGAAGCTCTGTTTGCACGTCGAAGGCTCTGAAGTCCTCTGTTTACGCTGCTTTGCATCAATATGCTGCGTAGATCTATCCAGCGTATTTTTTATGCTTCTACAAGACCCCCTTCAAAGATTTTAAATTTTTCGTAATTTGAAATGCTTTGAATGAAGCATGATCCGCTCCTCGTAACTTCGTTTCTGAATAGAGTTTTGAAACGGTCGAGACTGACTTTATGGCAGATTTATCAGGGATCGGTGCTCTCTCTCGCCTATAAAAAGGCTGAGGAGTTCTCCTGTTCTTCCCACACTTCCTTCATCATACAGGGATGATGGCCGGAGTTCGTCGGGTCGACTTGAGGAAGAAGGAGATCATGCTCTTCCAGTATGTAAGGAGCCGAAAAAGACGGCGTCTTGGAGCAAATGTCCTCTGCAACGATGGATCATAGAAGGATATCATAGCCTCCTTTGCTCGGAATAATCAGCAACTTTGTATGGTGGTTCTTTGGGAGAGAAGAAGAATCGTATTTCACCACGCTGCTTGCAAGTGGCACCTTCTTCCGTTACCTCCAGGGATGAGAGCAGCAACTAGCTCTGACCTCGGATATTGAGTTGGGTGAAATACCTCAACTCAATCTGTCACGGTACACGGAGCATGGGATCTGCATAATTTAGGCAGGCCCAGTTCCGTATTCTCCCTTCATTTATCATTTTAGTCAGTTGCGAAAACTGACCAACTGCTGGAGGAGAGATGAAGAATTGGCGCCCATGCAAGAACCTGGTAGAGCAGATTCTAGGGGGTGGCCTCCCGACGACGACGAGAAAAATCCTTTTGTAGACGGGATTTCCCTCATATGTAATCATGAGAAATGAAGAAAAACCCTTGTAGATTGGATTTCCCTCATATGTAATCATGACTTTAATCTTTAATAAAAATCGTCTTTCTTCCGTGCATATGATCATCTTGCCATACTTTGCTGTGAAGTCTGAATATGTGTAGCTTCGACACGTCTGATTCTTTATGCCGACTCTGTTTAGAAAGAGTGTTGGGTCCTATCTTGTCTTTTACGCATAATTTAGGGATACGTAAAAAGCCGCTTTAGCATTTGAGTATTCGAACCGTCCTGCTGTTTAGGAGTGAGGAACCGCATAGAATTCTAAACTGTTACTTCTGATAAACAGAATTTCTTTGTTCAAACATCATCTACAATAATAATTTCTCAAAAATCCCTTTGGAACAGGGCAAGAAATGGCTGTCAAACTAATTTGCCATCTTGGTAGATGAAATATTCAGACTGGAGTCTGGATGAACTTCGAATTGACCCATGAAGAAGAGTAATTTTTTTAATATTTAACTCTGTATGCTTCGGGTACTTGGGATATCTTGAGGTCAAGAAGGAGTATCTTCTGTGTGAACTCCTGTAATTGATCGCCTTGAGGATCGTTCAGATGTACGCGTACTCTGGCCTGAATATCTTTCAGATGTGCAGGAAGTCGTAGGGCACGAAATCATAAGTTGGCAGCCTCTGAGCATAAACTAAACACCATCGAGCGTGAAATCATAGACCTGTAGTTCCTGAGCGTGAAGTCATAGGTTTGTAGCCTCTCGAGCATAAAAGCTACCGAGCACAAAGGCATCCGGGCGTAAAACCCGACTTGTAGCTGTCGAACGTAAAGTCATAGATTCGTAGCTGTCAAGCGTAGAAAGCTCGTTAGCGTAGAACTGTAGATTTGTTGCTTCTAAAAAGAAAATTTTCTGAGCGTGAAGTCGTGGATCTGTCGCCTCTGAGCGTAAACTATGCGCCACCGAGCGTGAGATCATCGATTTGGTATCTGCTGAGCGTGAAATCGTAGGTTTGTAGCATCTCGAGCATAAAAGCTACCGAGCACAAAGGCATCCGGGCGTAAAACCATAAACTTATAGCCTGCGAGCGTAAAACCGTAGATCTGTAGCTGTCGAGCGTAGAAAGCTCCTTAGCGTAGAAACCATGAACCTGCTTTGCGCGAAAAACTTTTCGAATTCGCTGACTGTCCGCCTTCTCTGAATAAATAGGCTGACGTAGGACCCAATTATAACCGAATATTAATTATGAGATTTGGTTCGGGGTCCGAGGAGTCCATCCGAACTCTATATATATCCCAAGTTTCTGAGAGAAAAACTTTTTATCCGTCTTCTGCGAGAGAAAGCTTTCGACTGTTCAAGTTCTTCTCTATTTCTTCTTCGAGTCTTCAAAGTTTTCAGTAATGGCTTCGAAACAAACTTCCTCCACTAAGGGAAAGAAGGTTGACTCTTCTCGTTCTTCGGCCCAAGCGAGAGCGTCTCTGGTTGGACAAGGCGAACTTCATTCTGAGCGGAGCATCCCGCCGACGAGTAGTGCACCCGGCCTGGAAGGTAGAGCTTTTGGGAAAGAGAGAATGACTGAAAATCCTTCACACACGTTGAACGTGACCGCGCTAGGTCGTCTTCTGTGCTGATAGCCTCTTTGAGGAAGATGATGCACGGAGATGTTTCATCTTTTTACGCCCACATTCCTAATGTGTCAGCGTAAAAACTCTATTTTTTTGCAGTCGAGCGTAAAAGCTTTGACCGCCGAAAACTTGGTGTATACTATTAAAATTTGAGTTTTATGCTTGTGGATGAAAATCCTGGCGTAATAACTCAATTTAATCAATCTGGCGTAAAGCACAGACCGTATACTGCCAATCTTGAATTTTACGTCTAGGGAATGGATTCCAGCGTAAAATACTCAAGTTTTACAGTCTCGGCGTAGAGCACGGACTGTTAATTTTTTGCGGATGCCGCAAGTCCCGAAATGTCTAGTTAGGAACTCACGTGTTTCTTTTGTACTTTTGCAGTTAACTTGCATGAGTCTTCGCTAGCTGAAGTGATGGGCTCTGTCGCCTGGATGCTGCACTCCAACTATTTGGAGGATCTGTCGCACGTGATATTTCCTATCTCCGGGCCCCAGTATCCCGAAGGAAGGGCAATTCTGATATCGGCTCAGGGCGAGCGAATACTGTTGAGCATGATCAACGGGGAGCCCCTAACGTACGTAGACGGGGAGCAATACCTGAAGCCGGCTTTCCTCTTCGGGGACATGATTGACAAGCAGTCCCAGACAAAGCCCAAGAGAGAACTCTGGGTTTTCCCTGCCGGGGGTTTGGTCTTGTATCTGCCCAATATGCCGAGAGACTACCCCATCTCGGCCTTCTTCCATGCTACGCATCCCAGGAAGATGTCGTGGACGCTGACCCCCGATCTTCATGGCAAGCCAGGGAAGATCTTTCGTCTGAGAGGAGCTGACCAGGGGTCGTTTGTCAGCCGCCCTTCTGGCTCTGTGACGCTGTTCAGGGAGCTGTACCCGGGCAGTGTCCCGAGTGAAGACAGTTTGGTGATCCAGCTGGTCCAGTTACCGACTTTCTGTAATAATTTTATGGGGCGTGGGGGAGTATACCCTAAGGTGAATCCTCGGTGCGGTGGGTGGATCACCCCTTCAAACCTTCGATGGACTCGCTTAGTTGATTGGGCCTTAAAGCATTTCCAGACCGAGTTGGAGAACATCGGTCTGTTTACAGCTGTGAGTGCTACCAGTGTTGGATTACCTCCTAACCCTAACCTATTTCTGGCACTGATGGAGCGATATATTTCGCTTACCGGAACTTTTGCCACTCCACTGGGAGAGTTGGGATTGGCCCTGCATGAGATGGCAGAGATCTCGAGACTGCCGATGGGGGATACTCCATATGAAGAGTATGTTCCCACGAACCGGGAGTTGGGGGGTTCAGACCCTCGGGTAGTGAAAGTGTACCAGGAGTTGATGTGCCACTACCTTGCTTGTACCACTTTTTATGATAAGCCCTCAGATTTGGCTCACATCAGCAAATGGACGTCCTACCTCTTCTTTCATCGGTCCAGGACTGCTAAGCCGGAGAAGGTATTGGAGGGCAAGGATCTGCCTGTGAATCCCCTGTTAATGCTCAGGTAGTCGACGATCTCATAGTGGATGCTGGTGCCCCGGACCGGTTCCTCAACGAAGGGACAGGAAAGTATCCTGAAGGCACTAAGGCCTATAGTTATTTGAGGCGCTGTCGCAGGCCTCTGTCCAGGGAGGCTCAACTGGCTGGCTTCCTCTCTATATGGCTGCGCCGAGTAGTAGTGCCTGGCGTCGCATCTGCGGACCGTATTCACCGCAACACGCTCTGGCCTGCAGTACGTCTAGTGTTCGGGGCAAGACTGGGCTTGCTCCCTGCCATGGTGTGCCGTATACAAGCTGGCCTGAGGGCCATGATTGACGGGCTGCTCGTCGGTGAAATTCGGCGTGATAGCTTTCCCAGGATAGAATTACCATACCTGTATTTGATGGGGTGGTTAATTCTCCATAACCCCCGGGTGATGTCTCCCGGTTCCGGTAGTAGTTTGGGGGGTAGTTTCTTATTGAACTACCGGAAGTCTTCCTGGAATGTGAACACAGTTGTAGACTGTCGACGGGCGCTAGGCTTCAGTCATAGTTGGAAGCTTTTCTGTACCGTTCCTCTTGTACATCACAATCAGTCGGGGATTAGGCTCGAGGATTCGGGTAGAAAGAAGACCATTCTTTCTCTCGAAGCTTTTAATTGGTTGGTCTGTATTAGACCATCCCATCTGCTGTACAGAAGCGAAGATCATTTCTCCTTGGAGCCCTACTTGCCCAGTCGGTTTGCCCGACAGTTTGGGTATGATCAGTTGTACGTGGGCAATGCCGTCACCAGCTTCAGGTCCAGAGGTGGACTCATTGATGGAGCGAGGGGATGGCGATATTTTTTTATGGGATGCACTGGGGCAATTTTTATTGTGCCCGTCATTACACTCTCCATGGAGCTGCGTATCCTGCATTCGTAGGTCCAGTTCTATGTGGCAACGAACACCTTCCATCATGATTTTGATATGCATGGAAGCTTTAGGATGCCCTCTTCCAAGCCTGGGGGAAGAGTTGAAGTCCCCTCGGTTTCTTCCGACGAGGGTGAGGAGTCTGTTACCCCGGATGAGCCTCTGGTGTCGGTCCCTAGGGGTGAAGTACCTCCGCCTGCAGGGGCTTTGGTAGTTTCTGGGAAGCGAAGGGCTCCTGCTCCCAAGGAAGCTTCCCCTCGTAAGAGGAAGAAGAAGACGGTAAATTGTTCTCTCCGAATTCCTGGCATTGATGCTCCTGGAGGTGAGCTTGCATCTTCCCGTGTTGGGGATTATTCTTTGATTGGAGGTTCCTCGCCTTTTAGAGAGGGACCTTCTACAGTTTCGGCTAGTGGTGCCGGAGAATCTCAGCTAGACGCCATCGTCGCTGCTACTGCTTCAGGTAGTGGAACGAGGTCGCCTTCGGGGCTGAGTATAATAAAGTTCCATATACCTCTAGTCGGATCGGCATCGGGAGGGACTTCTGCCGCGCCTGTGAGCGCACCTAGCGAGATTCTAGTTGATGAGCCTAGGTTGGATTTTGAGGAGGACCTGGAAGTCTACTTGCCAGTGTCAGTTCGTAGACCCCTTTCTCCAGGTATGACAGCTCGCCTAGCATTATTAAGAAATGATTTAGCTGTACAGGCTGCAGATGCAACGTATATGCCGTCGGCCATGGGTAAATGTCATCTTTTATGCCTCTTCTTTAGGAAAATTAATATTACGTTGATATTAACTTCCTTTTGTCTTCTTTTCAGGGGAAGACCTCTTCGGAGAGGGTGATGTAGACGTGCCCGTTGGCTCTGTGTCAGGTCCTAGTGGTGACACGGAGGTACCTGATTTTGAAGAGGAGACATCTTCGGGTGCTGGCTTGCCTGTCGAGGAGACTCTTGAGATATCTCAAGAGGAGGACGAGCCTGTCATTGCGACAGTGCCTCTTTTGAGCACGCTGGTCACTTCGTCCGGTATTGGCGATTCTTCCTTCGTCGTACCTTCTGTTGAGGAGACGGCCGTGGCGACATCGTCTGTGGTGATTCCTGGGGGGGAAGTCACCACCATCGCGGACACTCCCCGCGTTCATGCGGACCTAGTTGCGCTGACCGAGCAGTACACCGGTATCTTCTACACCACTTTGAGAATGCCAATGTCAATGGTGTTGGCGAAGAAGCTAGACTTTGCGTCACTGAAGAGGTCCTCTCGGTTCTCGATAGAGGCGATCAGGGAATTCGGTGATGCCGGGGTAGCTGACGCGCTGGAGGCGATGGTTAATGGCTTGGAGCAACCCATTAACGAATACCTGCAGCTAGCTCGAGGCAACATTGAAGCTCTGGTCCAGGCCAGATACGACTCCTTGACTGCGCATCTTGTTGAACAGATGGAGCCTCTAAATAAGTCCATCGTGGCTCAACAGCAGGAGATGGATCATGAGCGTGTCCAACTGGAGTATATCGTTCCCGAGTTGACCCGGTGCAAAGCCGAATATGAGGAAGAGATAGCGAGGGTCCACATATTAAAAGATGAGCTTGCTCATGCAGAGGCGAAGGCTCTGTCTTTTTCGGTAGCCCAACATGTGCTGAAAGAGCGACGGGCGGCTGTTCAGCAGAACCTGACACATGTGGGTGTTATCCATGCTAATTTTGTGCAGGCTCGGTCCGAGCTAGTTGCTTTGAATAATGATACAGCAAGGTTGGAGCGGGCTCGTGCCGATGTCTTGAACTCCCGGGATGAGAGGATGGCCGTACTGGCGCAGCAGCTTCGCGACATGACCGCTCCCCCTTCATGATGTACTTTTGCTTTCGCTTTTCAATGTACTTTTGCTCTTTTTCTCTTAGGAATAATAAAAAGGCTTTTCATCTGACTTTGTGGACCCATCATTTCGGAATATAAATGACAGGTTTGGGTGAAAGTGATATCAGAGGTAGTATGGACGTGATATACTTTCGGTAAGCTTTAGCAGAGCATATCTATTCAGAGGTCATATGGACATGATAGAATATGATCCAACTAATTTTGTTTTGGAAGTAGTTTTTTCAGAATGAGATCACCTTATTCCTCTTGAGAAGAGGAGGTTTAAGCATAGTACCTTTTTAGGAATTTGCCATTGATAGGAGCCATTAGCAGGTCTCTATTAGGCTGGGCTAACCTGTAAGCGCCGTTTGAGAACGTTGTCTCGATCACGTAAGGGCCTTTCCATTTGGGCTGGAATTTGCCTTTACTCCTGTGAGTAAGAATCATCGGCCTTCTTGCAGCCAAAACTAGCTCGCCGGCTTTGAACACTCTTTCCTTTACTTTTTGATTAAGAGTTCTGGAAATGCGTGCTTGGTAGAGCGCGATGCGCTGCTGAGTTTGGAGGCGTTTCTCGTCTAATCCTTCTAGCTCTTGAAGCCTTAACAGGTCATTCTTTTCTTGAGTTAACTCGTTGGCCACGGCTATCCTGAGTGACAGAATTTGAATCTCGATGGGAAGAACTGCTTCACTCCCGTAGACCAATGAGAATGGTGTGCAACCTGTCGGTGCTCGTACCGTGGTGCGATATGCCCAGAGACATTCTCCCAGCTTCTCATTCCAATCTCTTTTGTTCGAAGAGACGAACTTCTTTAAGAGCTTGATAATAGTTTTGTTGAAGGCTTCCGCCAAACCATTAGCAGCCGGATAATATGCCATAGAGGCCACATTTTGTATCCGATTTTTATCGCAAAACCGGTGGAACGCATGGCTGATGAACTGAGGCCTATTATCATGGATTATCTTTCGGGGAACCCCAAAGCAGTAAATGACGTGATACTTGATGAAACTGGTCACATTAGATGTCTTTACCTTAATAAGAGGGATTGCCTCTGCCCATTTGGAGAAGTAATCCGTGATGGCCAGTATGAACCGGTGACCTCTGGAAGAAGACGGGTGAATAGGACCGATGATATCCATACCCCATGCTTCGAAAGGCCAGGATGCAACCGTAGGATATAGATGTTCGGACGGTTGATATATGAAGTCTGCATGAACCTGACAGGCTCTGCATCGTCTGGCATACTGGATTGCGTCTGCGATCATAGTAGGCCAGTAATAGCCCATTCTTCTGATACGATCCTGTAGCTTAGGACCGGGTTGATGCGCCCCGCACACGCCATCGTGAGCTTCACGGATAATCCACTGTGCTTCACCACCAGAGAGACATTATAATAATAGCCCGTCATAAGACCGGCGATATAGGCATTGTGACGATGCGTCGAAGTAGAAGCGTAATGATCATCTTTTGACAGATATTGCTTCTTTAGGATCTTCTGGAAAGATTCTGTATGCTACGAAATCTATAAAGGGACTTCTCCAGTCTCTCTTGGGAGGATCTGTGTCCACCGTGTAGTTGTATTCGATGTGAAAGTTGTTTTTCACACAGAATAAGTCTCTATTAAGAAGGATTACCGAGTTCTGCCTTCTTATAGGGGTAGCTAAATCTGCAGCTAGACTGGCTAGGGCAACAGCTTCCAGATTCCGAGACCAAGGTACATGCTCAAGGAAGAATCCCTTGAATGTCATGGCTATCTCGACCGTTGCTCGGTGATAGGGGATGAGGTCGGGATTCCGAATTTCATATATTCCTCTGACTTGATTGACGATCAGCAGAGAATCACCGAAGGCTTCCAGAGATTCGACCCCCAGCTCTTTAGCGACTTGGAGCCCGATTAGTAGAGCGTTATATTCTGCCACATTGTTAGAACAGGGCTCGCTAAGAGAATATGCTCGGTAGATAACGAGTTTATCAGGAGTGACTAGGACGATCCCTACTCCTGAAACCACGTTTCCCCTGGGACCAGTCCTGGAGGCGCCATCGAAGAACAGTTGCCATGCATCACCTTCCGTTGCAGAATTACACTCTGCAACTTCATCGGGAATGTCCTCGTACAGTTTGGAGGCCTCCGGGATCGGATGAGCAGCTAGAAAGTCAGCCAATGCTTGGCCTTTGACGGACTTCTGAGGGACGTACACCATGTCATATGGCGTTAATAACATTGCCCAAGTCGCGAGTCGTGAATTAAGGACACTTGGCTTGCTCATCAGTACCCGAAGAGGATTGATCCTGGAGATGATATGAATGGTTTGGCCCATGACATAGTGTCGCATTTTCTGAAGAGCGAACATCAGAGCCAAGCATTCTTTCTCCACAGGGTTGTACCGGTGTTCGGCTCCGACCATCATCCTGCTGAGGTAGTAGATAGCCTGCTCGTGGCCCATATCGTTCTTTTGTGCGAGAAGAGCTCCCAGAGAATGGTCTATTGCTCGAACATATAGCACGAATGGTCTTCCTATGACGGAAGGTACCAGAACTGGCGGGCTAGTGAGGTAGCGCTTGATATCTCCGAACGCTTGCTGACAGGCTTCGTCCCACACAAAGGATACACCTTTCTTCATGAGACGAGAAAAGGGCTGGCATCTCCCGGAGAGGTTGGATATGAATATTCTAATATAAGCCAGACGACCTTGAAATCCCCTGGGTTTTCTCAGATTGCGGGGCGATCGCATTTCTAAGATGGCCTTGACTTTATCAGGGTCCACTTGAATACCTTTGGCGGTGATGACAAATCCCAGAAATTTGCCGCTAGATACCGCCAGAAAGGACTTTGTAGGGTTCATTTTGAGTTGATGTTGGCGCATCAATTCAAATACTGTCTTCAAGTCTCGGATGTGATTATCCCTGAGGCTGCTTTTGACAGCTACATCATCCACGTAACACTCCACCGTCCTGCGTAGATGCTCATGGAATATGTTACTCATAGCCCGTTGGTACGTAGCCCCGGCGTTCTTTAATCCGAAGGGCATGACCGTATAGCAATATACCCCCAGTGGTGTCCGGAAGGCGGTATGCTTCTCGTCTTCAGGATGCATCTTGATCTGATTGTATCCCGAGAATCCGTCCATGATAGACATACGTTCAAAACCGCATGTATTGTCGATCATGACGTCTGTGATGGGAAGAGGGAACTCATCCTTGGGGTAGGCTGCGTTCAGATCTCGTTAATCGATGCAGATACGTACTTTCCCATTCTTCTTCATGACCGGGACAACATTGGCAACCCAGTCGGGATGTTGTTCCTCACGGATGAAGCCGCAGGCTATCAACTTCTTGACTTCAGCTTCAATGGCGTCCATCATGTCCGGGCGGAACCGGCGTTGGTGCTGCTTCACAGGGTTCGAATCGGGCAGTACGTTGAGTTTATGAGTAGCCACCTTTGGATCAAGACCTGGCATATTCTCATAATTCTACGCAAAGACATCGATATACTCTTTTATCAGCTGGGTAATTTCTTTCCTTTCTTCTTCGGAAAGGTTGTTGCTGATAAATATCGGCTTTGGTGAAAGTTCATCCCTTACGTCAATCTGATAACTTCATCTTTAGTGGGAGGTTCTCTTTGCTCAAAGTGGAACTCCCATTGTGTATCCATCTGCTGAGCCCAAGCGTCATTCTCGAATGGTTCGGATTCTTGTTCGTCTGATTCGAAGGAATCCGTCGCTACCATATTTGCTGATAATGTTTGCTCGAGAGCATGAGATGAGCCGGAGGGCGACGAGCCATTTTGAAAAGAGGAAAAGATATCCTCGTTCGACTTGGAAGTCGTAAGGGAGGTGGCATACCCTAACCCGAAACGGGTTTGTTGATAGTAGGAATTGCCGAGCAGCGGTGTTCGTCTGTCTTTCCCGTAGTTGAGACCTGGTTCCATCCTCAAGTTGTAACCCATATTTTGCATGATCTTCAAGGCTTGTGGGCTGTACCTGTGAACTTGCATTTTACCAGAGTCATCATCAAAGGAATCCTCTTGTATAGTCTGTTCGTTGCGAATGCGGCCGAAGACTATGGAACACTGGCCGTTGCGGGCAGGTGGAACAATGAAGATAGAATCCTCATGTGGTCCATATGTCGTGGTGACATTGGATGACGATGCCACTTCCTATATGTGCGGATGATAGGAATCTATAGCTGCCAAGAATTTTTGTGCTATAGGCTCTATATCGTCATGGGGAGAGGATTCCTAATTTGGAATCCGGGCGTCGATATACTGGAAAAGAGGTCCTTTATTATTATCAGAAACCACACTCCTGGTTGCATTTACATCACTCGGCTGTTTGTTGCGCCGAAGGTTGATGGTTAAGGGCGGAGGCTTCTGGTTCAGAGTGATCACTAGAGGATCACCCCCTTTCCCTGACCTAGTCTTGTTCAGGTGGATAGCCATAGGCTCTGTGGCTTTTGGACGGGTAGTCCGTCCTTTCACCTTGATTGACAGAGGTTGCTTGGCAGAAGGCTCTTCAGGCTCCCGGTGGGATTCCTTCTCTGCTTGTGCTGAAACCTCTTCCGTGTAATCTTGAGAGTATAACACGACGTCGGAGTAGTAGGATTCAACTCCTTTAAATGGGTTTAGGTCGGCAACCTCCGTTTGTACTGTCCCTTGGGCGTCTACATATTTGAAGCATTAATGTAGAGTCGAAGGAACGATATTATGATCGTGGATCCATGGTCTTCCCAGTAGGATGTTGTAGGACACCTCTGAATCGATGACGTAGCATGTAGCCACCGATCTGAGGTTGCCAATCTGGATCCTCAGGCGAATTTTTCCCAACGGCTTACTTCTTCCGGCGTTGAAACCCATGATAGCAGTGGTGGTGTAAGCCAGTTCGCTGGTAGGAATCCTCAGTGGTCTGAGCAGACTATGAGGAATGATGCTGATTGAGGATTCTGGATCTATGTGAATCCGGTCGACCTCCATGGAACCGACGTACCCGGTGTGGTAGAGAGGTCTGTCATGCCTGTTATATTTTAACAGCATGTCTTCTTAAGTGAAAGTGATGTTTGGGACCACCTCCATCACACTGTGGCATCGGGGACACGCCGCGGGTTCTTCATCGGAGGACTTGAGTTGGGTCAAGTATGTATCCGCCTGCATCAATGCTTCACTCAGGGCTAAACGAGTGTCTTGGGAGAGCCTGAGTAGCTCGAAGATAGACAACCTGGCTGGTGTATTAGCCAGTTGGGCCAGGATGTCGAAGTTGTACGGCTTCTCTAAACCTTTGTTTTGAATTTTTTTCACAGGTTTATCGAAGCGTACTTCTTTTTGCTTCCCCTTGTCCGCCGAAGTTGGTCTCGAAGGACCGGCCTCTGGTACGGCGGGCTCTGGTTCCGAAGGCTTGGCAGCTGAAGCGTCTGCAGGTGCATCTTCCTGACTTGATCCGTAGTCCTTGAGGTAAGCCTTCCCTGAACGGGTTTATTTGTGGTGGTTTTAAACGAAAGAGATGAAAGTGTATTTCAATGGCGGGGTTTATACGAGACCCGTGCCCTTTGGTTCACAAACAAACTTGTACAATTTGATCCTATGCGAGGATGTGGGAGTACAATTTATTTAATCTGGGTAAAAATTACTATAGGTGTCTGATCTGCGGTCGATCACTTTAGCCCTTGGACTACACGATGTTGAAGAAGTGCCGTGGAAGACAGGAAGCAGCTTCGGAGGTTACAAAGGAGGGTGGATGCGCGATGCTGAAGGTCGTCGCTCCCTATTCCTTGCCTGAGCTCTGTATTCTTCTCTCTCTCTCTCTATCTCTCCCTCTTGATCTCCGGTTCGATGACCTTGTTCGATTCTTCTTTCAAAGTTTCGACCTTTGATCTGATGTTGGTATTCTTGACCAAATTTTTCTGACCTTGTTCCCCATTGACAAGGGCCTCTATTTATAGAGTCTTTGGTGACAGCGACCATTCCGTTGGTGTAGCAACCGAGGAGTGGAAAGTACAGCACCCTTTTACACAACGGTTAAAGTAACCAATGCCTACGTATAGATGATCTTTTGACTAAGCGGGTGACGTGGGTCCAACTAAGGGGACACAACACGTACGGTTGCTACTAAGATCACGGCGTAAAAGCCACGTGGGTAGGTATCCATTGTGTAAAAGAGGTTGGCGTAGAAGCCAAATGTCCGTTACCATGGCATAGAAGCCAAGTAGGCATAAAAGCCGAACAGGCATAGAAGCCGAGCAGGCATAGAAGCCAAGTAGGCGTGGAAGCCGAGTAGTCGTAGAGACTGAGTAGGCGTGGAAGCCGAGTAGTCGTAGAGACTGAGTGGTCGTAGAGACTGAGTAGGCGTGGAAGCCGAGTGAGCACAGGCCCTGAATGGGCGTAGAAGCCGCTGCATATCGTGCCAGAATGGGCGTAGAAGCCGCTTGAGCACAGATCCTGAATGGGTGTAGAAGCCGCTGCGTACCGTGCCAGGGTGCTGATGTGGACGTCTTTAGCCGGAATTATGGCTTTTAGAGATATAATCAAATCTTTGACAGAGATTTGCCATCATCCTGTGCATTAAATACGGAGACGTGCCTTGAGGGGAAACTGTCACCGCTCTGTGCGTTTTAACGGAGGGACGTGCCTCGAGCCCTGTACGAAGTGCAGCTTTTGACGTGGCAGGCGGTTTGTCTTCCGCGGAGCGTAAAACAGCCCATGTTTGCCTGTGTAAAATAAGGCAGCGTGTTCCCTTTGTACGCGAAAGAGCGGTTTACGCCGGGGGATTTTAGTAAGCACCGATTTGGTGATATTTTAACCAAATCCTCTGCATTAAATACCGAGATCCGCCATCATTACTGTGGGGCGTGTCCCGAGTGGTCTGCGATCGTTTCCAGCCGTCGTCTGGGTAGCCGTGCAGCACTTTCTGTCAGGAGTCAGAGGTCAGTTTTTACTGTGCGACTGGACAGTTTCTTTTTCGGGAAGACGAAGCGTTCCTCGTACGCTTTAATGCTGCTTTGAGAGCAGCTGGGTTTTATGCCATGGAGGCGATGAAGAACCCTGTTTTACGCTGGATGGCTCTGAAGGCCTCTGTTTACGCTGCTCTGCATTAAGACGCTACGTAGATCTTCCAAGCGTATTTTTCATGCTTCTACAAGATCCCCTTCCAAGTTTTTAAATTCCTCGGAATTTGAAACGCTTTGAATGAAGCATGAATGGCCCCTCCTAACTCGAAACGTTTCTGAATGGAGCGTTGAAACGGTCGATGCTGACTTTATGGCGGATTTATTGGGGACCGTTGTGATCTCTTTTGCCTATAAAAGGCTGGGGGGGTGAACCTGTTTTTACCATATACCCATTGTCATGCAGGGATGATCGCCGGAGTTTGTCGGGTCGATCTGAGGAAGAAGGAGATCATATTCTTCCAGCATGTAGGGAGCCGTAAAAGACGGCATCTTCGAGCAAGTGTCCACTGCAACGATGGATCATGGAAGGACATCTTAGCCTCCCTTGCTTGGGATAATCAGCAACTTTGTATGGCATTGCCCCAGGAGAGAGGAAGGGTCGTATTTGACCACACTGCTTGCAAGTAGTGCCTTCTCTCGATGCCTCTGGTGACGAGAGGCAGACAGACCGGCTAGCGTGGCGGTGGTCTGTAGGAAAGCAGATTTACCCTGCTTTCCTCCTGTTTGGAGGATGGGTCATCTGCCCAGTTCTGTATCCTCCTGCCACTGATCATCTTCTTGGATGAAGAGGAAGATCGCCGATGCCAGAACCTGTCAGAACAGATTCTGAGGGCGGCGTCCAGACGACGAGGGGGTATCTCCTTTGTAGATGGAGTTTCCCTCAGATGTAATCATGAAAAATAGAGAAAAAACCCTTGTATATTAGATTTCTCTCATATGTAATCATGATTTTAATCTTTAATAAAATCGTCTTCTTCGCCATATGATCGTCTTGCCATACGTTGCTTGTGAAGTCTGAATATGTGCAGCTTCAACACGTCTGAATCTTTACGCCGACTCTGATAGAAAGAGTATTAGGCCCTTTCCTTCATGCATAGCGAATAGTCCATAGAACGTTGCTGAGCATTTTTTGAACACTTAGAACTGTCCTGTTGCTAGGACTGAGGAACGGCGTAGGATTTCTGAACTGTTGCCTCTCTGATGAGCGGAATTTTGTCTTTGTTCAGAATTCGTCTTCAAGAATGATCTCTCGAAACTCCCTTGGAACAGGGTCGAGGTTTTTTGGCTGTTAAACTGAGTTGCCACTTTGATAGACGAGATGTTCAGACTGGAATCTGGATGAACCTCCATTTTTCTGGACCCGAGAGGAGTAATTTCTCAATGTTTGAACTATGTATACCTCGAGTACTTGGGATGCTTTGGGTCAAGAACGAGTATCTTCTGTGTGAACTCTTTGCAATTGACCGCTTTGGGACTGTTTGGATATGCGAAAAGTCGTAGAGCGGGAAATCATGTCTGTAGCCTCTTGAGCGTAAAACACCATCGAGCGTAAAATCGTAGACTTGTGGTTCCTGAGCGTGAAGTCGTAGGTTTGTTGCCTCTCGAGCATAGAATGCTACCGAGCACAAAGGCATCCGGGCAAGAAAAAACCATAGACTTGTAGTTGTCGGACGTAAAGCCGTTAGATTCGTAGCTGTCGAGCGTAGAAAAGCTCCTTTAGCATAGGACTGTAGATCTGTAGCCTGTGAGCGTAGAACACTATCGAGCGTGAAATCGTAGACCTGTGGTTCCTGAACGTGAAGTCGTAGGTTTGTTGCCTCTCAAGCATAGAATGCTACCGAGCACAAAGGCATCCGGGCAAGAAAAAACCATAGACTTGTAGCCGTCGGACGTAAAGCCGTTAGATTCGTAGCTGTCGAGCGTAGAGAGCTCCTTTAGCGTAGAACTGTTGATTTGTTACTCCTGAAAAGAAAATTTCTTCGAGCGTGAGGTTTGCGGATCTGTTGCTGCTGAGCGTAAACTGAGCGCCACTGAGCGTGAGATCATCGATTTGGTATCTGTTGAGCGTAAAAGTCGTGGATTTGTGGCCTCTCGAGCATAAAAGCTACCGAGCACAAAGGCATCCGGGCATAAAACTGTAGACTTGTAGCTGTCGAGCGTAAAGCCGTTAGATTCGTAGCTGTCGAGCGTAGAAAAGCTCCTTTAGCGTAGAGCCCGCTGAACCGTCTTGTACGAAAATCCTTTCGAATTCGCTGACCGTCCGTCTTTCGAGGGTAGTGGGCTGACGTAGCATCCAATCATAACCAACTATTAATTGCGAGATTTGGTTAGGGTCTCGAGGGGTTCGTCCGAGGATTCGAGGAGTCGACCCGGACTGTATATATATCCCAAGCTTTTTGAGAGAAAAACTTTTTAGCTGTCTTCTGCGAAAGAGAGCTTTCGACTGTTCAAGTTTTTCTTCGTTCCTTCTCCGAGCACTTCGAGTCTTCAGAAATGGCGTCGAAACAAACCCCCTCCGCTAAGGGAAAGAGCATAGGTTCTTCTTCTCATTCTTCTGTCCCGGCGAGGGGATCTCCGGTCGGGCAAGGTAAACTTCCCTCTGAGGGGAGCATCCCGCCGACGACTAGCGCACCCGGCTTTAGAGGTAGAACTTTTTAGGATGACACAAATAACAAAAAATCCTTCGCACACGTTGAACGTGACTGCGCTAGGTCGTCTTCTGTGCTGATAGCCTCTTTTGAAGAAGATGACGCACGGAGGCATTTTCATCTTTTACGCCCACATTTCTAATGTGTCAGCGTAAAGACTCCATATTTTCGTAGCTCTGAGCGTAAATAGCTCGGGCTACCGAAAATTGGCGTATTTTGTAAAATTTGAATTTTACGTTTTGTGGAGGAGACTTCCGGCGTAAGGTGACCAAATTTGTACAATCTTGGCGTAGAGCACAGACTGTCGTTTCCATGGTCCGTGTGTTTGTGCCAGACTTGTAATGACATATCTTCTTTGCATTATCTTGCAGTTGATCTGGGTGAGTCCCCATTGGCTGAGGTGATGGGCTCCGCTGCCGGGATGCTGCACTCGAACTATATGGAGGATCTGTCCCATGTGGCATTTCCCATCTCTGGACCCCAGTATCCTGAGGGAAGGGAGCTCCTGATATCGGCCCAGGGTGAGCGAATGCTGTTGAGTAAGATCAATGGCGAACCCTTGGTACGTGTAGATGGGGAGCAGTATATAAAGCCGGCTTTCCTTTTTGGGGACATGATTGATAAACAGTCCCAGACGAAGCCCAAAAGGGAGCCTTAGGTTTTCCCTGCCGGGGATTTGGTCTTGTACCTGCCGACGATGACGAGGGATTATCCCATCTCGGCCTTCTTCCATGCGACGCATCCCAGGAAGATGTCATGGAAGCTGACTCCTGATCTTCACGGGAAGCCGGGAAAGATCTTTCATCTGAAAGGCGCTGACCAGGGGTCGTTTGTTAGTCGCCCTTCTGGCGTTGTGACGCTGTTCCGGGGACTGTGCCCGGGTAGTATCCCGAGTGAAGTTAGCTCGGTGATCCAGCCTGTCCAGCTGTCGACCTTCTGTAACGACTTCATGAGTCGAGGTGGGGTGTATCCTAAGGAGAATCCTCGGTGCAATGGGTGGATCGCCCCAACGAACTCCCGATGGAGATGCCTAGTTGACTGGGCCTTGACGCACTTCCGAAGAGAGCTGGAGGGCATCGGACTATATGCCATCGTGAGTGCGACGAGTGTTGGGTTGCCTCCCAATGCTAATTTGTTCTTGGCACTGATGGAGTGGTATATTCCGCTCACCGGGACCTTCGCCACTCCATTGGGGGAGTTGGGATTGGCGCTCCACGAGATGGCAGTTGTCTTGAGACTGCCGATAGGGGATACCCCATATGAAGAGTACGTTCCCACCAACCGGGAGTTGGAGGATTTGGACCCTCGGGTGGCGGAAGTATATCAAGAGCTGATGTGTCAGTACTTTGCGTGCACCGCTTTTTATGACGAGCCCTCTGATTTGGCCCACACCACTAAGTGGATGTCCTACCTCTTCTTCCATCGGGCTAGGGCCACCAAGTCGGAGAAAGCTTCGGGGGGCAAGAACGAGCCCGTGAACTGCTTGGGCGTCCTCAGTGCCCAGGTCGTTGCGGCTATTATGGAAGACGCCAAGGCTCCCGATCAGATTCTCGTTGAGGGGGTAGGAAAGTACCGCGAAGGTCAAAGGCCTACAGTTATTTGAGGTGCTGTCGCAGGCCTTTGTCTAAGGAAGCCCAGCTGGCTGGTTTCCTCTCCATATGGCTGCGTCTAGTGGTGGTGCCCGGTATTGCGTCCGCGGATCGCATTCACCGGAATATCCTATGGCCCACAGTGCGTCTGGTGTTTGGGGCAAGACTAGGCTTGCTTCCTGCCATGGTGTGCCGTATACAGGCTGACCTGAGGGCCATGACTGATGGGTTGCTCTCTGATGAAGCTGGGCGTGAGAGTTTTCCCAGGGTGGAATTACCATACTTGTACCTGATGGGATGGTTAATTCTCCACAATCCCCGGGTGATGTCTCCCGGTTCCGGTAGCAGCTCAGGGGGTATATTCCTGCTGAATTACAGGGATTCCCTCTGGAATATGAATACAGTCTTAGACTGTCGACTGGCGTTGAACCTCAGCCACGGCTGAAAGATCCTTTGTAAACCCCTTCTGTGCATCATAACCAGTCAGAGCTGTGGCTTGAGGATTCAGGTTGAGAGAAGATCGTTCTTTCTCCGGAGGCGTTTAATTGGTTGGTCTGTATTAGACCTTCCCATCTGCTGTATAGGAGCGAAGACCATTGCTTCTTCGAGCCCTACCTGCCTAGTCGGTTCGCCAGGCAGTTCGGGTACGACCAGTTGCATGTGGGCAACGCCGTCACCAGCTTCAGGTCCCGGGGTGGACTCATTGATGGAGCTAGAGGGTGGCGATATTTTATCATGGGTTGTACGGGGGCAATTTTTATCGTGCCGGTCGTTTCAACCTCTACGGAGCTGCGCATCCTTCACTCCTAGGCCCAGTTTTATGTGGCGGTTAACACTTTTCACCGCAATTTCGACAGGCATGGGAGCTTCAGGGTGCCTTCTGTCAAGCCTGGGGGAAGGGTCGAAGTCCCCTCGGTTTCTTCTGACGAGGGGGAGGAATCTGGTACTCCGGACGAGCCTCTGGTATCGTTGCCGAGGTGTGTGGTGCCTCTGCCGGCGGGGGCTCTGGTAGTCTCTTCTGGGAAGCGACGGACTTCTGCTCCGAAGGAAGCTTCCCTTCGTAAGAGGAGGAAGGAGACGGTTGCTCGTCCTCTCCTCATTCCTGGTATTGAGGCTCCCGGGAATGAGCCTGCATCTTCCTGTATTAGGGACGATTCTTTGGACGGAGGTTCCTCGCCTTTCAGAGGGGGACCTTCTACAGTTCTGGCTGGCGGCGCCGGAGAGCCCTTGCGGGAGGCTGCTGTCGCTGCGGCTGCTCCAAGCAGCGGAGCGGGATTGCCTGCATGGCCCCAACAGATGGGAGAATCTCCTCGGAGGTCAGTAGTGGGTGGAGTTACTTCTGTGTTAGCGAGCGCGCTTAGCGAGACTCCGGCTGATGAACCTCGACCGCGTCTCGGGGAAGGCTTGACCGAACTCTTGGCGATGTCGGTCGGCCCACCTCCTTCTCCAGGTATGACAGTTCGTATCGCGTCATTAAGGCGTGGTTTAACTACATCTGCTGCAGATGCGTCGTATATGCCGTTGGCTCCGAGTAAAATGTCGTTTTGATGTCTCCTTCTAGGAGGATTACCACTGTGTCTGACATTTTGCTTTCTTGTCCTCTTTTCAGGGGATGACGTCCACGGGGAGTACGGCGTTGAGGCGCCTTCCGACTTTGTTCTGGCTCCTGGCGGTGACGTGGAGGCGCCGGATTTTGAGGCAGAAGTGTCTTCGGGGGCTAGCTCGCCCGGAGAGGTTTCGTCGTCTCAAGGGGAGGATGAACCGGTCATCGTGACCTCACTTGTCGCGAGTATGCCAATGACTTCGATTGTCGCCATCGCACCTTCTTCGGCCGTGCCACCTGTTGAGGCGGCGTTGGCTACCTCGTCTGCAATTGTGGCCACTCCGGGCGCTCAGTCGGGTCTAGTCGCGTTGATCGAGCAGCATACCAGCCTCGTCTACACTGGCTTAAAAATGATGATACCGATGGTGTTGGCGAAGAACCTTGACTTCGAGCTCCTGAAGAAGACTTCTCAGCTTTCGATCGAGGTTGTCAGGGGGCTTGGCAATCTTGGAGTAGCTGATGCTCTGGAGGCGGTGGTTAATGGTTTAGAGCAACCCAGTAACGAATACTTGCAGCGGACTGAGGGCAGCCTGGATGCTGATGTCCAGGCTCGATACGACCTCATGACTAAGCGGCTCGCTACGAAGCTTGAAAGCCTGGACAACTCTATCCAGACGCATAAGCTGGAGATGGATAGGAGAAGAGCTGTTGTGGAAGAAGCCCTTGCCGTTGAGATGCAGTGTCGATCCGAGCACGAAGGGAATGCGGCGAGGGCCTCCAAGCTGAGGGAAAAACTTGCTCGGGCAGAGGAGTGGGCTTCCCAGTCGTTGGAAGGTTTGGAGGTAGCGATTGGTCGACTGAGCGAAGCACGACGGGATCTGGACCGTGCGGAAACTGCCCGTGCGGGCTGTCTTCGGGCAAGGGCTAATCTGACCCTTACGCATACCCCGGAGGCACGGCTAGAGCAGGCTCGCGCCGATGCCTTGGCCCTTAGGAATGAGAGGATAGCTGTACTGGAGCGGCAGATTCATGGCCTGATTACTCCGCCATCTTGATGTATCCCTTCCTATGCAATTCCGCCTTCTTCTGGAATGAATAACAGCGACTCTTTTCTAACTGTTGTGGACCCGTCATTTCGGAATGTAAATGACATTTTTTTTTTGCGAGAGTGATATCAGAGGTAGTATGATAATTCTCGATAAACTCCTCTAGCAGGATATACCTATTCAGCGGTCGTACAGACATGATAGGATATGACCTAACTAGTTTCTTTTTTGGCGAGTGGTTTTGTCAGAATTGAGATTCTCGCTATATTCCGCCCGAGCAGGGGGGTTAAGCGTAGTATCTTTTCAGGAATTTGCCGTTGATGGGAGCCATTAATAGGTCTCCGTTGGGCTGGGCTATCCTGTAGGCGCCGTTTGAGAACGTTGTCTCGATCGCGTAAGGGCCTTCCCATTTGGGCTGGAATTTGCCTTTACTTCTGTGAGTTAGGATCATCGGCCTTCACACGGCTAGAACTAGCTCGCCGACCTTGAACACCCTTTCCTTTACTTTATGGTTGAAAGCCCTGAAAATGCGTGCTTGGTAGAGCGCGATGCGCTGTTGAGCTTGGAGGCGTTTCTCGTCTAATCCTTCTAGCTCTTGGAGCCTTAACAGGTCATTCTTTTCTCGAGTTAGCTCATTGGTCACGGCTATTCGGAGCGACGGGATCTGGACTTCAACGGGGAGGACTGCTTCGCTCCCGTAAACCAGCGAGAATGGGGTGCAGCATGTCGGTGTCCGTACTATTGTGCGGTATGCCCAGAGATATTCGCCCAGCTTTTCGTGCCAATCCCTTTTGTTCGAAGAGACAAATTTCTTTAAGAGTTTGATAATGGTTTTGTTGAAAGCTTCCGCCAAACCATTAGCAGCTGGATAGTACGCCGTAGAGGCAATATTGTGTATCCGGTTATTATCGCAAAACCGACGAAATGCTTGGCTGATGAACTGGGGCCCATTGTCGTGGATTATCCTCCGGGGTATCTCTTCCTCGAGATCTGACACCAAATCTTGGTGAACCCACATAATCTCGCCCCGTCGGGTAGTTAGGGGCACCAGGTTATGATCTTGACCCCTAGCAGGGGGAAGGTTAACGATGCTCATCGTTGCCCGGGAGATAGGTGTAACACCATCAGGGACCTTTTGGGGAGGCAGATTGCTAAACTGCAGAGAGATCATGTTGGCCGTGACCATTTTCTCGGTGTTATGCAGAGTGATGGCCTTAGCATCGATCAACCCCTGGATCTTCCTTTTTAGTACATAGCACGCCTTTGTCGGGTGGTGTACGTATCTGTGGAAGACGCAGTATTTTGGGTCGTCAGTATTGCCGGCCTCCTGGGGCCGCCTTAGTTCTGGGAGGGTGATCTTGCCACTTTTGACGAGACATTCAAAGATACTTGGGATATCATCGTCGTCGAAAGAGTAGACTTCGACGGGCCTAGGAGCCCCCGGTTTTGCTTGGACGGTCGCCGCAATCTTTGGCCTGGCCGTGTTGATTGCCAGGGCTTCCTTCCCTTTGGGGCCACGATGATGGTCGCTGCCAGGGGATGACCTCTTGCCTCTGTCAGAGGCGGAGATCATGATGCCATTGTCGCACGCCTTGCGACTGTTGTCTTCGGCGGCTACCGCCGAGAGGATGAACGAGGGCCAATCATGGAACTGATATGGTCCTGTGAACACTGAGACCACGGGAAGGAGGTTCTTCCTGCAAATGTCCACCAATGCTGAGTCTGGAAATCCTGGAGGCATCTGTAAGGTGGCATGACGAAAGCTTTCGATGAAGACGCGAACGTCTTCCTTTTCCTTCTGCTTGACTTCGATGAGAGAGGACATAGACATGTCCATTCCTCCCTCGTAGAATTGCGTGAAGAATAGAGCTTTGAAATCCTCGAAGAAAGTAATGCAGTTGTCCGCCAAGCTACGGTACCACTGATAGGCTACTCCTGAGAGGCATCCTTTGAACACCCGAGTGAGGAGGGCATCGTTCCCTTGTAGCAGCACCGTCATCATACTGAAATAGTTCATGTATTGGCTTGGTGATGCTTTTCCCTCGAACAGAGCCATCGCCTGAGGTTTGTATTTTGGAGGGAAAGGGACCTCTTCCCAGATAGCTGGGTAGGGCTGATTGATTCCCAGTTTCTTGAGCTGATCTTTGTGCTTCAAGGCGTCGAACTGGGCTTTCAACTCCCGTACTGCCTGTATCGGATTTTCTGCTGGAAGTGGAGGAACTGCTGACTCTTGATCTAGAGCAGGTTCTTGGCTTGGGTTGGATGGTGGCAAGTCCACTCCCACACGTATCTGAGTTGGCGGGACCGATGCTTGAGCCATGGCAGTTGCGTGCTGAGTTAGCATCATCTGGTGCATATTCTCCATTACGGACTGCATTTGTTTCAGAGACGTCTCCAGGACAGTGATGCGTTATTCTGCGTCTCCTGACGGTGACGCTTCCTCACGTTCGTCTTCGATGGCGTAAGCTCCCATTTCTCTGGGCGTCGTTGAAGGGTAAGTATAGGTCGCTGCAGAAGTCGACTCTATACTCTCGGCGTCTGATCTGGGAGATTGGCGACCCCCAGCGTCGGAATCAGATGAGTACGGAGCTGGTTGCTGTGACCTGGCACGGGTGTTTTGGAATACCCTAGCTTCAGCGTTCCTGAGGAGGTCTTCGAATCTTCTTTGGCTCGGAGGCTCAGAGGGAAGACGCCTTGAGCTCGACCCTTTTCTAGGTATGCATGAAGCCATGTTCACGGACGCATACGCGTGCTCTTCCTCCGGGAAAGATTGAGAGTAGTTCAATCAGTCAAAGACCGATCGTTTTGCTTTAGAACAGTAGCAGTCAATCACAATCTTATAACTATTATAACATTGTTCCCTAGGGGGCGTAATAGACATGTTGAAAGGTCCCCTCTCCTTACGCTTCTGGATTAGGCATTCGCGTAGGTCAGGAGTAGCAACTTAAGCTTGTTTTGCGCCGTGGGACTTCCCCTGGCGTGATTTGGAGATTCGCTCAGACTGGCGTAAAGCTGAAGAGGCGTTAGTCGACCGTCGTCTTCCCGCGTAATCCGGAGGATAGGCAGATTGCTTTTTCGCTGGCGTAACGGTCGAGGAGTTGAGTACTCGCCTGCTTGCTTCCCCTGGCAGAGATCACAGCGCTCATTTGGTTTACCGTAGAGGCCAGATGTTGCTTTGCGCGTGGTGCGTGATCTGTTCTCCCGATTTGGCGTTGAGGCACCGTCGGAAGTTTTGTCTGTACCGCGCATAGCGGGAGACTGGTTCCTACGCGTAGAGCGCAGGGGATACTTCTGGGTTAGCGCTGAGGCTTTGCCCGAAGTTTTGTCTGTACCGCGCATAGCGGGAGACTGATTTCTGCGCGTGTAGTGCAGTGGATACTCTTGGGTTAGCGCTAAGGCTTTACCAGAAGTTTTGTCTGTACCGCGCGTAGCGGGAGACTGAATTTTACGTGCGGGGCACGGAGGGAGCGATGCTACCACCTCATTGGTCGGAGAGATCGGAGAGATCGGAGAGTCCACAGGAACAGGGGAGGATGTCTTGGGCATCCAGACTTTGTGTAGCTTCCTGTTGTCTTTGGACGTAGAGAGAGTGAGAGCTATCCCCAGTCCGAAGCATGTCTTCGTAGGCAGACTGGTCGAAATGAACGACCAGCATCTTCTTCACGGTTCCTACAGATACCACATCGTGTTGAGCAATTACTTCCTCGTCAGAAGAGAAAGACTTCCCCAGCAGAGTCGCCATCTTGTTTATGGTGGTTTTAAACGAAAGAGATGAAAGTGTATTTCAATGGCGGGGTTTATACGAGACCCGTGCCCTTTGGTTCACAAACAAACTTGTACAATTTGATCCTATGCGAGGATGTGGGAGTACAATTTATTTAATCTGGGTAAAAAGTGCTATAGGTGTCTGATCTGCGGTCGATCACTTTAGCCCTTGGACTACACGATATTAAAGAAGTGCCGTGGAAGACAGGATGCAGCTTCGGAGGTTGCAAAGGAGGGTGGATGCGCGATGCTGAAGGTCATCGCTCCCTATTCCTTGCCTGAGCTCTGTATTCTTCTCTCTCTCTCTATCTCTCCCTCTTGATCTCCGGTTCGATGACCTTGTTCGATTCTTCTTTCAAAGTTTCGACCTTTGATCTGATGTTGGTATTCTTGACCAAATTTTTCTGACCTTGTTCCCCATTGACAGGGGCCTCTATTTATAGAGTCTTTGGTGACAGCGACCATTCCGTTGCTGTAGCAACCGAGGAGTGAAAAGTACAGCACCCTTTTACACAACGGTTAAAGTAACCAATGCCTACGTATAGATGATCTTTTGACTGAGCGGGTGACGTGGGTCCAACTAAGGGGACACAACACGTACGGTTGCTACTAAGATCACGGCGTAAAAGCCACGTGGGTAGGTATCCACTGTGTAGAAGAGGTTGGCGTAGAAGCTAAATGTCCGTCACCATGGCATAGAAGCCAAGTAGACATAAAAGCCGAACAGGCATAGAAGCCGAGCAGGCATAGAAGCCGAGTAGGCGTGGAAGCCGAGTAGTCGTAGAGACTGAGTGGTCGTAGAGACTGAGTAGGCGTGGAAGCCGAGTAGTCGTAGAGACTGAGTGGTCGTAGAGACTGAGTAGGCGTGGAAGCCGAGTGAGCACAGGCCCTGAATGGGCGTAGAAGCCGCTGCATATTGTGCCAGAATGGGCGTAGAAGCCGCTTGAGCACAGATCCTGAATGGGCGTAGAAGCCGCTGCGTACCGTGCCAGGGTGCTGATATGGACGTCTTTAGCCGGAATTACGGCTTTTGGAGATATAATCAAATCTTTGACAGAGATTTGCCATCATCCTGTGCATTAAATGCGGAGACGTGCCTTGAGGGGAAACTGTCACCGCTCTGTGCGTTTTGACGGAGGGACGTGCCTCGAGCCCTGTACGAAGCGCAGCTTTTGACGTGGCAGGCAGTTTGTCTTCCGCGGAGCGTAAAATAGCCCATGTTTGCCTGTGTAAAACAAGGCAGCGTGTTCCCTTTGTACGCGAAAGAGCAGTTTACGCCGGGGGATTTTAGTAAGCGTCGGTTTGGTGATATTTTAACCAAATCCTCTGCATTAAATGCCGAGATCCGCCATCATTACTGTGGGGCGTGTCCCGAGTGGTCTGCGATCGTTTCTAGCCGTCGTCTGGGTAGCCGTGCAGCACTTTCTGTCATGAGTCAGAGGTCAGTTTTTACTGTGCGACTGGACAGTTTCTTTTTCGGGAAGACGAAGCGTTCCTCGTACGCTTTAATGCTGCTTTGAGAGCGGCTGGGTTTTATGCCATGGAGGCGATGAAGAACCCTGTTTTACGCTGGATGGCTCTGAAGGCCTCTGTTTACGCTGCTCTGCATTAAGACGCTGCGTAGATCTTCCAAGCATATTTTTCATGCTTCTACAGGGTTGCTGTTGCCAAAACCTCGTCTTCGTCTGGTGTCGAAGAAGTTGCAACCATATGGCATGGCTTGCATTTGGAGTTCTTCCTGGACTTAGCTTTAGTAGCATTAGTCTCTTTTTCGAGCTCCGACACCAAGTCTGGGTGAACCCACATAATCTTGCCTCTCTGGGTAGTTAGGGGTAACAGGTCGTGACTTTGACCCCTTGCCGGAGGGAGATTAACGATGTTCATCGTTGTCCGGGAAATAGGTGTAACACCGTCTGGTACTTCTTGGGGAGGCAGATTGCCAAATTGCAAAGAGATCATGTTGGCCGTGACCGTCTTCTCGCTATTGCGCAGGGTGATGGCTTTAGCATCGATCAGCTATTGGATCTTGCTTTTCAGTATGTAACACGCCTTTGTTGGGTGGTGTACGTATCTGTGGAAGATGCAGTACTTGGGGTTGTTGGCACTGCCGACTTCACTGGGCCGCCTCTCCTCCGGAAGGGTGATCTTGCCAATTTTGACGAGATACTCGAATATACTCAGAATATCATCGTCGTCGAAAGAGTATACCTCGACGGGCCTGGAAGTCCCAGGTTTTGTCTGCGTGGTTGCCGCAGTCTTCTGTCTGGACGTATTGATCGCCAGAGCTTCTTTTCCTTTAGAACTGCGAGGATGGTCGCCGTTGGGGGATGACCTCTTGCCTCTGTCAGAGGTAGAGATCATGATGCCATTGTCACGCGCCTTGCGACTGTTGTCCTCGGCGGCTACCACTGAGATGATGAACGAGGGCCACTCATGGAACTGATACGGTCCTGTGAACACCGAGATCACGGAAAGAAGGTTCTTCCTGCAAATATCCACCAATGCTGAGTCTGGAACTCCTGGAGGCATCTGTAAGGTAGCTTGACAAAAATGTTCGACGAAGGTGCGAACGTCCTCCTTCTCCCTCTGCTTGACTTCGATGAGAGAGGACATAGACATGTCCATTCCTCCCTCGTAGAATCGTGTGAAGAATAAAGTCTTGAAGTCTTCGAAGGAAGTAATGCAGTTGTCCGCCAGGCTGCGGTACCACTGGTAAGCTACTCCTGAGAGACAGCCCTTGAACACCCGGGTGAGGAGGGCGTCATTCCCTTGTAGCAACACCGTCATCATACTTAAATAGTTTATGTACTGACTTGGTGATGTTTTTCCCTCAAACAGGGCCATGGTCTGAGGTTTGTACCTCGGAGGAAAAGGGACCTCTTCCCAGATAGCTGGGTATGGCTGGTTGATTCCCAATTTCTTGAGCTGATCTTTGTGCTTCAAGGCATCAAATTGGGCTTTCAACTCCCGCACTGCTTGCATCGGATTTTTAGCTGGTAGCGAGACCACGGAATAGTGTGGAGTTGGTTGTATCGTGACTCCCGCAGGAGGTAGTACATTCTCCGAGTGAGGAAGTGAAGGACCAGCTGACTCTTGATCTAGAGTAGGCTCTTGGATCATGTTGGATGATGGTAGGTTCACCCCCACGCGTATCTGAGTAGGCGGGACCGATGTTTGAGCCATAGCAGCCGCCTGTTGAGTTAGCATCATTTGGTGCATATTCTCCATCATGGATTGCATTTGTTTTAGAGATGTCTCTAGTGTAGTAATGCGTTGCTCAGCGTTCCCTGATGGCGAGGCTTCCTCGTGTTCATCTCCAATGGCATAAACTCCCATCTCCCTGGGCGTCATTGAAGGATGAGTATAGGTCGCTGCAGAAGTTGACTCTATACTCTCAGTATCTGATTCGGGAGACTGACGACCCCAGCATCGGAATCAGAAGAGCACGAAGTCAGTTGTCGTGACCTTGAACGAATATTCTGGAATACCCCAGCTTCGGTGTCCCTAAGGAGCATGTTGAATTTTCTTTGGCTCGAAGTTCTAGAGGACGGACGTCTTGAGTCTGAGCTTCCTCTAGGTATATGCGAAGCCATGTTCACAGATGCATGCGTGGGCTCTTCTTCTAGGAAAGATGGAGAGTAGCTCAGCCGGTCAAAAATTGGCCGTTTTGCTTTAGAACAGCAATAATTAATTACAATCCTGTGACTATTACAACAGTGCTCGCTAGGAGGCGTAATAGCCACGCTTGAAGATCCCCTCTCCTTGCGTTTCCGGATTAGATAGTTGCGCAGGTTAGGAGGAGTTGCAGAAGAAGAAGATTATGGCTTATTCCTTCTGTTCCCATCGGTGGGCATGCGGATGATGGGAACCATAGTCTTCCCTGTGCCACCCGTATACAACAGGTTGGCCATCTGGGTGGCGGATGATCCCCGAGGATGGTGTCTTTCCACAACTGGAGCCTTCTTTATGCCTAGGGACTTCGCCTGGCATAATTTGGAGCTTCGCTCTGGTTGGCGTAAAGCTGAGGATGTCCTCAGTCGACCATCAGTGTCTCGCGTAATTCGGAGGGCGTGCAGATTGTTCCCTTGCTGGCGTAAAGGCCGAGAAGTTGAGTAGTCCGCCGCTTGCTTTCCCTTGCGGAGATCACAGGGATCATCTGGTTCCCCGTAGAGGTCAGATGTTGTTTTACGTGCGGGGCGTGTCTTGTACTCCTGATTTGGCGCTGAGGCTTTATCAGAAGTTTTGTCTATTCCGCCAGGGACGGGAGACTGAATTTCACGCGCAGAGCGCGGAGTATACTTCTGGGTTAGCGCTGAGGCATTGCCAGAAGTTTTGTCTGTTCCGCCAGGGACGGGAGACTGAACTTCACGCGCAGAGCACGGAGTATACTTCTGGGTTAGCGCTGAGGCATTGCCAGAAGTTTTGTCGGCCCTTCCAGAGACAGGCGACTGAATTTTATGCGCAAGGCACGGAGGGAGCAATGCTACAACCTCATTGGTCGGAGAGAACGGAGAGATCGAAGAGTCCAGAGGAATGGTAGAGGATGTCTTGGGCATCCAGACCTTACGCAGCTTTCTGTTGTTTTGGACAGAGAGAGAGTGAGAGCTGCCCCTTGTTCGAAGCATATCTTCGTAGGCAGATTGGTCGAACTGGACGACCAGTGTCTTCTTCACGGATCCCACGAATACCGTATCGTGTTGAGCAATAGCTTCCTCATCAGAAGAGAAAGATGTCCCCAGCAGAGTCGTCATCTTATTTCGGATAATAAACGAGAAAAGATTTGATGAATGCGGAAAATGAGGTCTTGTACGAAGACCCGCCCTTCTTTTATGTTTACAAACAAGATTGTACAAATTTGATCCTCCACGAGGATGTCTAAGTACAATTTATTTAATCTGGATGAATATTGCTATAGGTGTCTGATCTGCAGTCGATCACTTTAGCCCTTGGACCACACGATGTTGAAGGAGTGTCGTGGAAGACAGGTAGCAGCTTCGAAGGTTGCTAAAGAGGGTGGATGCCCGATGCCAAAGTCGTCGATCCCTTCTCTTTGCCTGAGCTCTGGATTCTCCTCTCTCTTCCTCTCTCTCTCGGCCGTTGGATCTGGTACTGGATCTCTTGATCAGTTTTCAGACCTAACTTCTTCGACCCTCCAATTTGTCGACCTACTTCTGATCGTTCGACCAATTTTTCTCCTTTTTGATCGTTCGACCAATTTTCTGACCTTTTTCCTCTGTTAATAGAGGTCTCTATTTATAGAGTTTTAGTGACAGTGACCACTCAATCGGTGTAAAAACCGAGTAGTAAAAAGTACAGCACCCTTTTACACAATGGTTAAAATAACCAATGCCTGCGTATAGATGATCCTTTGAATGAGCATGTGACGCGGGTCCAACTAAGGGACAAAATGCGTATAACTGCTACGAAGATCACGGCATAAAAGCCACGTAGGTAGGTATCCCTCGTGTAGAAGAGGTTGGCATAGAAGCCAATGTCTGTCACCATGGCATAGAAGCCAAATAGTTATCAAACCGACATAGAAGCCGAATAGGCGTAGAAGCCGAGTGGTCATAGAGGCCGAGTGGGCGTAGAAGCCGAGTGGTCATAGAGGCCGAGTAGACGTAGAAGCCGAGTAGGCATAGAAGGCCGAATGGGCGTAGAAGTCGAGCAGGCACCGAAGCTGAATAGGGGTAGAAGCCGCTACGTAACGTGCCAGAATGATAATGTGGACGTCTTAGCCGAAATTACGGCTCTTGGAGATAATCAGATCTCTTGCATTAAATGCAGAGATCTGCCCCCATCCTGTGCATTAAATACAGATGCTTGTCTTTAAGATTTGCCATCATTCTGCGCATTAAATGCAGATACGCACCTTGAACCCTGTGCGAAGAGTAACCGCTCTCGTGGCAGTCTGTTCGTCTTCTGCGGAGCGTAAGGAGCTCACGTTTGCCTGTGTAAAACTAGGCAGCATATTCCCTTGTATGCGTAGGAGCAGCTCTCGCAAAGGGGATGTCACTAAACGACGGTTCGGTGACATTTAATCAAATCTTCTGCATTAAATATGGAGATCCGCCATCATCCTGCGCATTAAATGCAGAGGCGTGTTTTGAAGGTCTGCCACCCTTCTGTGCATCAAACGCAGAGACGTGCCTTAGGCATCTGTCAGTATTCGGCGTATTAATTGCAGAGACGTGCCTTGAGGGCCTGTCACCACCCTGTGCATTTAAATGCAGAGACGCACCTCGAGTCCCGTACGGAGTGCAGCTTTTGACGTGGCAGGCGGTTTGTCTTCCGCAGAGCGTAAGGAGCTCTCATCTGCCTGTGTAAAAACTAGGCAGCGTATTCCTCTGTGTATGTAAAAGCGGTTTACGTAAGGGAAATGGCAGTAAATGACAGCCTGGGTTGCAGTGCCGCGCCATCATTATAGCCGTCGCCTGGGTAGTCGAGCAGTATCCCTTTGTCAGAAGTTGAGACGTCAGGTTCATTGCAGGTTCTGACAGGTTTATTGCAGATAATACGAAGCGTCCCTCGTACACTCTAATGCTGTATTGAAAGCGGATGAGTTTTATGCCATAAAGGCGATAAAGCACCATGTTTACGCTGAAACAGCCTGGACATACTGCCCTACGCGGATGGTCCTCGAGCCTATATTTCATGTTGTGCTTGGCGGAGAAGCTCTGTTTGCACGTCGAAGACTCTGAAGTCCTCTGTTTATGCTGCTTTGCATCAATATGCTGCGTAGATCTATCCAGCGTATTTTTCATGCTTCTACAAACTCGACCTCAAGTCTATCTTTTAAAATATCTTCGCTCCACTCAACTGATCGAAGAGATCATCTATCATCGGCATCGAATAATTATTCTTGATAGTGAGGTTGTTCAGAGCCCTGTAGTCCATACACATGCATACCGACCCATCCTTCTTTGGTACGAACAATACCGAAGAACACCACGGTGATAAAATGGATCTAATGAAGCCCTTATCCTGTAACTCATCTACCTACTTCTTCAACTCTGCTAGTTCTCTATTATTGACTCTATAGACGTGCTGAGATATCAGCACTGCGCCTGGCACTAAGTCTATAGAGAACTCCATATCTTGGTCTGGCGGCAATCTCGGCAACTCCTCCGAGAAAATATCCATAAAATCTGCTATCAACGGATGTGGCTGCTCCTTCTCTTCTACCATGGCTCTACAGATGGCATCCTTGCTCTACTCCACTATTCCTCTGGCGATCTTAAACTATGGCTCTCCTGGCGGTCGAAATAACACCCTTTCTCTACGATAATCTATACTAGCATGGTTCCTACTCAACCAATCCATCTAGAGTATTATATCGTAACTCGGAAGTGGCATTACGAGTAAACACACACTCAACTTCTGACCTTCCAGTATAACTCTTCGATCCTTGCAAACATCATAAACCAGGATAATGCCACCCCCAGTCGTGATCTTGCAAGTCCTAGCCAAAGTTTTAGCCTCGAAACGATGCTTAAGAACAAAAAATACAGATACAAAACTATGGGAAGCACTGAAATCAAATAAAGCTAATATTAGAAAAGAATCAAGAAGAACTGAACCTGATATAACATCTCCCACTGACTCGGTCTCCTCGACCGTCATGGCGAATGCTCGACCCTGCTGTACACTTCTCTGCTTCTGCTGGTGCTTTATAAACCTTTGTTGTTGTGTCTACAATGGAGGTACTCTTTGCTGACCTTGTTTCCCCACATCTGCTCTCTCTCTCTCTATGCAACAAAATACTGCTACTGGAGTGGACACACTGCCCACTGCTAGACCTCTCAACACTTCTACCCGAGCCCTCCCACAATCTTCACTTGTATCAAACATAGTCACACATAACCTACACACATTTTTATACTAGTTTCAGACACAATAACTAATATATACATATATAAATATCTATATATAACACGAGTAAATGCTTGGGTGAACATACTACATACACTAATACCCATTTCATCAAATACCTAGTGTGCAAAACTAGTGTACCTATAATACACCCTCAAATAAAATACTAAAATTTCTAATTCTCGATACACACCAATTCTATATGTTAAAAAAATCATTATACAACTAAATTAATGAGTTACAATAGAAATTGAAGAGTAATTACACCATCTTGCACAAAAACCCCAAAATGAGTCCCCGTATCATAGCTTATCATAAAATACCAAGATATGCTCCACTTGTATCTAATTATGGACACGTAGCTCATCTCACACACTCTATCTAAGTCTAATTAGATCTAATTGGCTTATTGACAAACACTCAATGCACCAATCTCGAAATTCCCTCAAATTGGGCATGAATCTCAATATAGCAGTTACTATACAAGTCATATGAACCTAGTTCTTCTTTCTATGGGTAGTTTTATGCCATGAAAGGGTTTCTAATGGTTAAATACATAAATTAGAATCTAAATTAAAAAAAAATTAGAATTATACCTATTGGGAGATGGATTCCCAATGAATGGCTCAAATAGACACAATTAGGACACAAGCTCCTTGCCAATTTCTACTTCTTCAAGTGCTCCTAGTAATCCAAGATCCAATGCTCCTTAGATGATAAATTTGGAAAGGAATGAGAGTGATTTGAGAGGGATTGGTAAAGGGATAAAGTGAATTAGGGAAGAACACAATTAGGGATCTAAAATGAATGAATTAATGAGAGGAGAGAGAGAGAGACTGCCCCTAATATGGTCGGCCCCCTTCTCCCCTCTTCCAAGCAATATACAATGTCAACAATGCTCCTACTAACTAGTCATGGGGTATTAATTCGGAGGGATATATTATGAAGTTTTCTAATTCTAAATGAAGAATAATTCTAATCTCTTAATTAATGAAAGGAATAAGTCTAATGGGCCTAGCGCAAATATTGGGTTTATTGTGTCATGACTAGTCCTATTGGGTCCACTAGTGTCAAGTAAAATAAATAGGCTAGTCCACTAACTAATAAATAAATAAATAACACAATATATATAATATAAACACTAAATAAGAAATTATATGAAATAACAAAAATACCCTTATTTAGAAATATGGTAGTGGCATGCCTTCATTACTCGTGTGTATTAAAATATAATAATAGGCCAACCATAGGTTATGCATGCTAAAATAACCAACTATAAACAGCTTATACGTATACCGTTGGGCGAGAGTCCACAGTAAACAAAGCTGGTCGTTGTCACGTTGATCGGTCCCGCGTATTTTGGGACTGGGCGTGAAGAGATGAACTATAGCTATGAACTTAATACCTTAATTTTTGGAGTGCATGTGCTTTCCTATATTATCTGGACTCTCCACTTTAAGGAGAAGTACCCGTGTCCACCTGATAGAATATAGTTATGGATATAAAATCTGTATCTGATCCTCTATGATGACAATTGGATCCTTCATGTGACAATTGGGAGGCTCGTAATGAAGTAAGTTTATTTTAATGTGGTAGTGAAGAAGATATTTTATTTTAATATGGTGGATTAGTAGTAACGTAGTAGGGGAGCTAAAGGGGCGGTCCTTTAGGAACTTCTTTAACTAGTTCAGTAAAGTTTACTAGTAGTTTATAATCACATGTCTTTTTATAAAATTTTATAAATTTAATGATAGGATGTGTCTTTTTATGGATCCTACAAATTTAATTATAAACTTAAATATATAAAACCATGCAAAGTTAATAATTTAATTATATGATGTATCTTTTTATGAAACTATGTTCAAATATATTTATTTTAGTAGTCATAACCATGTACCCGTACCCAAAATATGGATCCTTTTTAGCTGAGTCCATGTGTCCTTCAATTATGAGTTTGAAGAATCCGATTCTTGGATAAATAACCATACCCGAGTCCATGTAACATAGGTTCTTCCTAGCTATGAACTTATTAGTTAGGTAACTAAGTTACTGTGCTAGACTACTGTAAATAGTTATTACAAGTACCATAAAGTAGTAATTTCAAAGTATGGTACTACTAGTTGGAGTAAAACCCAACCTGAATCAGAGAATTTAAAAATAAACGTGTTTATAAGAATAATGGAACTTCACAAAATGAAGTTATATGTTTGTGGGATATTCCATAGTGTATTTCCAGCCTGAATTTTTATTCAGTAGAATAGTCTAACTTTTCGTAATTAGCTTAACGCATAAAGTGGTTTTATTTGGAGAACATCTGGTGTCTGTCTCCTGTTGTCATATGAGATAGGAAAAGGATTTTGATCTTCAGTTAAGATTGCATGGTATCAAGGTGTTGGATTAATAGAAAAGATTGTTGAATGTAGTATTGCTTTCCCTTGATTTGGGGATGGGAATATGAAGAAAAGTTAATGCCATACCCAAGAAGGATTTTGGTCTTTAGTTAAGATTGCACAAAATTCCTACGTAGGCCTAATTTTTTTCTATATTATTTTTGAGGATTATTTCTAATTTAATATTATAGTTTTCATGAATTATATTAAAGCTAAGGCTTTATATCTAGAAAGGTCTTTGAAATATTTGGATTTCTTTCATGTCCTGATGCTAAAGAGGAAATGGTTCTAAAAAGATATTGTCAGAAGCTTAGAAGTGTGAATAATATTGTTGTTAGTCTATTGTTTATTACACTTGTATTTATCTAAAACTTGCAATTAGAATTTGATGCTTTACTTTGTGAAAGGAAGTTCTCTTTTCTGTATGCTTTAAGTAGACTAATACTCCTTTTTTAGAAGAATCCTTGAAATTCTCTGTTTGTAAGTTACACCAATATTTGATTGGATACAAATTTTTTTTGGGTTATTTAGTAATAGGATCTCACATAATAGTTAATATTAGGGTTTGGGTCTCCAAATTATCCAATGTTAGTGTTTGGGTCTTAAAATTACTATTCACGTAGGCTAGTGAACAGTAATTTTAAGATCCAAACACTAACATTGAATAATTTGGAGACCCAAACTCTAATTTTCATATATATATATATATATATATATATATATATATATATATATATATATATATATATATATATATATATATGAGTCCCTATTACTAAATAACCCCTTTTTTTTTACAGATATCAGTGAAATGTCAAGTCGTTTGACATCCAAATCTCACATGTATGCAGACAAGCAAAAGTTTAAATCGGTATTTCTTTTATGTATGACTTATTTACACATTCATAAGCCTATGATATTACTAGGAGGACACCATCCAGGACTCTTTGCACTTCAAAACAAAAAATACCATTATGAAAACAACCATATTTAGTTTGAGGGATCTTACCCATGGCGCTGGGATTTTTTTCATTAAAGATATCGTGATTTTAGTTTTAAGGTACTTAAATGTGTTGGTTCCTAGGTATTTGGAGATTTCAATTTTGTATTGCATATTATAATAGGATGTAATGATTTGTGCATTTATTACATTTTTTGCATTTAGGTTATGAATCTTCACCTTTTTTATTTGAACAAAAAACTGTAAAATGTTTACATCGGTTTATATAATTAGGTCAGGCTCGAAATGAAGCTTCTTCAATAAGAGTATGCTTTTATAGCTTACATCTATTGGTTTCCACTAAGTTTGTCGAATTAAACATGAAAAAAATACTTGTAACTATCTTGGAGTTGAAAAAAATACTTTTGCTAACAATATACTGAGAATACTTTTGCTAACAATTTACCGACATTAGTAGAAAATATACCTTTTTAATTGAAAATGATGCATTGTACCTTGCATGTATTTTTAGTCCAGTCATCATAAATTAATGATTTTTTTTGAACATTTAGTGGCAGGACATGTTGGTAATGCTAGAAAATAGAATATTTGGTTTTTGTGATTTCTTTGGATTTGTTTTTCTTTTTACAACATGTTAAACAAGAAAAAGGAAAAAATGAATTAGTTTGAAATAGGTCATATTGTTGTTATTCTTATTGTAAACTTAGCTTATGATGTCAAGTTTTAAAAGAAAATGTTCAAAGCTCTATAACATAATAAAATCTCTATTGAGGTTTGGAATGTTCATGATTGAAAGGGTTAATATGACTAACTAATTTATTCAACCATATCTCAAGGAATAAGGATATGCCCAATGACTACAGTAGTTTTATAATACCAATACATAAAAAACAAAGGAATTATGCATAGATGTACTAACTATTCAACAATAAAGCTTTTGAGCCACACACAATATGGGAGAGTAATTAGGCAAAACTTTTGCAATTTGACAGTGGGAGGGTTCTCATATGCTATAATTTGATACTATTCATTCTAATTTAATATATATTGTTTTCATGATTTACATTAAAGTTAAGGCTTTCAATTCTGAAAGGCCTTTGAAATATCCGGATTAATTTTGTGAATCAGCTTATCAAATTAGCCTTTGTCTTCTCAACAAACTGGTCGAACATTATATATCATTCCATCATCTACCCGGTCCAACATGTAAATGAGATTTTTATAATTGTTTTATTAATTCAGCTAGAGGGCATTTATATGCTGAAAATTGGATAAGAGACCAAAGCCTAGCATGAGAATTGAGGTCTTCTGAGCTGAGTTGGTTTTTTTAGAACTAAACAAATAGAAGACTTTTAATATCCATATAAAAATGTCAAACATTACACTTAAGCCCCAACTCGAGTTCAGCTGATAACTTTTTTAAGCCTTTTATTCTCTTCTTCAATGTTTACCAATCTATAAAAAATCAAATTCAAACATCATCTAACAGTTGTGCCAGAACAAGGAACATTTTTTCTATGTAGTTAGACATCAAAAATGTGATTTTAGAGATAGTAGGAAAATAACTTGTGTATGTTCATTGTGCAAGAAGATGGTACACACATAAAAAATTTGTTATGAATACTAGTCAAGCGATTCTCGGCTAGGTAGCTTAAAATCCCAAAAAAATGTTGTTTAATGATTCAGAGGGATGAGATATCTTTCATGAGAAACAAGTAACTTTAGTTGCTAACTAGAAGTGTACATGTACTTTTATGCCTTAAACCTTAGGCTATGTATACTGTCTTGCGGGAAGCGGAGATGCAGAGTACTTCCCCCATAACGACTTGGGAAATTCTAATATGGAAATATATTTCGCTAAGGCAGAAGAAGGCTACTAAATCTCTTAAGTTTATTAATGATACCCTTATGATCTGATTGCAATTTTCATAGTAATCTGAATAATCTAGCTAGTAGATATTGTCTTACCTATTTTCACTTTGATTTTTATTATAGTGTCTTATGAAGTCATATAATACAGAGACTTGAATTTCCACACACAATCATTGTCGTTATCGACATGATAAATGGGGTTAAGAAACGGCATCAACATGCTTGTCCATCACCAATGGTGTATATTTGTTTGTTCATTGTGGCATAGCACAAAACAGTTGCTTGTTAGCTAAAAGTTGCTTTTCTACATCTCAATGGCTTATGGTACTTCATCGGTCACATAATTTATATGGTTGGCCTGTGCAGTGTGCTTTTAACAATATCTTGAAAAAGCTCATAACTTTTATGAATGTGTTGAGCAAGAAGAATTGCAATTTTATGAGGAGTAGATAAATGAGCAAGATCCTAGCATTCTCCACTTTTTATTGGCATCAGGAGATGATGTAATTGTTCTTGTTCCATATTTTTCCTCTTTACATATTATGTCTTTTACTATAAGTCTGTCCAAGTAATCCATTTCTTGCTCCTACTAGGTTTCCAGTAAGCAATTACGTAATAATTTGATGACAATGCTTATTGATGGCCATGAAACTTCTGCATCGGTGTTAACATGGACCTTTTATGTCACTACCACATGTCTAGAATAGGGGTATTTTATCATTTACATTATTCATATATTGTGCATATTATTTATTTATATATATTAATTTTTATTTATTTGGTTAGTGGATTAGACTACCTAATAGACATGACACTAGTGAACCTAACTAGACTTGACATGACAACTTTGACCAACTTATTAGACTAGTCATATTGGACCCAAATAGCTAATCATTTTCATTAATTAAGGATTTGACTTAACCTTCATTAGGAACAGAAACTTCTCTCACTAATTAATTTCTTCATGATAATCCAATAGGGGTATCCTTGACTTTTTACATTGCTTAGACAAGGGGGGAGGGGGCCAAACCTAGTTTTAGGAAGAAAGATTATCTCTCCTCTCATTTCTCATCTAAAATTATTTTCTAATTAGTGTTCTTCCCTAAATAGATTCACTCCTCCATCAAATCCTACCAAACCACTATCAATCCCTTTCATATTCCTCATCAAGGAGCACTAGGAGCTTGGATTGCAAAGAGCATTGGAGAAGAATGAGTTTGGCTAGGAGCTCGTGTCCAAATTATGTCCTATTAAGTTTTTATTGGAATTCCATCTCCCAATAGATAAAATTCTAAAATCCTTCTTTAGTTAGGTTTTATTTATTGTATTTAAGTATTAGGAATCTACCCAAACATTAGGGCTACCCATAGGAATAAGTTTTAGCTACTAGCAAGCCCTACGATGATTTTTATATTGAGTTTGGTGTCCATTTTGGAGAAAATCCGAGAATGGTGCACCAAGTGTTTGTCATTAGGTTTATTAGGCCTAATTCGACTTAGATTGGTCATATGGGGGTAGTTTCGTGTCCATAAGTGGATACGAGTAGGCCGTATCATGATACGTTATGATACATGTTGGGATATTGGGGTTTTGTGTTGGATGGTAAATTTCTCTCTAATATTCATTGTAACTAATTGTTTTAGTTGTGTATAGATGTAATTGATAGATATATATAGTATTGGTTGTATGTTGGGAGTTTTGGCAAGTTGGTTGATAGTGTATCAACACTATAGCATGTATCTTGCCTTTATGCTCATTTAGTATTTGATATTTTGCCTTTGAGTGTGTGTACGTATCTAATATATGTATATTATGATTAGTATATATATATATATATATGTAGGTGTTACACTTTAGTAAGTGTATAGATTATGTGGTGATTAAGCTTGTGTGTGCACTATGATGTGCACTATCTAGTGAGGTATTAGTTGCAATTCGGAGTGCAACCATCCACAATTGCACAGGTCTGCAAGGAAGTTAAGGGATGCACATATGAGAGGGTGGCCATGCTCGAGCAGTGTATGATTGGCGTATATCAGGAGTAAGTGGCTACACTTTTGTACATGCATACACACATGTGTGTGTTGCTCTGAGGGTTGTGCACTGCTCCTTGTGCATTGCATGGAAGGGGCAGATTGATGTTGCAACTTGTTGCACAGATGTGAAGGAGGGGTAGACAAGGGTGAAGTGTGGAGATGTTATAGTGAGCTCGGGTTTATTGAGAAACAACAGCAGTTAGTGAAGGTAAGGGGGGAGAGACTAAGTACTGATACTTGGAGTATCTGTGTTGCAAACCTCTACAATAGTAGGGGAAGGCTGCGTGGTCTGAGCAGTGCACTGATGTGCACTGATACTCAAAATAGGTAGCAGCAGCAGTAGTGAAGCTTAGCTTCATTGCAACAGCATTAGGTAATAGTGAGCTCGGGTAACAAGTTGGACACTAGCGTGATTCGAGTGTGCATATGTTGTGAAGGTGTACCATAATACTAAGGGGGTGCAGACTTGTAGGGGAGTTTGCGGGTTATTTTGTTCATCTGAGCATATAGCAATAATTGTTATTGACAAAGCAATTATGATTGCATATTGAGTTCTTCAGTTGGTGAGAGTAGTGGTTGTACTACACTTCTGAGTGAAATGTAAGGCATTGCCACGTATCAGTGTTTAGACCTAGGCAATTAAGAAGTGATGGTGTATGGGTGGTATTAGGCTCGTGTTCAGATACCAAAGAGGGGAAGGTATTACACTGTGTAGGTTGGTGTATGATACACTAATGAAGGTAGGTATGGTTAGCTACATATTTATTTAGGTTTAGGTATCTTGGGTTTGAGTACCATAGGAAAGTTTTGAGGTTGGTATAGGTTGAGGGAGTATCAAGATACTAGATGCACATATCTAAGTATTGGTACTAAGAGTATTTGGGTGAGTCTGGTATCAATGTCTAGATATTGGGAATAGTATATTATAGAGTTTTGAGTTATAATAAGGTATTGGTACCAATGATAAGTGATAAAATAAGTAGTGGTGCATATAGTATATGATAGTAACTAGTATTAGTTAAGTGCTAACTAATATAACTAGGATACCTTAGTACTAAATAGTATAAATGGGTAGTAACTAGTAATGGTCTAATAATGACTAATATTAGCTAGATATTGACTAATATAGACTAGATACCTTAGTATGATCTAGAATTTGACTAGTTTGACCTAGAGTCAACTTAGTTGACTAGTATGACCTAGATGGACCTAGAAATCATATTGTAGCTCATTTAAGCATGTTTATCATTCCAATCCACCAAATAACATTGATATTCATCTTTAGGTCATTGTGACTCCAGTTTGGACATTGATCCTCACACCTTGCTCAGGACCACATGCGAGTATATTCTCTGACAGTTTCTGTTATTTTGATGATTACTTTGATCCTAGTTTTGTAGTGTTATACTTGACTTCTGACATAGTGGATTCATGGACTAGTATCATAAATACCAGTTATGAGAAGTCGTGATTGGATCGATCGTACTAGCCGAGGACGGGAAAGTTTTAGTCGATTATGTGATCATACCCCACTTACTTGTGCATAGCTCACCCTCACCACACGAGAGTGTAGCCTGATCTTATTACTTGTGCATAGCTTCCCGTATATGATTGGCCTGATCACCTTACCCATACTTGTGCATAGTCAATCATACTTGATTGACCTTATCCCTTATATGTACTTGTGCATAGCCAATCATATATAGTAGAGCCTGATCTTGTCCCAAACCGATCACATAATAACTAATATTTTAAGGCACTTAGCTAGTGTTTTTATTTTCTATTCCAGTTTACACCTGCTGATATAGTCATTCCCTTGTTCATTAACAGTTCACTATTGCCTGTGATATGATTATCTGTGTACCAGTTTCTTTATTGTTCCAGCATTATTTCTATCTTGTATTTTTATTACTTACGTACAGTTTTATAGTCTTTATCATTATAATTAGAACTGTTGTTAGTTTATGTCCTTCACTCCAATTCTGACTTGATAACATTTTTTAGAGGATCTCGAGGACTTTTGTCCCACATACTATGGACCGGGAGTAGATGGGGGTTACATCCAGGAGATTCAAGAGGATCCCGTTCCAGTAAAGGATCCATTAGTAGTGACTTAGAGCCTAGCAGTTATATTGTATTTGGATTGTTCTATTTAGAGATATTCTGAGTTATACTATGTTGAGACTTATGTTGTTATTGTGTTTGCTAGACTCTTAGAATTGTTGCTATTGTATTGAAATATTTGTTTCTAGACTTATGTGTTGGAACTTCTTTTATATTATTTCATATCTTTATCGTGACATTCATCTTCCTATAGATTATATTGTGATTAGTATTGATATGACATTATATTTATATTCAGCTTGTCCCCCTTATGGAGTTAAGATTATTGATAGGTGATATATTATTATGAGATGTGTTTGTTTATATTGTGACCTAGACAGTGTTCTACCATCGATGCTGCGGCGTAGGCTGGACGTACCCATGTACTCGTACCCTTATTCCGGGTGTGGGTCGTGATATTTTATCTTCTGAACAAGGTAATTTTGAGTTCTAAGTAATCAATATATGTTAGTCCCGAGGCTACATCAAAGATGGATGAACAGGGTCAGAAACGGTTATCACCTCAATTAAATTTTGAAGTTGTAATCGAGATCAGAGGTTTACCCCACAAAGGATCCACTCTGATTATTCTCGATTTCTAACGAAGAACGATTAAATATCTCTATTACAACTTCCAAACCAAATTACAATAATAATAAAAAAATTGTTCTTCTTTGCAATCGCAGTTGCAAACTGATCACATAACAAATTTCAACTTACAAAAGAGAAGGAAAAGAAGAAGACAGAAGATCTATGCTTGCTGGGGTGATGACGATCACCGTTGCTCAAAGCAAGATTTACCCCACATGATCTGTTTCTAGGAACCAGCAAGTTCTGAATAGAACTACTAGAACGCTCGTCGTCACCTCTTCTGAAACTCGTACGAACTCCGCTGGACTCCAATGGCGGCAGCAGCAATAATAACTCTATTCATCTCTTTTTTTTTGAAGTAAGTTCTCAAAGGGGCCACAAAGAGGGTATTTATAGGTATAAGGCGGAAACCCTAATCCTAAACCTGGCCGCCAATCAGTTACAAAAAGATACAAAAAAATTAAATTTAAATTCCACAAAAAATGAATCTGAACTAACAATCATATATTTCCATAATTGATGCGCAACAAAATGCGCACAAGCGCCTTGCGACGATGCTGATGTGCTAAGTGCAAAGTGTGCCAATAAAGTGTCATTTTATGCCCTTTAACTCGAGCCCGAGTCCGAGTCCGAGTCGCTAAGCCCCTTTGGGGATTAGCTCCAAAGAAAATTTTCCCAAGAGAGTGACAAAAAGCATAAATAATTTCTTTGAGGAGTTATTCCTTTTTTTCTCCTAGGAAAATACTCCCACATGACACCCACATGTACCCCATACCCTATGTACATACCTCAACACATACAAAGTATTATATTGACATACCCACTTTGTGGTATAGCCAATGTGGAACTATCCTTCACTAGTCCAAAGGCAAAACACCAATAATTTTTAACAAATCTTAATATATGGGTTAAACGTTCTCCATAGTGACTGCCCATCAGGCATTAAGATAGATGTCACTTACGACTTATATATTTGAGCATGGGTCAAATAACAGTACAATACAAGAATGGACTAAGCCTTGAATTCTGCACCATTGTTGTAATTCTTTCCACTCACACAATAACATAAACTGTGCTTCCGATTGCACATTAAAGGCCTTGTGCTAGCCTGGTTTCGTGTATGTGCATATTGTATGTCTACAAGCTTACCCTCAATAGATGGCCTATATCTCTTTTCATACACTCTAGGTGATTTCTTTTAAAGAGTCATGGCATGAAGCCTTGCACTTTCTTGCGGTGCGACGTAGTTATAACATGGCCCAAATCTGAGGCTACACCTTATCGTGGTGTCATACCACTGTAGCATGAGGACACAATCATTTTTGTAGTGCCATACTACCCAGCATGAAGCCTTGCGCTTCCTTGCGGTGTTACGTCGTTGTGACATGGTCCACGTAGCCGAGGCTTTATATTTTTTACCTCTTGGTGGTGTCATACCACTCTAATATGAGGTCACCGACCTCTTTGTAGTGTTGCCTACCACTCTTCATTCTACAGCATTAGGCTACCTGGCTATTTGCGGTGCTACGCCGCTGTGATGTGGCCCAAAGCAGAGGCTTTACCCTCTCCAGGTACCTCATGTGGCGTCACCCCACTATGCTCCTTTGTAGTGTTGTGCTACACGTACTTCATGTAAATTATGCCGAACATTCAAAAAGTCTGAGAAATCATTAAGGCGTCTACGCCATCCACCCACAAGACTTGTTCTTCACCAGGAAACAGTAGTAGACAATAGTACTGGTTTTGGGTCTGTAACCCCTCCATGTATCAAAGGACTACCCAATGTTCTTGATATTCTTCCAGTCAATGATTCTTCTTTGAACCAAAAGTTAGATGCCTAGTAGATTTTTCTTTGAACTTGTAAACCCCCTCGCCCAAAAATAGGTATCTTGAGTATATTTTGTATTTCTTATATTTGTTTTAGATTATTTTTTTTAATCAATTAAAACCCAATGATTTATTAGGACACTTCACCATGGTTTGGACATTAATAATATAGGATGGCCCCCAAAATCTGTATCGTCCTTCGTGGAAAATAGCCTACACGGGAGACACTACCTGTAGGATCTTTTCGTGGTACAAGAATTCTATCTCTTGGCATTAGTATGACATTAGTATAACGATCATAGATTAATTATTAAATATTTAGATGAATTATATATATAATTTATTTGTGGTTACTTTTCAATCCCAACTACCTACAATTAGCATCCCATAATTTTTTGTGCCAAGTTAGACATTTTTTTTATAGATGTGCATATTATTTACTATTAACATATTTTATGGATAACCATTTAATTAATTACTTAGTTAAATTGGTTGATACAATTATTTGATTTATATAATTAAATAAATATCTAATTATTAATTATAAAATATTTTATAAAATATTTTGAGTGTAGTATTTTATTAAAACTTTACAAAGTAATTTTCTAGAATTTGTTCTGTGTGCAAATAGTATTTTGAATTTTTACCTCATTTATATATGTGAATATATATATAAATAAATATAAGGTTAATAATAATAATAATAATAATAATAATAATAATAATAGTAATAATGATAATAATATTAATATTAATGGTAATAATAAAAATAAAAATAAAAGAAAAGAAAAATAAAAATAAAATAAAATAATAATAATGCTAATAACTCTTAAACCACCTTAACCAAAACCTAAACAATAAAACCCTAATCCTAATTAAACTAATCCTAACTACCCCCCACCCTAATCCTAAAAGCTAAATTCCCACAGACCCCCAGAAGCCCCCCGCAGACTCATCTCTCTCTCCCTCTCTAGTATATATATATATATATATATATATATATATATATATATATATATATATATATATATATACACACGCACATATACTGTTTCAATCCAAACCCTAACCCTAACCCTAGTTCGGACGACCCCAACCCGGCGCTGCCGCCCCCGCGCCGCCGACCTCCCGCCGCGCAGCGCCACCGCAGCCGTCCGCCGTGGCGCACGCGCGCGTGCAGCAGCACGCTCCGTCGTCCCATTTTTAAGGTGATGTAACTCTCTCATCCTTTTCTCGAGCGGTTTATTCGTGTACGTTCACAACCTAACCCTCTAGGATTTTCATTCAAGCGGGACGGGTTTTCGTGTCCCGGATTGGTCGAAAAATTGACCCAAAAATGACCGAAAAACTGACCAAAAATAGTCAAGAAACTTCAACCCGAACCCCCATGTTCACACCCAATTTGCAGCCAACCTGTTTATTATTTTTAAAAACTAATTAAAGGATTTTTTTTCTCCATATAATCGAAAAAAAAATTGTTCTTTTAGTTTTTGTTCTTTTGTTCTATGTGTAAAATTGTTCGGCCTCCAAAACGACCAAAAACTTAATTTATTAAAACTACAATTTTGTGATACGGAGTGCGTCCTGCCAAACGGGACCGCCTCGTCGGGTACCAATTGTACCAAAAGGTGCGTATGGTATATCCTGACGTACGGGCTTTCGCGAAAGCTTATTCGGACGTGTGTGCGCGTCAAAATCAACCCGTATCCGTAAATAGTCCCCATATCGCGACTTTTGCAAAACAATACCCCATTTTGTGTACGCTCGTCAAAATATGACAAAACTTGAGCCATTGGATTTGTGGTATCACGCTGGTCATGTGACCCAAGTTTCACGTAATTCTGAGATAGTTGACCAAGCCACATATTTGTGGGCCCTACGGTTGACTTTAAGGGCGAATTTGTGTTCGGCTCACCAAAATCCAAAATTGGACATACCGTTGAGTTCGTATTGACATTTAGAATTTGTTTAACCTATAATTTGTCCCATTTAGAGACATTTACCTCTGACACTTTTTTGGTACAAAGTGGCCCACATGTGGACCCGCTTTGACCCAAAATTACCGTTTTGCCCCTGTGTCTAAATTGGACGAAAGGGTAGTGTTTCTAGCTATCTCGCTTATTTTGGAAAAGTTGGTGATGTTTATTTCAGCATCCGAAGATGTTTATTCGGAGTCCATAGTTTTTGATCCTGTGTACTTGATACCTGGACGATTATATTATGCAGCTTTCTTGCCAGGCAAGTATACCTTGCCATTGTAGTATGATTTATATTCCATATGGCGCATATATTTTATTTCTGTCATTTAGTTCATATATTTTAACTGCTATATAAACTGCGCATCCAAGAATAACTTTGGTGCAACGACGGCGGCGTCATATTTTATTTTTATTATATATTATGCATGTTGACCTAGTTTTACGAGACCACCACATGATCATGAGACATTCTTATATTTTATTTAACTATGACACATTTTTTACACGAGTTGTGAGTCTCATATAGATCACGGATTTACATATTTACTGATCATCAGTACGTGTGGGACGAGCGATAGGGAATAGCTGCTGATAGAATTTGCATGCTGGAAGACTTGACAGTTATTAGAGGTATTATCGTGTCATGGATATGATATGCTTAGAGCATGGGGTGGAAAGGATAACAAGTAAGTCGTTTGGGCTCCTTTGCACTTTCCTTGTGTAACCCTTACGCTCCGCCGGAGATGCACGGTCATGATGACCCCTATATATTACCTGGCGGACTCTGAGGTTCAAAAGACGTCATACTTTTTAGGACCCTGAATCTCCGAGAGAATCATGCCAATCCTATTTTGGCCAGATAGCCCACGTGTTGGAAAGTTGTTCTCAAAGTGCATTCACATAGATGGTTAGGCGACCTTTGGATATTTATTTTCAGTACTTTATTGGCATGCTTCTATGTATCTTGTTATGTCCCTTTGAGGACCTGGTCCCTTTCCAGGTGTAGACGATCATGACTATTTGTAGGAGCACGGATCAGGACTTGCTACTTCATTATCTTTCGAGGAGGTCTTCTCTTCGAGTCTCGTTGTTCATTAGATGATGTACTTATTTTATTTCTCTTATATTCTAGTTGGTAGTGGATTTGTCTCCATCCAACTATTAGTTCTTCTCGACTAGTTCATATTTGGTTTATTGACATATATGATTATTTATTTATTTATGACTTCTGTGGATAAGATTTAGTTATGCCCTATGACTTGTGACAAATATATACTACTTGTGAATTATAGTTCATAATACAGTGTACGTATGTGTTATAGTTTCCATATATTTGAGTCTCCATATACATACGGCTAGCATGCTTACGTATTCCTAGTCCTACGTATTTTGGGACTGGAACGTGACATATTTTAAGTTGTGGCCCATGCAGGTCGAGAGCATATTGTCTTGGTTACGTTACATTACTGTACCAAGCAAGCCTGCAAATAGGATTAGAGTATAGGATCCCATCCATATTTGACTATGACTCACCTTTCTTCCAATACGTTCTATTTGAATAATTGCATCCTGCTTGATTCATGTACTTCCCTAATAGTTCCTTGAGTATAGCCTTCTCCTAGAATATAGGAATCCTTGTTGTTAGGATGATAACTAGGGTAAAATTCCTACTAAGAATATAACTAGAATATGGACACATCACAAAGTTTAGAATACCTAATGATCCCTAGCATCCCTTCCCTGTAGACTAATTGACCATTACCCTTTGATATATTTATGAAGGACTTGAGAATAGTATTGACACTACTAGAGTTAGTAGAAATTTGACCATATTGTTTGACCCTAGTATTGAGGAACCAATAGAAATCCAAGATTGAATATTAGGACTGAACCTAATTTTTATAGTGAGATAGTATTAGAAAACTTTAAGTTTAGATTCTTGTCTTGATATTAGCATAACAGTACCTTAGGAAGCCAAGAGGAATGAATAGAATATCTTCCTTAATCATACCTCAAACACAGAGATTAGCATACCACCTTTCCTTAAGAAACCATGATATTATCTAGAGTCTCTCTATTTAATTTCGTATCTTGTTTCTCCAAAACCTTAACGCTAGATATTTGTGCGTAGACTAAAAATTTTCTTTCATCTTTCAACATGTGCCACATGACCCTCCAAATTGTAGGCCAAGTAATTTTCTTTTATGTTAGGATATATAGTTTGCTAGGATTATAGTTGTAATCTTGAATTTTAAAACTATGTGCTTAGTAGTTAGAACTTGATAGTTTGAGTTGTTCATTTAGATTATGATTTTATGATTATCCTTTAGTTTCAAATCAAGTAATATGTTCCACATATCTCCAAACAGGTTATATCCTCTTTCACTTGAGAGCCAATAACTCCATTCTTAATATTAACACTTTGTTCTATAAGCACTATGATTAAGACTTAAGATGACCATTACCTATGGAGTTTTATAATGAAATAAGATACTCTAATAAGTACCAAGATCTTTTTCTTGTATACCCCAATAAGAGTTTCTACTTTATTTACAAGGACAAGGTTATTTTGTATATTCTCCTTAAGGCAGTTATACTATTAGTTAATTTTTTTAAGTTGGGTAGTATGCCTCATAACCCAGTTTCACATAGTTCTTTTGACCCATTAATGAAGTGTAATTGAATGACACCAACTATAAGCTTCCATAAGAAGATAATATTTATCCAGACTGTAGAGCTTAGAGGCTCATACCCCCATTTGGTCGACTAGAGACTTAGACAAAAAGTTAGTATGGCAACTGTAAAGGCACAACACCGGACGAGTCTTATCTTCTTTATGAATTTGAATTATTTTGTACCTTTACTTCATCATAATCCAGCGTACTTATATTTTCTGAACTACCTCGACCTATGCTGCTATTATAGCCTAGTTTTGCAAGCTTATTCTTTTATCGAGCTTGTTCATGACATATGTATTATTGGGGGTCCACACTAATACATTGTCTAAATTAGAATCAGTGTATTATGGTCTAGCTAACCTTAGTGCGCTTGGTTCACTCTTCGCATGACTACTTTACGTGGATTGAGATATAGTTGACTCAGCTTGTTAGACGAATATACTTGCCCTCTAGACAGGTCAGAGCATATCATATCATGTACATAACTGTTCTGATATAAAAATGCAAATAAAAATTTACCAAAATAGGATTTTAATCCACAACTGCCTTGACAACTCCCTTGAATTCTTTAATCGCCTTGAACCCCGTACTTGTATTCTATCACCTCCTCCTTGAATTCTTTATTGTTGTTTTACGTCTTCCCCTATTTTGGAAAGACGAATGCTCGTGCTTGGTATAAGTTTGATACACAGAGAGTAGTAGATATACCCCATAGGCCAATCACATTACTTGGCGACTATCTTTCGTAATTAAGGGCATATCACATTTGAGATATTTTGTGTTAAAATTTTTGAGGATTGAATAACATGATTAAATAATTTGAGGAAGTTCTTCTTAAATGTATAGTCTTGTGTGATAGATCATTAAATTCTAAGTTGGGTAGAAATTGTATTGTCAACTTGAGGTAAATTTTTTATTGGGATCCAGTAAGATTAGATTGAGAGATTAAGTCATTTTAAATTTTGGAAATTTATTTAGAAGAATGATTAAGATAATGAGGATTTAATGAACTTTAAAATCTTGATATTGCAGACCAAATATTTATACTTTGAGCACATAATTTAAATTTTGAATACTGAAGATTGAATCATTGATTTAAATTTTGAGGATGAATATAGAATTTTAGACTTGAACAATTGGTGAATTAGATTTAAAATTTTATAATTTGATGATTTGAATTAAAGGTTAATTTTGATTGTTGGATCACCTATTTGAAATGTTGAGGATGAAAATTGAATTTAAAATTTGAAGAGTATGAAATCCATAAGTTGAAAATAGGAATAATATTTGATTAGAATTATTGTCTAAGAGGAGATTATGATAATTAGAAATTTTGATGTAAATTTTGATGTGGGATTCATATAGATTTGAATTAGATTTGGATGTTGATTATTTAAAAATCGAGAAGAGATTACGATTGGTTGAGTTTTGATTTGAACAGTGGTTATTTTAATTTTGAAGTGATTGTGATGGATTTGAATAGATTTTGTTATTTAAATTTTTGGAAGAGATTGCGATTGACTTGCCTTATATACGAATGTGAAGGATTTAACAAATCATGCTTTATTTTTAATTTCGAGGACAAAATTATTTTAAGTTGGGTAGATTATAAACACCCTCGCCCAAAAATAGGTATCTTGAGTGTATTTTGTATTTCTTGTATTTGTTTTAGATTATTATTATTTTTAATCAATTAAAACCCAATGATTTATTAGGACACTTCACCGTGGTTTGGACATTAATAATATAGGATGACCCCAAAATCTGTATCGCCCTTCGTGGAAAATAGCCTACACGGGAGACACTACATATAGGATCTTTTCGTGGCACAAGAATTTGATCACTTGGCATTAGTATGAAATTAACATAACGACCATAGATTAATTGTTAAATATTTAGATGAATTATATATATAATTTATTTGTGGTCACTTTCCAATCCCAACTACCTATAATTAGCATCCCATAATTTTTCGTGCCAAGCTAGACATTTTTTCTTTTTATAGATGTGCATATTATTTACTATTAACATATTTTGTGGATAACCAATTAATTAATTACTTAGTTAAATTGGTTGATACAATTATTTGATTTATATAATTAAATAAATATCTAATTATTAATTATAAAATATTTTTATAAAATATTTTAAGTGTAGTACTTTGTTAAAACTTTACAAAATAATTTTCTAGAATTTGTTCTGTGTGCAAATAGTATTTTGAATTTTTACCTCATTTATATATGTGAATATATATATATATATATATATATATATATATATATATATATATATATATATATATATATATATATATATATAAGGTTAATAATAATAATAAAAAAATCATAATAATAAAATAATAATAATAATAATAATAATAATAGTAATAATGATAATAATAATAATATTAATATTAATGGTAATCATAAATAAAAAAAAAAAAAAAAATAAAATAAAATAAAAATAATACTAATAACTCTTAAACCACCTTAACCAAAACCTAAACAATAAAACCCTAATCCTAATTAAACTAATCCTAACTAACCTAAGTACCCCTCCTTATCCTAAAACCTAAATTCCCACAGACCCCCAGAAGCCCCCCGCAGACTCATCTCTCTCTCCCTCTCTAGTATATATATATATATATATATATATATATATATATATATATATATATATATATATATATATATATATATATATATATATATATATACACTGCTTCAATCCAAGCCCTAACCCTAGTTCCGACGACCCCAGCCCGCGCTGCCTCCCCCGCGCCGTCGACCGCCCGCCGCGCAGCGCCGCCTTCCGTCCTGGCGCACGCGCACGTGCAACAGCACGTTCCGATGTCCCATTTTTAAGGTGATGTAACTCTCTCATCTCTCGTCCTTTTCTCGAGCGGTTTGTTCGTGTACGTTCACAACCTAACCCTCTAGGATTTTCATTCAAGCGGGACGAGTTTTTGTGTCCCGGATTGGTCAAAAAATCGACCGGAAAATGACCGAAAAACTGACCAAAAATAGTCCAGAAACTTCAACCCGAACCCCCATGTTCACACCCAATTTGCCGCCAACCTGTTTATTATTTTAGAAAACTAATTAAAGGGTTTTTCTTCTCCATATAACCGAGAATTTTTCTGTTCTTTTAGTTTTTGTTAATTTGTTCTATGTGTAAAATTATTCGGCCTCCAAAACGACAAAAAACTTGATTTATTAAAACTACAATTTTATGATACGAAGTGCGCTCCGCCAAACGAGACCACATCGTCGCATACCAATTGCACCGAAAGGCACGTATGGTATATCTTGACGTGTAGGATTTCGCGAAAGTTTATTCGGTGTGTGTGCGCGTCGGAATTAACCCGTATAGGTAAATAGTCCCTGTATCGCGACTTTTGCAAAATACCACCCCATTTTATGTATGCTAGTTGGAATGCGATGAAACTTACGCCATTGGATTTGTGGTATCACGCTGGTCCTGTGACCCAAGTTTCACGTAATTCCGAGACAGTTGACCAAGCCACCTATTTGTGGGCCTTACGATTGACTTTAAGGGCAAATTGTGTTCGGCTCACCGGAATCCAAAATTGGACATACCGTTGAGTTCGCATTGACGTTTAAAATTTTTTGACCTATAATTTTTTTATTTAGAGACCTTTACCTTTGGCACACTTTTCGGTGCAAAGTGGCCCACATGTGGACCCCCTTTGACCCAAAATTACCGTTTTGCCCCTATATCCAAATTGGAGGAAAGGGTAGTATTTTTTAGCTATCTCGCTTATTCTGAAAATATTGGTGATGTTTATTTCAGCATCCGGAGACGTTAATTCGGAGTCCATAGTTTCTGATCATGTGTACTTGACACCTGGACGATTATATTACGGAGCTTTCTTGCCAGGCAAGTATACCTTGCCATTGTACTATAATTTATATTCCATATGGTGCATGTATTTTATTTTTGTTATTTAGTTCATATATTTTAACTGCTATATAAACTGTGCGTCCAAGAATAAATTGGGTGCAACGACGGTGGCGTCGTATTTTATTTTTATTATATATTATGCATGTTGACCTAGTTTTACGAGACCACCACATGATTATGAGACATTCTTATATTTTATTTGGCTGTGACACATTTCTTACACGAGTTGTGAGTCTCATATAGATCACGGACTTACGTATTGACTGATCATCAGTACGTGTGGGACGTGCGGTAGGGAATAGCTGTTGATAGAATTTGCATGCTAGAAGACTTGGCAGTTATTAGAGGTATTATCATGTCATGGATATGACATGCTTAGAGCATGGGGTGGGGAGGACAACATGTAAGGCGTTTGGGCTCCTTTGCACTTTTCTTGCGTAACCCATGCGCTCCGTCCGAGATGCGCGGTCATGATGACCCCTATATATTACATGGTGGCCTCTGAGGTTCAAAAGTCGTCATGCTTTTTAGGCCCCTGAATCTCCGAGAGAATCATGCCAATCCCATTTTAGCCAGATAGCCCATGTGTTGGAAAGTTGTTCTCAAAGTGCATTCACGTAGATCGTTAGGCGACCCTTGGATGTTTATTTTTAGTACTTTATTGGCATGCTTCTATGTATCTTGTTATGTCCCTATGAGGACCTGATCCCTTTCCAGGTGTAGACGATCATGATTATTTACAGGAGCACGGATTAGGACTTGCTACTTCATTATCTTTCGATGAGGTCTTCTCTTCGAGTCTCGTTGTTCATTAGATGATGTACTTATTTTGTTTCTCTTATATTCTAGTTGGTAGTGGATTTGTCTCCATCCAACTATTAGTTCTTTTCGACTAGTTCATATTTGGTTTATTGACATATATGATTATTTATTTCTTTATGATTTCTGTGGATGAGATTTAGTTATGCCCTATGACTTGTGACAAATATATACCACTTGTGAATTATAGTTCATAATACAGCGTACGTATGTGTTATGGTTTCCATATATTGGAGTCTCCATATACATACGGCTGGCATGCTTACGTATTCCTAATCCTACGTATTTTAGGACTGGGACATGACAGAACTAATAACGTAAAACTTTATGGCAAAATTACAAAGACATAATATCAGAATGTCTTCAAGCCTATTTTGATTATTGTGTACTCGACCAGCTGGCGCTTGGGACCTATGGTGAACGGATCCGCCAAGTTCTCCTGGCTTTGAACAACTATCACAACAATGTCTCCAGTCTTGATCAGATCATTTACTGTCCTATGCCTGAGTCGCACAGTCCTCTTCTTACCATTGAAGAGATCATTTTTTGCTACCGCGGCAGTCGCCTAGTTGTCGCAGAATATCGGTACAGTCAGAACCTGTGCACCAACCAATGGAAGATCATACACGAGCCCCCGAAGCCATTCTGCTTCATCAGTTGCAGCCGTCGGTGCATAGAACTCAGATTCTATTGAGGAATGAGAGAACATTGTCTACTTTTTCGACTTCCACGGTATAGCAGCTCCACCCATAAAGAAGACATGTCCTCCTGTGGACCTTTTGCTCTCTACTTTTTAGCACCAGCTTGCATCACTGAAACCTTCCACTACTGTCGGATAACTGTTGTAGTGCAATACATACTTCTAAGTTCTCTTGAGATATCTCATTACTCTCTTCACAGCTTTCCAGTACTCAACACCTGGATTGCTCATGAACTGACTCAGCATCCCCACAACGAAAGCTATGTCAGGCCTTGTGGCAGTTGCTGCATACATCAAACACCCGATGACGTTTGAGTACTCCAGCTGCCTGACACTTTTTCTTGGATTTGGCTTCAACTTCTTATCAAACCTATACTGATTATCGATCCCTGAAAGATCCTGATATCCATATCGTGTGAGCATCTTAATAATATAATAAGATTATAACAGTGCCACTTCAGTGTCCGTACAGATGATCTTTATCCCCAAGGTAATATCAACTTCTCCCAAGTCCTTCATACTAAACTTGTATGAGAGGAATTTATTGTTCTCGTGACACATTCTAAATCCGTATCCAGGATTCACATGTCGTCCACATATAAAAAAATGATAACTCCTCTCCCGTCAGCGAGCTTTGTATAAACACACTTGTCCGTCTTACTGACCCTGTAGCCATTTGATCTTATGACTTTATCAAACTTCTCATACCACATCTTGGGAGCTTGTTTCAGAACGTATAATGAATTCCCCAACTTGCAGACTTTGTCTTTAAGGGCTTTGACGACAAATCCTTCTAGCTGTCTGAGATAAAGTTGCTCCATCCAGGCGGGAGCTTGGCGACAATACCCCTACGACGAAAGTGTCGACCATGGGCATGCCATTATCCTCAAGTTTTTGATGTAACTTTAAAAATTCCTTGACTTGAGGTAACATCATCTTGTCGTCCTCAAATCGCATCTTTCAGACCTTTTCGGTCATATGGATCTTGTTCTGGTTCTCATTAGCCTTGTAATACTTTTCCAGTGACTCTAAAACGACCTTTGCATGGTTCATCTTGCTATATGACTCTGCCATAGTATCTTCCATGGAGCTCAGCATTAACAACTTGTAGAGGTTGTTATCTCTCCTCTACTGGTTCTGCACAGCAGTTGCATCATAAATCCTTCGAGCATTAACATTATCACCCTCCAAAATAACAGGCTCAGGATATGTCAACACGTAATCCACATTTACGAGTTGAAGATTAAGACTGACCTTTCTCTTCCAGATGTTGTATTCTTCCTATCAAACTTCTCAAGTTTGTTAAAACTTGTGTCGAAAAGACTTGCACGGTTGTTCTCCATCTTATTCGAATCTTGCTTTGAGAATGTTAGTCCTGAAGATACACTGAAGATGGATGAATAGGGGTCAGAAATAGAGGTTATCGCCTCTGTTGAATTCTGAAGTTGTAGTGGAGATCAGAGGTTCACCCCACAAAGGATCCACTATGACTATTCTCGATTAAAGGAGAAGACAAAAGATCTCTACTTGTTAGGGTGATGACGATCACCGTTGCTCAAAGCAAGATTAGCCCCATACGAGCTGCTTTCAGGAACCAACAAGTTCTGAATAGAACTACTGGAACGCTCGCTATCAGAACTCGCACGAACTCCTCTGGACTCCAATGGCGGCAGCAACAACAACTCTCTTCGTCTTTTTTTTTGAAGTAGGTTCTCAAAGGGGCCACGAAGAAACTATTTATAGGCATAAGGCAGAAACCCTAATACTAAACCTAGACGCCAATCATTTACAAATAGATAGAAACGAATTAAATTCAAATCTTACAAAAAAAATGGATCTGAATTATCGATCATATCTTTCCATAACTGGTTAAATCCGCAATCAGCGGAAGCGTGTGCACAAAGCAGCGCACACAAACGTGCGCGCCTTGCGACGATGCTGAAGTGCAAAGTGCACCAACAAAGCGCCACTTTGAGCCCTAGTCCGAGTCCGAGTTGCTAAGTAGCTCCTAAACAAATTTGTCCAAGAGAGTGACAAAAATTATAAATGCTTTCTTTGAGGAATTATTTATTTTTTCTCCTAGAAAAATACTCCTACATGACACCCACATGTGCCCCACCAAACCCTATGTGCACACTTCAACACATACAAAGTATTATATTAAGATACTCACTTGGTAATGTAGCCAATGTGAAATTATCTTTCACTAATTCAAAGACAAAACACCAACAATATAAAGTTCTTTTGTCATACTCCTAATTTATTAAGAGTAATAGACATTCTCTTGGTAATAGTGGAAAGGCTCAGTCTATCATGGAAACCTGTGATAAATATGCTATCTTGCTATTCCTTTTAATATAAATGGCACGAAAGGAAGCTGTCTATATATAGAGTTATTTTTTAGTGCGATAAGTTGTCACACCTTGCAATTTAGATAAATGTGGAGAAGTAGATGGTCTCCACTGGCAAATTGGTCATCTTTGTGTTCTCTTGTATGTCGTCAAGAGGCCATATTTTAGAGCTTCTAAAAGCACAGTTTCGTACAAGATTAAATTGATGGAGTTTTAGGAGACATCATATAAGATAGTTATTGGTGGAGGAATCGTTGAGCATTTATGAGTAGCCTGAAAGATTTAATGAGATAGTTATTGGTGGAGGAATCGTTGAGCATTTATGAGTAGCCTGAAAGATTTAATGAGATCCCTATTGACAGACTAACTTAATAATGCATTAAATAATAATTAAATAGGAGTACCAAGTAATTTTGATGGGAATTGGAGGAAGATTTTAGAGCATTGCTATAATAAGTTGGTAGTCCTTAACAGCAAGATAGAGTGAAACCTGAGAATTAAATTAGACACTAGTTGCAAATGAAAGAATAAATAATCTGCTAACTAGAAGTGTGAACTGCTATAGACAAGAGATTCTCAAAGCTGAAAATTCCATAAGAATGTTGTTTTATGATTCAGGGGAGATGCAATATCTTTCATGTGAAACAAGTAATTTTAGTTGCTAACTATATATAAATGTCTGCGACGAATGCTGTGCGACTAAAATGTAGCACAAGAGAACATAATTATAAGTTACATAAAGGTCAGAATGGAAGGCTGACATGTCTAGAACAATGGTGTGAAGTTTGTAGGAAGGCAATGGCTAGTGTAATACTCCAATTATCGAAGCAACGGTAAGGTGCACTAAGTGATATAAATATTGTAAAATTATCTAAACACCGTGTTCTATTTCCAATTGGATTCAGACTAACCCTAGTCTCACTAGCTAAGCCAAGTAGGCCTAATTTTGGGTGAGAAAATTTACAATACTACATGGATTAAACAATCCAAGAGGTGTTCATGCTTGTATTCATGCTTTGCAATATTAAGGCTCATCTCAAACGATGCTACAATCTCGTTCACCGTAGAAATAATCATGAAATGAATCGATTGCCAAACGGAGACAAAATTACCGACCGATGACCGTAGATATCTTTTTAAACTTGAGTGTGATCCTTCGACCCGGTTCGTAGTGATTATGCCATAATACTTCACCATGTTCGTCTATGCTAAGACGAATTATTCTTTATGTGGTTTTAGCTAAATATCTTTGATATAAGAAATGCATGTCGGGTTACTCGTCTCCCACTTTTGTTTAAACATCTACCATGTTGTGTCGTAGCTGTCTGTAGTACTTGCTCGCCATACAAGACTCCAATCACTGTAGAATTCTTCGAAGCGAAGCTTGTCTATTTTATCGTCCACATTTTCAAATTTCCTCTTGCATTGAGCTTGGATATTTCGATTTATATGCTAAGTGCATAGTAGTCTATGCACATGAGGAAATACAATATCTATAGCATTTATCAGCGCATATTCTCTGTCGGTAACAAAAATAGAGGACTCTTTGTATCCTGTGTAAAGGGATTGTAGTTTCCTCAACGCCCAAGTGTAATGCTCTACTGTCTCACTCTTCATAAAACAAAAAGCGACTGGAAATATTTTTCCAGTAGACGTAAACCCAACAATGTGAAAAATAGGCATCTTAAATTTGTTGGTATATGTAAAATCGAGGGCCAACACGTCTGCGAAGGACCGAGCCAAGTGTGTGCAATCAGAATGAGCCCAAAACAATGAAAGGAGTTCATCATTTTGTGGATGTCTTCTATGATACTCCACGTAGTGATGCTCCCCAAGCAACTTTAATACTTGCTGCGTCGTCATTCTTCCTTTCATACTATTACATTTTGCTCTCGCCAAACTATTATAGATCGTCCTCATGGTTGACTTGTTCTCATCTTCTTTTTGTCGCACGGCAGAATAAATTTGTTTGGGTGCAACTCCGGAAAGGAATATTTTTTCAACCAACTTTCTCTCATCCTTCTTCAACCGTGCCACGTAGGCATAACCCGTGTCTCTGGAATAGGATGATTGTGTATTCCATTCTTAACTTTGATTATCCACTTCACATCTTCTAATTTTACAATCAAAACATTAAATGGACAATCATATTTTCTCGTCCCAACGTTTTTCTTGGAGATTTTTTTTTCAACACCACCCTTTTTTTTACGATGCTGCCTGAACACACCTCCTCTTTCGCAGCCCAGCTCTAAATATTTTCGGTCCGGCCGAGATCTGATGGATCTTTCAATGACAATGACTATGTTATGTCGTCTTCCAACTTCTCTACACTAATCTAATGCTTCTTCCTGTGATACAAATTGACTATCCGTTGAGAATACCTTCTCCACATCAACCCTAATAGCAGGATGTACCACAACATCTGTACGAGGTTGGTCCTATAACCAATATAAAATAATCTCAAAATTAATAACTTCAAATAATTGACAGTCCAAATTAGGACTGTCATAATATTTACAGACTAATGTATTGAGTAGACTGTAAATTTTTTTACAGTATTTAAGATTCAGGACTGTAACTATTTTGACAGTCCACTGAGTATATAGGACTGTCGAAATTATGACAGTCCTATATTTATATAGGACTGTCGAATTATTGACAGTCCTATAATTATATAGGACTGTCGAATTTTATACAGTCCTTACACGATGACAGTCGAAATATGGTTGTCATTTTACGTACCGTACGTGCTTCGGAACAACCGACATGTTCTTCGGAAGGACCGGAGTGCATATTTAATGGATTGCAAGATCCGACTTCTTCATCGAAGATAATTTCATGCATCGCTCCTACAATAGTCAAATAAAACTAAATATTTTTGTGACAATCACAAAACTTATTCATCGTACGTTGTCGAAGACATACCGGAAGAATATTCATTGGACAATCACCAAATCAGAATTTTCTTCCACTTGGGACCACAACTATCAAATTCCAAAGTTAGGTTTAGATTTTTGGACTTGAGAGAATGAGAGATTTCTTCTGTGAAGATGAAAAACAAAAAAGAGAAATAATTTTTACTTATATAGGTTGGTGTGGTCTAGTCCTAAGTTTGAGGAGTGACAAACTTGTAATTTTTGAAAAAATTTCAATTGACTAATCATGAATATATTGTGTAGTGCCCTTAACAAAAACCTTTCCTAGAGTATAAAAAAGTCTAGACTAAGAGGAGGATAAAACTAGGCATAAAAGTAGAGTGAGAAAAAAGGACACCTTTAACTTAGTAGTGAATTTACAATGTAGTGAAATTTTGTTTTTGTTTTTGTTTTTGGGAAGCATAAAGATTTAAACATTTTGGAAACTACCAAACTTGTCCATGGCTATAACCTAGTGATATTATTGAAACCTAGGCTAAACCTGAGAAAATTTGTCCCAGAGGTAGATCTACAAGAACATTGGTATCCTTTTTGTGTGGTGCAGATATCCTAAATTTCGTCCGAAAGAAACTTCCAGCTTTTCTCTGCGATCTCTGATTTTAGACATTGTTTTGATCAGTGTTGGTGATTCCATTATTCAGATTCTGTAAGCCATCAATACCAATAATAACATTCTAGGCTCTAGGTTCCTCACTGTTATCTAGCCAACAAAATCTCCATAATACTTGAAAAGAGGTCCGAGTTCAAAACCAGAAAATAGTAAATTGGTCCTCTCCCACAAAGTCTCCAATAATAGAATATCAAGGTAGATATGGTGTAATAGTAGGAAGAATGAGCAGCATAAGCTCTCAGGCCTGGGAAGGCAAACACTGCAAATGTTTTCAGAAAAAAGTGTTTCCAAGTTTCAGAAATTCCAACACTATCACTTTCACTACTATTACACAGAAAACATTGACAAGGAACTTGTCATCATCAAAAATTAACAAGATAATATGAAATAGGAGAAGAAATATCAAATTGTTTTAACACAAGACAACAGTTTCTAATTAAATCCCCCATAACTACATTTCCTAAAAGTCAACACACATACATAAATATATATACACGCACGCGCGCACACATATAAGCACACACAAACTCACAGCTGAGTCCAAATTTCAACTTGTTGGGCTTACAACTGATCATTAGCTCAATTTGTCCACGAACGAGCTCAACTTGGAAACAACACCAAACAAAAAACATAAAATATGGCAATAAAAAAGTTTATCAATGATACATCCATACTTAATAAATTTTGGACTTATTGACAAAGGGTCAAAGAATAAGTGGAAATTGAAACGCAATCTGCTAAATTGGCAAAGGAACAAAAGAAATCCAAAAATATAAATAAATAAATAATCCCACTTCTATAGGTTCTATGAAAGTAAGAAAAATCTCTGCTAGATTCAATTAATCAGTCCCCTAAATCTCTGCTAGATTTCAATCAATACAATTTGTTGCCTTGATTTCTTCAAGGAGAAATTTAGAATTTAGCAATTTGTAATAGGTGTCAATCATCTCGGGGAAGGATCATCAAATAACCTACGAATAACTTCTAATTCATAACTAGAAACTAAACAAGAAAGAAATAAAGATCTAAGTTGAAAATTTGAATAAGACAGAACCTTATGGTAAAAAAGCATAAACCAAGTAAAAGGAGAAAAAGTAGTTTGGAAGAAGACGTTGGAAGTGAGATATTGTCATTAATAAATTTTGGACTGCTATCAACAAAGGATAAAGAATAAAAGTTAAAAAAAAAGGTAATCTGCTAAAATGGCAAAGGAACAAAAAACCCGAAATAAAATTTTCCCCAACTTCAATTAATTTGTTGCATTCTCCCTCTCCCAAGCTATATTTCCTTTTTCCCAATCAAACATGAAAAATGCATCCTACCAAACAAGAGTTGTAACTCTGAAACTACATCCACCAAAAATTATCGTCAAGTTCCTGTACTTGAATTTCAATTTAAGCAAAAAAGGCCACAAGCAAAAGCTAAATATAGTTTCAAAAAGAAAAGATTGTTCTACCAATATATTATTTTAAAAGAACATACCTGTACCTAGAAACAGAACATTGTAATAAGCAAACTTGAGAACTTTTAAAACTTTATATTATATTACTAAACAAGTACAACATGCTCACTTTAGAATTGGGTAACTTATAATCAGAGTCGAACATCTGGGTAAAGGAAACAGAAAGAATTTGATATTCTAAATTGAAAATTAATATGGAGCTGATGGAAGAAAAGATAAACTGAAATATGAGAACTTGATGTTACTATATTTGGTAACACCTCTTGTTATCCACATATTCTCCTTTTTTGGAATTATGGTTAGGAAAATCATTCCATTGGGACTACTTTTGATCCAGTTTAAATCAGAGTTTGAGACTTTCCCTTTTAATGACTTATCACTTTCTTAATCTCCTATTGTACTTCTAAAGTTCAAAGATTATTACAAACCTAAATATGATTAAGTTCAGAACTCATGGAGCTATAAGCAAAAGGTCCCAGCAAACATAGTTATATGAAGGTCATGCAACTCTTAAGACTCAATTTGAGACACAAAAATTATTAACTTTTGAACTTCAGAAGTATAAATATCAATATAATTGTGCCTACAAATGCTAGTTTCAATTTCAAATCTAAATAGATGAAATAAATGATAAAATAGAAACAATCTCACACATCCAAGGAATGACCAGGATAAGCTCTGAAGACTGGCAAGGCGAAGCACTCACTCAGGAAGCCACTGTGAATGTTTTGAGAAACAAGCCTTTCCAGATATCATCATAGAACAAACAAATTGCAACGACAAATCAATTAACTGCTGAGAGTATGGACTACATTGTCCACTATTTCTAACAAAACAAATAACACATCTTAAACCCTAGTTTGCAGACTCACTACCGCACAATTAAATATAGATAGAATTGATTTGGTGTCGTAACAAATTTTTGACTGACAAATGATTGATTCAAGAAATCAGACTACAATTTCCCTAGGCTACACCATGCGAGAAGTACATCTTAAACCCTAGTTTGCAGACTCACTACAGCACAATTAAATATAGATAGAATTGATTTGGTGTCGTAACAAATTTTTGACTGACAAATGATTGATTCAAGAAATCAGACTACAATTTCCCTAGGCTACACCATGCGAGAAGTACATGTGCAGTGTACACAATAGTAATATAAAAATTTGTTTCAAAATAGATTGGACGGTATTGAAGATATGCATAAAAAAACAAGCAAAAAAATTTGAACAAGATGGATGATCAGATCCGTTGGCTTGATTTCTCCTAAGATAAATTTTAGGATTGCGCAAATTATAATCATAGTCGATCATCTGGGGAAAAGATCATCATATCACCTACTAAGAATTACCATTTCTAGAAAAATATCAAAACACTAAGAATCCAAATTGAAAACTGAGTAGATGATCATACTTAAAAAATGAAATCTAAATCTTGACTGCTATCAACAAAAGGTCGAATAAAAAGAAATTGCATGGCAATATGCTTAAATGGCAAAAGAACAAAAGTTCCAAATTTTAAGTAAATGTTCCCTAGCTTTCATGAAAAGAACGCTATTGGATGATCTCCTTAGCCAATCTTATTCACCTAAAAATACTCAAATCTTCCCCCAATGAAGTTTAATGTTTTGCATTTTCGTGACTACATATCGTATTTCAAACTTCCAACGAAGTCGACAAAGCCTGGAAAATACATACTACCAAACATGAGCAGTACAGAACAGATAAAACTAAACCACCCAATATAGTTCCATAAATTTTGTTCAACCAATAGTTTGTGCTTCTTGGATTTCAATTCACCGGAACATGCTGAAGCTCGATATACTTTCAATAAAGAAAATATGTTCTAACAATAAGATTTTAAGTGTTCTAACAATAAGATTTCAATAAAGAAAATCTGTTCTAACCAATAATTAATTTTATGAAGGAAAACATTCCTATATGTACAAAAAAATCAGTCAAGAGCTCACATTGCAATAAAGAAACTTTAAGAACTCCAAAGTTTTAGGGTATACACAAAGTTTTAGGGTAATCCAAGAGAAAGACAATATTTTTAAATACAATTTTGAAGTAGATAAATAGTTAAAATTAGCAGAAACAAGACAATATAAAAGTTGAAAACAAAAATGGTCCAAGACATCCATGGATGGAATGAGCGGCGTAAGCTCTCAAGCCTGGCAAAATGTTGAGGAAAAAAAAAAGCCTTTCCAACTAAAAACTTCAACCCCATAACGGTTAGAAAATCAACACCAATACAAATTCAGTGAACAAGGACTTGGTTTGCTGCATGTTTTGATTTTGTAGCAAAATTCATATCCAACAAGTCTTCCTAGAGTAAACAAAGTAACAAACTTACATAAAAGGTACACCGGATACCTCATTTAAATAGAGGTAATAACATACCCAAGGAAAAATACCACAAATAAAAAGAAAATTATTATAAATTTCACCGAGTAAAAATGCAAAACAAACTAAAAAAGAAACAAATAGAACGGACAGAAGCTAGGTGGGATGGGAGTGCTTGCATGCAGAATGTGGAAACAAAATAAAATATTAAAGTAAATACAGACCACCAGACAACTATAATTTTTCTCTACTAAAATAGTGGAATTATAATTACAATCTCACGGTAGTTAATAATGACCATCTCTTGCATCCACTCAAAGAGGCTCACAATTCTTTACTCATACAAGTATGAACACACTTTGGTAGATCACTTGTTACATTCACCACCAAAAAGACCACCAAGAAAGAAGCACCCGAGAAGGAGGAGCACCACGACAGAGGCTTCTCTTTCAAGATTGTATCATCCAAGGTTCATTAACCTTTGGAACAAAGGGGGACCACCACCTCATCAGATGATCAGGTCGTTGGCTTGATTTATCTGATGAGAAATTTAGAATTTCGCAACTAACGAGATCATCTGGGGAAATTATATCATATCACCCAGCAATAATCATAACTTCTGCAAAGATGGTTACAAGTTGTACACAAATATCCAACAAAGAAACATAAAGAATGTGAGAATCCAAATTAAAAAGAGTAGAAGCAAATGGTTGGCTCGTGTAGAAGAGAGCAACGGTCCAAGAAGCTTGGGAACTCAATGGAGCTACATCTGGACCCATTTATAATTCCAGGAATTCTAACTTTTGGACTTCATATCACTTAAAAAACCATTGAAAAATGGAAAAAAAGAAAAATATAGGTAAAACTTCTTAATAAATTGATAAATAGAGTAGAATGAAGCAACATGAAAGCAGCAGATATTAAAAAAGAGCCAGTTCGGAAGTAGAGGAAGTTGGAGCTATGATTGGTGAGACAAAAAAGAATAAATGAAATTATTTCAAGACTATATATAATAAAATAAATTGTAATTGTGGGAAGTTTGGTAAGCGGATTGCTTGGAGAGACGAACAGCAAGCCGACCAGTTTTTACTTCCCATTATGAACAAGTTTATATAGCTACAGCCAGAACCGGCACAATTCAAGACAAGGGCCACCAGAAACCCTAATCTCAGTACAATATAGCAAATAAACCCTAACCCAAAAAATTGTTAAAGAGGGAAAGGAGAATGGGGTATTGGCGCGACACTTGTATTCCATTCGTTCTCAGTTTTTAGACTTCTTCGGAGAAAATATAGTTCAAAATACTGTTTGAAAGAAGCCACAGAATAAGAAAAGAAGATTATGTTAAGTCATTTGGTTCCAAGCTATGCATAACAGATACAGTTACTGATAAAGACAAGGAACATATACAAAATACAATACAGAATACAGCCATTTTCAAGCATGAAAAATATATAAACCAAACATGAGAAGTAACGATGAACTAATGAAACTACAACGAGCAAACACACTTCCATAAATTTTGGTCAACCTTCTATTGTGCTTCTAGGATTTCAATTTACCAGAAAAGATGATATAGTTTCAATAAAGAAAAATAATTCTACCTGTAGATTTATAAATGTTCTAAAATTGGATAATTTTTAGAAAGTACAACATTCCTATTAAAGATGCCTACACATGTCTGCTTCAATTTCAAATCAAAGAGAGGAGGCAATCATATATAAGATTTTTTTAAGTAGATAAATAGTTAAAAGTAAACAATAATAATAAAAGTTGAAAATAGGTGGTCTCAGACATCCAAGGAAGGGGTATGGAATGAGCAGCATAAGCTCTCAAGCCTGGCGAGGCGAAAGCACTCAGGCGGCCACTGCGAATGTTTTGAGAAACAAGCCTTACCAGATATCATCATGGACACATCAATTTTAGATGCCAACACAATAATTTCCACCATATAAGATCTATGACAAACACAACACAAGGAACTATCAATAAACCAAATTAGCAGAGAAAAGGATATCTTGCATTAACTAATAACTAAACAAAAGTACTTTAAAAAGAGGAATATTTTTGGTTTGATTTCTCTGATAAGAAATTTAGGATTTGCTCAGCTTATAATCAGAGTCAAATCATATGGTGAAAGGATCATGATACCACCCACCATTAACTACGATTTCTAGAGAAGTGATAATGGTTTCTCTGATAAGAAAGAGGAAGTGATAATGGTTTCAAAGGATCATCATACCATCCCCAATTAACTACAATTTCTAGAAAGAAAAATGCTAATGGTTTCAAAAATTCTATAAAGAAATGCTAATGGTTTCAACCAAAAAATAAAACATCATTTCAACCAAAAAATAAAACATAGAAAGAAAGAGAAAAAACACTCATAAATAAAACCCTAACAGGAAAAAAGTAGCAAGCTGGTGGTAAAATGAGATAATATGCAGCCCTCTACTTAATAGGAAGATTGTGAAGGGTAGGAAGATAGCAAAGGGTACCCAAAGAGGAACCCTAGATGTTGACACCTGTGCATCTAGAAGAAAAAAAGGAACATATAATAACCAATTTGAATAAACAATTTAGAAGAGAAAAAGAACATATCTTGCAAAATAGCAGAATTATGAGAATTAATAAAAGTGATACTAAATTCTACTAGATAATAATGTAAAAAGCTACAATTCACTAAAAGACAACTTCACCTAGATGGATGATCAGATCTATTGGCTTGATTTCTCCTAGGAGAAATTTGGAATTGCGCTATTTATAATCAGAGTCGATCATCTGGGGAAAGGATCATCATATCACCCAACAATAATTACAATTTCTAGAAAGCAGTCCTCATGATAGGTAAAAAAAAGCACAAGGCAAACTTTGTTGATGGTAAAAAGAAGAACAATTTCATACATTCTCACTTTTTGAATTCTTAGAGGCCTAGTTTCACTCAAAAGCGCAAAAAGGGTACAAGCGGTGTTTGCCAAATAAAAGGACATGTCATCTAAACCATCAAGTTCTTGGAATTCAAGACAATAACACATTTCTCACCTTATTTGGTAAAGTAAAGAAGAAACAAGATGGACGATCAGATCTGTAGGCTTGATTTCTCTGAGGAGAAATTTAAAATTGCGCAAACTTATAATCAAAGTCGATCATTTGGGGAAAGGATCATCATATCACCCACCAATAATTATGATTTATAGTACATCATCAACAAAGAATCACAAAGAATATGGCATTTTAAATGGAAAAATAGCAAAGAAGAAAAACATAGGGAAAACATAGTAGATTAAGCAATGGGAAAGCAGCAGATAGTTAAAAAAACCAGTTCGGAAGTAGAGTTAGTAGTTGTGGAGCTATGATTGGTGAGATTACACTTTTTTTGATAAAAAAGTGACAATATAATAAAATAATTGTTCTTGTGGGAAGTTTGGTAAACAGATTGCTTGGAGACAAAAAGCAAGCCGGCCAGTTTTTACTTCCCATTATCACCATAGAAACAGCCGGAACCGGCACAATTCAAGACAAGGACCACCAAAATATATACACCAAACATCAGAAGTAATAAACTGATGAAACAACCACCACCAAACATACTTCCATAAATTTTGGTCAACCTACTGTTGTGCTTCTAGGATTTCAATTGACCACAAAAGATTATATAGTTTCAACTACCAATAGAATTATAAATGTTCTAAAATTGGACAATTTTTAGAAAGTAAAATATTCCTAAACATGCCTGCACACGTCTGCTTCAATTTCAAATCGAAAAGAGGCAGTAATCATCTTATAAAGTAGACAAATAGTTAAAAGTAATAATACAAGTTGAAAATAGAATGTCTCAGACATCCAAGGAAGGTTACGGAATAGAGAGAGCAGCATAAGCTCTCGAGCCCGGCGAGGCGAAAGCTCTCAGGCGGCCACTGCGAATGTTCCTTGAGAAACAAGCCTTTCCATGTATCATCATCGACACGCCAACCATCACAATATAAATATAAATAAAAAATAGAAATGACAAATAAACATACCAGGCTTGATTTCTCTCAAGAGGAGAAAATTTCTTGAAAGGATCATCATATCAACCAAAAAAAATAAAACACAGAAAGAAAGAGAAGATTGCGAAGGGTACCAAAAATAAGTAGCAAACTGCCTGGCGTGGTAAACATGATAGGAGGAGGAGCCGTGGCCCTCTACTTATAGGAAGATTGCGAAGGGTACCAAAGGTGGAACCCTAAGATTGTATATTTCTCGACCGTTCAGATGTTGACACCTGTGCATCTACAATTTTCTTCTCCCGCTTGTGCCGCGGGGTTGAGAGTCGGAAAAAAATATACTTTAATTATAATTTTATTTAGATGTGATTTGAATATACTTTAATTAATTTTTTTATAAATATATTTTAATTATCATTGGTTATAGATATAATTAAAATTTGTTATAGATAATTGTTATAGATATCTCTATCTTACTCATATATGGGGTTTGAAAACGGTTCAAAATTGAATCTTCTAAATCTTATGTATATTATTAATTATTTATTTTAGAAAAATTAATATTACGTAAAATTGTTTAAAAAAACTATCTATATCTCTATCTCTTCTCTACTAATATAAGGGGGCTTGAAAACGCTTAAAATTGAGTCATCTAAGTCGTATGTATATTATCAATTAATTATTTAAAAAAAATAATATTACTTAAAATTGTTAAAAAAATCTACTAATATAAGGGGACTTGAAAACTGCTCAAAATTGAGCCATCTAAGACGTATGTATATCATTATTTAATTATTTAAAAAACTAATATTACGTATAATTGTTAAAAAAAATTAATTTTGTTATAAATAAACACTACAGGGATTCTAATTTAGCCAACCACGATAAATACCTTCCACCTTAACCACATGAGTTAGAAGAGGTGTTTGTTTATAATTAGATAATATTAAGTACTTAAACAAATAGTTAAAAAAATTAAAAAAATTTAATAACGTGATGATATACACTTAGACGACTAACCATTTTCAAGACTCTTTTTTGAAAAGTATAAATATATTTATAACAAATTATAATTAAAATATAATCAAATATATAAAAAATTCTAATTAAAATATATACATACATATAATAAATCATAATTCAAATATATTTAAATATTTTAACAATTTTACATTAATATCAGAAGAAGAAAAATTATTTTACTTACAACGCACGTGAATTTACTAGTATCTATAAGTAGTTAAAGAGAGATATGTGCACGTAGTTTGTTACTCTCTATTCTCGGCGTACATTTTTTGTGTATTTGGCTTGTTGGCTTGACCGCCATGTGGTCCAGACCCGACCCGTGTTCTTTGGTTGAGTTGGGTTCATGGTTTTGATTGTGTTGCTAGGATTGATCATGACTTGATTTGTCACTCTCCGTTCTCAATGTATGTATTTGGAGCGTATTTATTTTCTTGCTAGCATAGTTGTATGTTGTGGGACTAGACCCATTCTTTGGTTCACTTGGCTCTTGGTTTATTTGTTTGGTTTGGTTTTATCTTGAGTTGGACCCTTGGTTCAAACCTCAAACCCTCCATATAACCCAACTTCACTCTCCCTCCTCTCATTTTCCCTCTTCCATTCTCTTTCTTAGGTTTTCCTCTCACCCTCCATAGGCAAGTACATCTTGCAAGAAATGGAAAAATTATTTATATTTTTGTTCCATTATGTTCCTTATATGATTCTCCATGCATTTAGAACTTGGTATTTTCGGATTTGGTGGATGGATTAGTGTAGATCTAAGTTTTAAGTTTTAGGATTTTTTTTATGTGTTCTTGAGTGTTCTTGGGTTTTGATCCCTTAAAACTTAATATTTTGAAAACTTGTTGTTATATATTGATGAGCACTTGATTTTGAGTAGTTATATACTTTACTTTGCTGGATTTAGACTTCATTCGAGATTTTTGTAGAAGAAATCCAGTTTGGATTTTGGAGTTTTTCCATGGCCAAACTCGCTGGAGTGGGACGAATGAGATCCATGCGCCCAACAGATTTCATACGGCCTAGACTTCTCGTCCCACTGATTTCACGCGGCCATCTTATTGGAGGCATGGAATGGATTATGCACATGCGCCCCTGGCCAAGTGCATGGAACTTGAACGAATAAAATTCTTCTAAGTTTAAAAGTTCATGCGGTCAAGAGTCTATGCGGCCCAGAGCTATGTGTTTCCATTCTTTTTGGAACAATTTACTCAGCACCGCATAGGCACAACCTTTCATAGGTTTGTCCTTTTCTTCTGATATACACTTTTTCTCTCGGGCACATCAGTCACTTTTTCTGACTTGACTTAACTTGCATTTATTGATTATCACATTGCACTAGGCTTGAGAAGTGGACTTTGTCCCGACCCATGCCGCCTGCTGGTTCATGCGCCCCGTTTGGTCATGCGGACAGCTGGTTCATGTGGCAACTATTCCCATGTGCCTACTTAAACACTTGTTTGGTTTAATATTTTTGTTTGATTGAATATTGTGACGATATGTGTTAGACTTAGAAATGGCTTGTATGACTCAGATGTGACCATGAGCAAACTTGACTAAGTACATGATATGAGCCATGTAGATGTGGCCCTACATGTACTTACTTGCTAAGTAGGCTACTTTTCCTTCGTCACCTCATTATACGTTTGACATAATAAGTGGCGTAGTTCAACTCGGGAGAGGGTCTGCAATCTCGGTCCTTGTTTGGTTTAAGTATTGTGGATCTGATCTCGAGAGGTTCCCATACTACTCTTATTTTCATCCATCGATATAATAAAAGTGACAATTAATGTGACCAGTGCTTACTGTCCTGTCCTGAATGACTTGTCACTTGATATCTTGACTATGATCCTAATACTAGAACCCGTTCCTGCCATATTGTATCCGTATTGATACACTTGATCGCACCAAGAGTGCTACTTGATATCTAGTAAGTTGTCGTGCCACATACACTTGCTACGTGATATATGTATTTATTTTATTGCACGGATCTGGTAGTTGGACGTTGACTTTATCCGTGGCTAGATAGTATTGATTGTTGCATCACACTTGGGTGAATCCAGATTTACCTTCCGAGTGACAATGTGGATTCGTAACAAGAGTGCCCGTACTTAAAGTACGATATTTAGGAATGAATATTCATGTGACCACGGCATAAAAAATTCTAATTAACCTAGGGTTCACTAGGCAACTTAATTTGTAGAGAATTGGAAGGGAACGATATCTCAAGATCGTGCTTGTCGAGCCACCCTAAATTAGTTGGGAGTAAAGGCTAGCCACTACAGGTACTGTATATCATCCGCACTAGTGGAGTGCAGTATCTGATTTAATTATAAGTCAAGCCAGTATCTTTCCTATAGAAATTCTGGAAATGCTACTGACCATTAATTAGCTCAGGGCCCTTGTAAGGGACTGGTGCATTATATATTCTTGCTCGTATATCATTGGTTCAACCAGCCCTGCTCGTTTATGGCACGATCTGAGGATACTCATATGTTGCATTACTGGGATAACCCAGAGATCACATATCAAGTTGTAACACATGTTTAACCGTTAAACTTGTTTTAGTTAGTGAAGTGGACCGTTGTGGCATAAAAGTTCAACTCATGTCCTTGTTTGGTTGTTGAGTTGCGCTGTTGTATTACAACATGACACGGATTGAAGCTACTTGTTATCCTATATTTTTTTACTTAATAATGTATCCCAGCTTGTGTATTGTGCCTTATGTTGAGTGGAATCAGGGACATAGACTGTCGCTGCATGATAGTTTAAAACATGTCCTTGTTTGGTTGTTGGATTGCGCTATTGTGTTACGATAGCCTGTGGACTGAAACTACGATGGAGAGTTATTTTAGCGTGATCATAATCAAGGGACGTATCCTATCTTGATATAATATGGCACTTCATGTCCTTGTTTGGTGAAGAGGTGTTGTGTCATGTCAGGGATGGAATATATGCCATTGATTGTTGGCTCATGCATCTCATGCTATAAAATCGGCTTTGTTTCTTCATTTCGTGCTTCCTTTGTAGTACTTTCTATTTGGGGGTCTGACTCCACTGGTTTTGCATAGACAGGTTTAGAGCCAGCACCTGTGGATCAAGCGTATCTCACTCTCACTAATGGCACGCACCAGAAGGATGGCTACTGAGGGTCAAGAGTGGGTTTCTTCATTCATTGCTCATCTTTTGTAAACTATATTCTTTTGGGCGTTTAACCAGCCGGCACCTGTAAGCCAAAAAATGTGGACACCAATTTCTTACATGACTGTAATATATTCAGACTACAGCTGACTCACTATTATGTTTGCTTTTGATTATGTATCTAGCATGTCACTCTGTATCGCTAGATCTCTAGAACGTTCTGATGTGACGTATGGGACGGCTTACTGCTTATTCTGAAATATTCTATGTTATTGCTACTTGTTTGAATGATTGAGATATAGAGGTTCTTGACCATAGAAGACTTGATTATTGTAGAAGCATGAAAAATATGCTGTAAAGTTATACGCAGTATTTCAGTGCTGGACGGCATAAAATATAACTTCAGAGCCATCGGCGTACAACAGGGCTTCATCGCTAGTACAGCATAAAATTTAAGCCCCAAGACAATCCGCGTAATACAGTATTTCCAGACTGCTTTAGCGTAAAAAGATTGTTACACCGCCACTTTGGCGTAAAATCTACTCGCTTTTAATGCAGTGGAAAGTTGTACGAGGAACACTTCGTATTCCTCGAATGAACCTGTCAGATCATGCAGTGAACCTGACTCCTGACAACGAGTACTGCACAACTATCCAGACGACGGCTGTAATAATGGTGCAGCATAGAGACCCAAACTGTCGTTTAGTGACATTTCCCTGATACAAAGTGCTTTTACGCATACAAGGGAATACGCTGCCCAGTTTTATACAGGCAGATGTGAGCTTTTATGCTCAGCAGAAGACAAAATAAACTGTCACGTCAAAAACTGCTATTCATACAGAGCTCGAGGCACGTCTCTGCATTTAATGCGCAGAATGGGGACAGATCTCTGCATTTAATGCACGAGATTTGGTTCTATTTTCAAAGACTGGACGAGCCATAATTACGGCTAATACGTCCACATCATCACCTCTGCATATTACGCCATCAGACTATTTTCAGCTATAGGATCACGCGGTACGCTATCTCCTTGAAATACGCCACCAGGCTATTTTCAGCTATAGGAGCACGCTGTACGCTATTTCCTTGAAATACGCCATCGGGCTATTTTCAGCTATAAGGAGTAAGCCGTATGCTATCTCCTCGGAATACGCCAACTCAGGCTATATTTGCATTTGTGCATGATAAGGCTATTTGGTCCAGAATACGCTCAAGGCCTCAGTCAAGGAAGGAGGATCAGTTATCTTTTACGCTAGCTACCTATCCATGCAGCATCAGGCTTCTACGCCTACAAGGCTTCTACGCCTATTTGGCTTGACAACTATTTGGCTTCTACGCCATGGTGACAGTTATTGGCTTCTACGCCAAACTTTTCTACGCAAGGGGCAGTTACCTACGTGGCTTGCATGCCGTGATCTTCGCAGCAGTTATACGCATTTTTTCATCATGGGACACGCATCACACGCAGATTCAGAAGGTCATCTATACGTGGGTGGCAGTTATTATAACCGTCGCATAAAAAGTGCCATACTCTCCACTGTCCGGCTTCTACGCCGACTAGACGGTTACTGTCACTAAAATCCTATAAATAGAGACCCCTATTGATAGAGGTCCGAGGTCAAAAATTTGGAGAATAGAAGTCAGAGGGTCGAAGCACAGACAGAGAGCAGTGATCGACAATTTTGGCATCGAGCATCCACTCCTTCTTGCAATCCTTGAAGCTTCTGTGTCTTCTACAGCACTTCTTTATCATCGTGTGATCCAAGGGACAAAGTGATCGAATCAGACTCCTATAGCAATATTTACCCAGATTAAATTTTGTACTTAACATCCTCGCATAGGATTAATAGTACTTCTTGTTTGTAAACCTAAGAAAGGATTTTGTATAAACCTAGTTTTATTTCTTCCGTTTATTATCAAACACAAGATGGTGACTCTACTGGGGACCTCTTTCTCATCTGACGAGAAAGCAATTGCTCAACACGATGCAGTATCAGTAGGATCAATGAAGAAGACCTTGGTCATCCAGTTCGACCAGTCTGCCTACGAAGATATGCTTCAAGCAGGGGGTAGCTCTCACTCTCTCTCTGTCCAAGACAACAGAAAATTGCGTAAGATCTGGATGCCCCGGACATCCTCTACCATTCCTGTCAACTCTTTGGTTTCTCCGACCAACAAGGTTGTAGCGTCGCAACCTCCACGCCCCGCGCGTAAAATTCTGTCTTCCGTCTGTGACGTGGCAGACAGAACTTCGGACAATACCTCAGTGCTAGTCCAGAAGTCTACTCCGCGCTCTGCGTATAAAACTCTATCTCCCATCTGTGACGTGGCAGACAAAACTTTGGGCAATGCCTCAGTGCTAGTCCAGAAGTCTACTCCGCGCTCTGCTAAAACTCTGTCTCCCGTCTGTGACGTGACAGACAAAATTTCTGATAATGTCTCAACGCCAAATCAGAAATGCCAAACGCGTTCTGCACGTAAAAATGCATCTGCCCTCAGCAGAAAAGCAGATGGTCCCTGCAAACTACGCAAGGGAAAATAAGTGGCGGACTTATCAACTTTATGCCAGCAAGAGAAGAATTTGCCCGCTATCCAAATTATGCGAGAAGCGGATGGCCGATTGAGGACCTCCTCGGTTTTATGCCAACCTGAGCAGAGTTTCAAATTACGCCAGGTTAAGCCCCTCAGCGTAAAGAAAGCCCGATTTATGGAGAGACACACTCCTCGGAGATTATCTGCTACTCAGATGGTTGAACTGCTGTATATAGGTGGCAGGGGAAAGTGATGGTTCCCAATATCCGCATGCCAACTGATGTAAACAGGAGGAATAAGCCTTCTTCTCCTTCTTCTGTAAATCCTCCTGACTAGCGTGAACATCTGATCCAGAAGCGCAAGGATAGGAGATCTTCCAACATGTCTATTATGCCTCCTAAGGAGCACTATTGTAATCGTCATAGGATTGTAGTTAATTATTTCTGTTCTGAAGCAAAATGGTCGATTTTCGACCGGTTGAACTACTCTGTGCCTTTACAGAAAGAAGTGCCTACATACGCATAAGTGAACATGGCTTCACACATTCCTAGAGAAAGGTCAAATTCAAGACGTCATCCCTCTAGAACTCCAAGCCAAAGGAGATTCAACAAACTCCTTGAGAACATTGAAGCTGGGGTATTCCGAAACACCCGTTCGAGGTCACGACAACCGGCTTCGTATTCTTCTGATTCCGACACTGGGGGTCGCCAGTTTCCTGAATCAGATGCTGAAAGTATAGAGTTATTCCCTACAGAGACCTATACTAGCCCTTCAATGACATCCAAAGAAATGGAGGTCTATGCCATTGAAGATGAATACGAAAAGGCTTCCTCGTCAGGAAGTACTGAGCAACATATTGCTGTACTGGAGACATCTCTGAAAGATATACAGTCCATGATGGAGAATATGCATCAGATGATGCTAACTCAACACACAACTGCTATAGCTCAAGCACCGGTCCCTCCAACTCAGATACGTGTGGGGGTAGACTTACCGCCATCCAATGCGAATCAGGAGCCTGCTCTAGATCAGGAGTCAGCAGCCCCTCCACTTCCTAATTCGGAGAATGTATTGCCTCCTGTTGGGGTTACGATACAACAGATCTCTCACCACTCCGCGGTTTCTCTACCGACTGAAGATCCGATGCAGGCAGTGTAGGAATTGAAGGCCCAATTTGATGCCTTAAAACATAAGGATCAGCTAAAGAAATTGGGAATCAACCAGCCTTATCCAGCTATCTGGGATGAAGTCCATTTCCCTCCTAAATACAAACCACAGACTATGGCTTTGTTTGAGGAAAAGACATCATCGAGCCAATACATGAACTACTTCAGTATGATGATGGTGTTGTTACAAGGGAATGACGCTCTTCTTACTCGAGTGTTCAAAGACTGTCTCTCGGGAGTGGCTTATCAGTGGTACCGTAGTCTTGCGGACAACTGCATTACTTCCTTCAAAGATTTTAAGACTTTGTTCTTCGCACGATTCTACGAATGAGGGATGGACATGTCTATGTCCTCTCTCATCAAAGTAAAGCAGAAGAAGAAAGAGAACGTCCGCACTTTCATCAAACATTTTCGTCAAGCCACTTTGCAAATGCCTCCTGGAGTTCCAGACTCAGCATTGGTGGACATTTGCAGGAAGAATCTTCTTCCAGTAATCTCGGTGTTCATAGAACCATATCAGTTCCATGATTGGCCCTCGTTCATCATCTCAGCGGTAGCCGCTGAAGACAACAGTCGGAAGGCGCGTGATAATGGAATTATGATATCTACCTCTGATAGAGGCAAGAAGTCATCCTCCAACAGCGACCATCCTCGTGGTTCCAAAGGAAAAGAAGCTCTGGCGATCAATACGTCCAGGCAAAAGACTGCGGCAACCACACAAACAAAACCTGGGACTTCTAGGCCCATTGAAGTGTACTCGTTTGACGACGACGATATTCCGAGCATATTCGAGTGTCTCATCAAAAGCGACAAGATTACCCTTCCTGAGGTGAAGCGGCCTAACGAAGTCGGCAGTACCAATAACCCCAAGTACTGTATTTTCTATAGGTACATACATCACCCCACAAAGGCGTATTATGTGCTAAAGAGGAAAATCTAGGAGTTGATCGATGCTAAGGCCATCACTCTGCTCAACAGCGAGAAGACGGTCATAGCCAACATGATCTCTCTTCAATTTGGCAATCTGCCTCCTCAAGAAGTTTCGGATGGTATTGTACCTATTTCCCGAACAATGATGAACATCGTTAATCTTCCTCCAGCCAGGGGTCAAAATCATGACCTGGTACCCCTGACTGCCCAGCACGGCGAGATTATGTGGGTTCATCCAGATCTGGTGTCAGAGATCGAGGAAGAGACTCAGGCTGCTAAGGCTAAGTCTAAGAAGAACTCGAAGAGTAAACTATGTTATATGGTTGCGGTATCCTCGATATCAGAAGAAGAGGTATTGGCTACTGGAACCCGTTCAGGGAAAGCCTACCTCAAGGACTATGGAGAAAGTCAAGAAGAAGCATCGGCAGACGCTTCAGCTGCCAAGCCTTCAGAACCGGAACCTGCCATACCAGAGGCCGGTCCTTCGAGACCAACTTTGGCGGACAAGGGCAAGCAAAAAGAAGTGCGCTTTGATAAACCTTTGAAGAATATGCAAAACAAAGGTTTGGAGAAGCCATATAACTTCGACATCCTGGCCCAGTTGGCTAATACACCAGCCAGATTGTCCATATTTGAACTACTCAGGCTTTCTAAAGACACTCGTCAAGCCCTGAGTGAAGCATTAATATAGGCGGATGCATATTTGACCCAACTCAAGTCCCCTGATGAAGAACCTGTGGCATGTCCTCAATGCCATAGTGTGATGGAGGTGGTCCCGAATATCACTTTCACCCAAGATAACATGCTGTTGAAACACAACAAGCATGACAGACCCCTCTATTACACCGGATATGTCAGTTCCATGGAGGTTGACAGGATTCACATAGATCCGGGATCATCGATCAGCATCATTTCTCATAGTCTGCTCAGACCGCTGAGGATTCCTACCAGCGAATTAGCTTACACCACTACTACAATCGTGGGCTTCAATGCCAGAAAAAGTAAGCCGTTGGGAAAAATTCGTCTGAGGATCCAAATTGGCGACCTCATATCAGTGGCTACATGCTATATCATTGATTCAGAGGTGTCCTACAACATTCTGCTGGGCAGACCGTGGATCCACGACCACAACATCGTTCCTTCGACTCTACATCAATGCTTCAAATATGTAGATGCCCAAGAAACAGTACAAACGGAGTTTGCTGATCTTAACTGATTCAAGGGAGTAAAATCCTACTACTTCGATGCCATGTTGTACACCCAAGACTACATGGAGGAGGTGTCAGGCAAGACAGAGGAGGAATCCCACCGGGAGCCAGAAGAACCCTCTGCCGAACAACCTCTGTCAATCAAGGTGAGAGGGCAAACTACTCATCCGAAAGTCATGGAACCCCTGGCTATCCATCTGAACAAAACCAAGTCAGGAAATAGAGGTGATCCTCTAGTGATCACTTTGAACCAGAAGCCTCCACCCTTGGTCATCAACCTTCGGCGCAACAAACAGCCGATTGATGTAAATACAACCAGAAACGTGGTTTCTGATGATAATAAAATTCTAAATCAGGAATCCTCTCCCCATAACGATATAGAACCTATAGCACAAAGATTCTTGAAAGCTATAGATTCCTATCATCTGTATGTATGGGAAGTAGTGTCACCATCTAATGTCATCACGATATATGGGCCACATGAGGACTCTATCTTTATTGTCCCACCTACTCGCAGCAGTCAGCATCCAATAGTCTTCGGTCGCATGCGCAATGAATCGACTGTACAAGAAGATTCTCCCAACGATGATGCTGATAAAATACAGGTTCACAGATATAGCCTGCAAGCTTTGAAGATTATGCAAAGTATGGGTTATGACTTGAAACTGGAACCAGGTCTCAACTACGGGAAAGACAGGCGAATGTCGTTGCACGGTGATCCCTACTGTCAACGAACTCATTTTGGGTTAGAGTATACCACCTCCTTTGCAACTTCTGAGTCAAATGAGGATATCTTTTCCTTTTCTCAAGATAGCTCGACGCCCTCCGGCTCATCTGAGGATCTCGAACGAGCATTATCAGTAAATATGGTATTGACAGATTCCCTCGAAGCAGACGAACAAGAATCTAAACCATTTAAGAATGACTCTTGGGCTCAGCAAATGGATATACAATGGGAACTCCGGTTCGAGCAGAGAGAACCTCCCACTGAAGATAAAGTTATCTAAATCGACGTTGGGGATGAACTTTCTCCAAAGCCGATATTTATCAGTAACAATCTTTTCGAAGAAGAAAGAAAAGAAATAATCCAGTTGATAAGAGAATATATCGACGTCTTTGCGTGAAATTATGAGGATATGCCAGGTCTTGATCCAAAAGTGGCTACTCATAAACTCAACATATTACCCAAGTCGAAGACTGTGAAGCAACATCAACGCCGATTTTATCCGGATATGATGGACGCCATCGAAGCTGAAATCAAGAAGTTGATGGCATGTAGCTTCATTCGGAAAGAACAACATCATGACTGGATCGCCAATGTTGTCCCGGTCATGAAGAAAAATGGGAAAGTACGTGTCTGCATAGATTACCGAGATTTGAATGCAGCCTGCCCCAAGGATAAATTTTCTCTTCCCATCACAGACGTCATGATCGATAATACATGCGATTTTGAATGCATGTCTTTTATGGACGAATTTTTAGGATATAATCAAATTAAAATGCATCCTGAAGACGAGAAGCATACTGCCTTCCGGACACCATTGGGGGTATATTGCTATACGGTCATGCCCTTCGGACTGAAAAATGCCGGAGCTACGTATCAGCGAGCCATGAGTAATATATTCTATGAGCATTTACGCAAAACAGTAGAATATTATGTAGATGATATAGCTGTCAAAAGCCGTCACAAGGATAATCACATCCAAGACTTGAAGACGGTGTTTGAGTTGATGCGCCAACACCAACTCAAAATAAATCCTACAAAGTCCTTTCTAGGTGTATCCAGTGGCAAATTCCTAGAATTTGTTATTACCGCCAAAGGCATTCAAGTAGATCCCGATAAAGTCAAGGTCATCTTAGAAATGCGACCACCCCACAATCTGAGAGAACTCAGGGGATTTTAAGGTCGTCTGGGTTATATCCGGAGATTCATATCCAACCTCTCGGGGAGATGTCAGCATTTTTCTCGTCTCATGAAGAAAGGTGTATCCTTTGTATGGGACGAAGCCTGTCAGCAAGCGTTTAATGATATCAAACTCTACCTCACTAATCCTCCAGTTCTGGTGCCTCCCGTCATAGGAAGACCATTTTTGCTGTATGTTCGAGTAATGGATCATTCTCTAGGAGCTCTTCTTGCACAGAAGAACGATGAAGGTCATGAACAGGCTATCTACTACTTAAGCAGGATGATGGTCGGAGCTGAACACCGGTACAATCCAGTAAAAAAAGAATGTTTGGCCCTAATGTTCGCCATTCAGAAAATGCGACACTATGTTACAGGTCAGACTATTCATATCATCTCCAGGATCAATCCTCTTCGGGTATTGATGAACAAGCCGAGCGTTCTTAATTCCCGACTCGCGACTTGGGCGATGTTATTAACACCGTATGATATGGTGTACGTCCCTCAGAAGTCCATCAAAGGCCAAGCATTGGCTGATTTCCTAGCTGCTCATCCCATTTCGGAAACCTCCAAACTATACGAGGATATTCCCGACGAAGTTGCAGAATATAATTCTGCGATGGAGAGTGATGCATGGCAGTTATTCTTCGATGGTGCCTCTAGGACTGGTCCCAGGGGAAACATGGTATCAGGAGTAGGAATTGTCCTGATTACTCCTGAGAAACTCGTCATCTATCGAGTATATTCTCTTAGCGAACCCTGCTCTAATAACGTGACAGAATATAACGCCCTACTAATCGGGCTCCAAGTCGCTAAAGAGTTGGACGTCGAATACCTGGAAGCTTTCGGTGATTCTCTGCTGATCGTCAATCAAGTCAGAGAAATATATAAAGTCGGGAATCCAGACCTCATCCCTTAACACCAAGCAACGATCGAAATAGCCATGTCTTTCAAAGGGTTCTTCCTAGAGCATGTGCCTCGATCTCAGAATCTGAAAGCTGATGCCCTGGCCAGTCTAGCTGCAGATTTAGCTATTCCTATAAGAAGGCAGAACTCGGTAATCCTTCTTAACAGAGATTTATTCTGTGTGAAAAATAACTTTCACATAGAACGCAGCTACGTTGTGAACACAGATCTTCCAAAGAGAGACTGGAGAAGTCCCTTTATAGATTTCGTAGTATACGAAATCTTACCGGAAGATCCTAAAGAAGCAGTGTCCATCAAAAGACGATCATTACGCTTCTATTTTGATGCGTCTTCACAATGTCTATATCGTCGGACTTATGACGGACTATTATTACGATGTCTCTCTGGTAATGAAGCACAACGGATTATCCGTGAAGCTCATGATGGCGTATGCGGAGCGCATTAACCCGGTCCTAAGCTACAGGATCGTATCAGGAGGATGGGCTATTACTGGCCTACTATGATCACAGATGCGATAAAATATGCAAGACAATGCAAAGCCTGCCAGGTTCATGCAGATTTTATGCATCAACCTTCTGAACATTTATATCCTACAGTGACATCCTGGCATTTTGAAGCATGGGGTATGGATATCATTGGTCCTATTCACCCGTCTTCTTTCAGAGGTCATCGGTTCATATTGGCCATCACGAATTATTTCTCTAAATGGGCAGAAGCAGTCCCTCTTGCTGAGGTAAAGACATCTAACGTGATCAGCTTCATTAAGCATCATGTCATTTATCGCTTTGGGATTCCCCGAAGGATAATTCATGACAATGGGCCTCAATTCATCAGCCAAGCGTTTCACCGATTTTGCGATAAAAATCGGATACAAAATGTGGCCTCTACAGCATACAATCCTGCTGCTAATGGTTTGGCGGAAGCTTTGAACAAAACCATTATTAAACTCTTGAAAAAAATCGTTTCTTCGAACAAAAGAGATTGGAATGAGAAGCTAGGAGAATGTCTCTGGGCATACCGCACAACGGTACGAGCACCGACGGGTTATACCCCATTCTCACTGGTTTACGGGAGTGAAGCAGTTCTCCCCATCGAAATTCAAATTCTGTCACTCAGGATAGCAGTAGCTAATGAGTTGACTCAAGAAAAGAATGACCTATTAAGGCTTCAAGAGCTAGAAGGATTAGATAAAAAATGCCTTCAAGCCCAACAGCGCATCGCGTTCTACCAGGCACGCATTTTCAGAGCTTTTAATCAAAAAGTAAAGAAAAGAGTGTTCAAAGTTGGCGAGCTAGTTCTAGCCGTGAGAAGGCCAATGATTATTACTCACAAGAGTAAGGGTAAATTCCAACCCAAATGGGAAGGCCCTTACGTGATCGAGACGATGTTCTCAAACGGTGCTTACAGATTAGTCAAGCCTAATGGAGACTTGTTAATGGTTCCTATCAACGGTAAATTCCTTAAGAGGTACTATGCTTGATCTCTTTTGCTCAACGGAGTATAGCAAAGATCTTATTCTGACAATACTACTTCCAAAGAACTAGTTGGATCATATTCTATCGTGTCCATATAATCTCTGAATAGATATATTTAACTAATTTGGAACATCCGAACCTATCACGTCAATATTACCTCTGATAGTGTTTTATGACAAATTTTAGTTGGATTATATTCTATCATGTCCATATAACCTCTGAATAGATATATTTAACTAATTTGGAACATCCGAACCTATCACGTCCATATTACCTCTGATAGTGTTTTGTGTACAAATTTTAGTTGGAGCATATTTTATCATGTCCATATAACCTCTGAATAGATATGTCCAGCTGAAGCTTACCGAAAGTATATCACGTCCATATTACCCCTGATATCACTTTCATCCTAGCCTATCATTTATATTCCAAAATGATAGGTCCACCAAAGTCAGATAAAGTCTCTTTATTATCCCCAGAAAGAGCAAATTACATAGAAAAACAAAAGGTACATTATTTGGGAGGAGCAGTTAAGTCGCGAATCTGTTGCGCCAGAGTAACCATTCTCCCATCCCTGGAGTTCAAGACGTCGGCGCGAGCTCGCTCCAACCTTGCCGCCTCATTGTTCAAAGCAGATAGCTCGGACCAAGCATGTACAAAACATGCCTGGAAGACACCCACATATGTCAGGTTCTGCTGAGCCGCCTTTATTCGACCCTTCAATACATCGCGAGCGGTTGATAAAGAGAGATCCTTCTCCTTGGCCTTAGCGAGGTTATCTTCCAATTTGCGGACCCTCGCTGCCTCTTCCTCATATTCGGCCTCGCACTTAGTCAGCTGGGGAATGACATACTCCAATTCGGCACGTACTTGATCCATCTGCTGCTGTTGTTCCTGGACGAATTTGTTCAGAGATTCTATTTGCCCAGCAAGCTCTGCAGTTAAAAAGTCATACCTAGCTTGAACGAGACCGTCAATGCTGCCTCAAGATAGTTGCAAATAATCGTTAATGGATTGTTCCAAACCATTAACTATTTGTTTCAGTGCATCAGCTCTCCCAGCATCGTTGAAATCTCTGATCGACGCTATCGCAAACTGGGAGGACCTCCTCAGAGACTCGAAGCCTAGATTCTTCTCCAGCACCATTGATATCAGCGTTTCCAAAGTGGTGTAGAAAATACTAGTATACTGCTCAATTAGCATGGCGAGATCCGAATGGACGCTGGGAGTGGCTACAGTATCGGTGAATCCCCTTCCAGGAATGACTGCAGACGATGTTGCCACAGTCGTCGCCTCAACAGATGGCACGACAAAAGAAGAAGCGCCAACAACGGTCGAAGTGGTTGGCGTACTCAAAGAAGGCATAGTTGTAATGACAGGCTCATCCTCCTCTCGAGATATCGGAACCATTTCGGGCGAACCGGCACCTAAAAATGTTTTCTCTTCAAAGTCAGGCACCTCCGTGTCATAGACAGGAGCGGAAACAAAGCCGAAAGTTGCGTCAACGTTGTCCTCCCCGTAGATGTCTTCCCCTGAAAAGAAGACAAGAGAAAGTTAATATCAACATGACGTTAATTTTTCTAAAAAGAGGCATAAAGACGAGATTTACCCATGGCCAATGGTATATATGTCGCATCTGCAGCCAGTACAGCTAAATCATTTCTTAATGATGCTAAACGAGCTGTCATACCTGGAGAAGGGGGTGTGCCAACTGACATTGGCATGTATTCTTCCAGATCTTCACCGAGATCCACTCGAGGATCATTGGGTGGAATCTCGCTGGGTATACTTACAGACGCGGCAAGGGTTTCTTCCATTGCTGATCTGGATAAAGATATTCTTATTTGGCTCAGCCTCGAAGGCGATCTCGTACCACTACCTGAAGCGGTAGCAGCGACAGCAGCCTCGAGCAAAGATTCTTTGGCACTGCCAGCCGGAACGGTGGAGGTCCCCTCTCTAAAAGGCGAGGAACCTCTAATCAAAGGATCGTCCCCAACAGGGGAAATAACAGACTCACTTCTAGGAGCCTCATGACTGGAAGTCCTGTCAGGACCACTAACAGTCTTCTTTTTTTTGCCAGGGAAAATCTCCTTCAGAACAGGAGCCCTTCGCTTACCAGAGATAACCAGAGGCTCTGCAGGCGGAGGTATTTCGCCTCTCGGTACTGCCAACAAAGGCTCATCTGGATTGACAGAATCTTCACCCTCGTCAGAGGAAACTGATGGGATTTCGTCTCTTCCCGCGGACTTAGAAGAGGGCATCCTAAAACTTCCACGTATATCAAAATTGCAATGGAAGGTATTGATGGCCACGTAAAACTGGGCGTATGAGTGGAGGATGCGCAACTCCATGGAGAGTGAAGTCGCGGGCACAATAAAAGCTGCTCCAGTGTAACCCATTATGAAGTACCGCCATCCTCTCGCTCCATCAATAAGTCCACCCCTGGACTTGAAGCTGGTGACGGCATTGCCCACGTGCAATTGGTCATACCCAAACTGCCTGGCGAACCGACTAGGCAGGTAGGGCTCCAAGAAGCATTGGTCTTCACTTCTATACAATAAATGTGAAGGTCTAATACAGACCAACCAATTAAAAGCTTCAGGAGAAAGAATGGTCTTCCCTTCACCTGAGTCCTGAAGCCTGCTCCCCTGTTGATTAAGATGTACAGTGGGGACGGTGCAAAATAGCTTCCAGCTGTGAGCAAAATTTAACGCTCGCCGACAGTCTAAAACTGTGGTCACATTCCAGGTAGAATTCTTGTAATTCAACAAATAATTACCCCTCGAACTACTGCCAGAGCCGGGAGACATCACCCTGGGGTTATGGAGAATTAACCATCCCATCAAATACAGGAACGGTAATTCTACCCTAAGAAAGCTGTCACGTCGTGTTTCATCGGCAAGCAGCCCATCAGTAATAGCCCTCAGGCCAGCTTGTATGCGGCATACCATGGCAGGGAGCAAGCCCAGTCTTGCCCCGAACACCAGACGCACTGCAGGCCATAAGGTGTTACGGTGAATGCGATCCGAAGATGCAATGCCGGGTACTACCAGTCGGGGCAGCCATATAGAGAGAAAGCCAGCCAGTTGAGCTTCCTTGGACAGAGGCCTACGGTAATGCCTCAAATAACTGTAGACTTTAGTGCCTGCAGGATATTTTCCTATCCTTCGTCGAGAATTTGATCTGAAGCCCCAGCGTCTTCAATAAGGTCATCGACTACTTGAGCACTAAGCACGCTCAGAAAGCTCAAAGGCCTATCCCTGCTATCCACGACTTTGTCTGGCTTAGCAACCCTGGCCTGATAGAAGAAGAGGTAGGACGCCCATTTATTGGTATTAGCCAAATCAGATGGCTCATTATAGAAGGCGATGCACGCTAAATAGTGACACATCAACTCCTGGTACACTAGTACTATCCAAGGGTCTGTATCCCCCAGCTCCCGGTTTGTGGGAACATACTCTTCATAAGGAGTATCCCCCATCGACAGTCTTGAAATTTCTGCCATTTCGTGAAGGGCCAATCCCAAATCCCCCAGTGGAGTGGCGAAAGTCCCAGTGAGCGAGATATATCGCTCCATCAAAGCCAAAAATAGGTTGGGGTTGAGAGGTAACCCAACACTGGTAGCACTCACAGTCGCGTACAGACCAATGCTCTCCAGCTCAGTCTGAAAATGCTTCAGGGCCTAGGCAGCTAAACGAGCCCATCGAAGATTTGTAGGGGTAACCCACCCATTGGTCCGAGGATTAACCTTGGGGTATACTCCTCCATGCCCCATGAATTCATTGTAGAAAGTCGGTAATTGGACTGGTTGGAGCAGTGAAGTATCTTCACTCGGGACACTGCCCAGATATAATCCCCTGAACGACATGACCGGGCCGGAAGGGCGGCTTACAAATAACCCTTGGTCGGACCCTTTTTGATAAAATATCTTTTTCGGCTGGCCGTGAAGATTGGGAGTCAGGGTCTACGATATCCTCCTGCAGAGAAGAATGCCGAGATAGGATAATCTCTCAGCATCTTGGGCATATACAGGACCAGGCCCCCGGCAGAAAAAACCCAGTTTCTTTCTTGGGCTCCGTCTGGGATTGTTTGTCAATCATATCCCCGAAGAGGAAAGCCGGTTTTATGTATTTGGCCCCGTCTATGTACGCCAGGGGCTCTCCGTTGATCATGCTCAACAGCATTCGTTCTCCTTGAGACGATATCAGGATTCCCCTTCCTTCAGGATATTGGGGGCCAGAAATAAGAAATGTCACATGGAACAAATCCTTCAGGTAATTGGAGTACAGCATTCCAGCAGCAGAACCCATCACCTCAGCCAACGGAGATATATGCAAGTTAACTACAAAGTGCACGAAAAATACGTCAGTTTCTATACTAGACCTCACAATCTTGCAGCTTATGCCAAAAAGCAATAGTCTGTCTTTTACGTCAAGACTGTAAAAACTTGACTTTTTGCGTTGGAATCTCATTCCAAGGCGTAAAATTCAAGATTGGCAGTATACACAAAAATCTGACAGTCTGTGTTTTACGCCAGATTGCCAAAGTTTGAGTTATTACGCCAGAGTTTTCATCTAGAGCATAACACCCAAAATTTGTAGTATACGCCAAATTTTGACAGTCAAAGCTTTTACGCCAGACTGCGGAAATATAGAGTTTTTACGCTGACACATTAGAAATATGGGCATAAAAGATAAAAAATCTCTGTGCATCATCTTCCTCGAAGAGGCGTTCAGCACAGAAGATGACCTAGCGCATTCACGTACAACGTGTGCGAAGGGTTTTCTTCGTTCTTGTCATCCCAAAAGCTTTACCTATAATGCCCGGTGCACAGCTTGATGGTAGGACACTTCATTCAGAGCGAGGCTCGCTATGCCTAATGGGAGTCGCTCTTTCTTGGGCAGAAGAGCGAGAAGAGGAGGCAGCCTTCTTTCCCTTAGAGGAAGAGATTAGTTTTGGTGCCATTGCTAAAAACTCAGAATGCTCAGAGAAGAAACGAAAGAGAATACTCAAAGAGATGAAGGTTTTTTTTTGCAAAAGACAGATGAAAAGTTTTTCTCTGAAGGCCTTGGGGTATTTATAGAGTTCAGATGGATTCTTGAATCCCTAACCAAATCCGATATTTAATATTCGGTTATGATTGGGGACTACGTCAGCCTATTATTCAGGGAAGGCGGACAGTCAACGAATTCAAAAAGTTTTCGTGCAGAGCAGATTCATGATTTTACGCCAATGAGCTTTTTACGCCCGGGAAGCTACAAATCTACGGTTTTACGCTCAGAGGCTATAAGTCTACGGTTTTACGCCCGGATGCTTTTATGCTCAGTAACTTTTATGCTCGAGAGGCTACAAACCTACGACTTCACGCTCAGAGGCTACAAATCTATGATTTTATGCTCAGAAGCTTTCTACGCTCAGAGGCTACAAATCTATGATTTTACGCTCAGAGGCTACAGATCTAAGACATCACGCTCGAAAGTTCTTTTTTTAGAGGCTATAAATCTACAGTTCTATGCCCGGATGCTCTTATACTCAGCAGCTTTTACGCTCGAGAGGCTACAAACTTACGATTTTACGCTCATCTATACTACGGATCTATGACTTTCCGTATATCTTAAAATACGCAGGCCAGAGTATGCGTATATCTGAACAATTCTCATGACGGCAAACTATAAGGGTGCACGCAGAAGATACTCCTTCTTGGCCTCAAAATATCCCAAGTACCCAAAGTATACCGAGTTCAGCATGGAAAATGACTCTTTTCTTGGGTCGATTGGAAGTTCATCCAAAAATCCAGTCTGAATATTTTCTCTACAGTTCAAGCATGGTCAGTTTCGATAGAAGTTTCTCGCCTTTTCCAAAGGATTTTCGAGAAATCATTCTTGAAGATGATGGTCTGAACAAGAATTCTTCTTATCAGAGAAGTGACAAATTCAGAATTCTACGCAATTCCTCGTTCAAAACAGCATGATAGTTCAGATATTCAACTTAAATGCTAAGCAGTTTTATACGCATCCTCAGTTATGCGTAAAAGACGAGACGAGATCAGATACTCTTTTTATCAGAGTCGGCGTAAAGTTATTCAGACGTGGCGAAGCTACACATATTCATACTTCATCACAACAAAGAATATGGCAAATCATCAGATGCATAAAAGAAGACAATTTTATTAATCATGATTACATATGAGGGAAATCTAGTCTACAAAGGGTTTTTCATCTTCATGATTACATGATTACATATGAGGGAAATCCCATCTACAAAGGATTTCTCATCCTCATTTAAAGATCACGTCCAGAATCTGTTCTGTCAGGTTCTCGCATTGGGGGAGATCTTTATCCGTCTTCTACAGCAGTTCATCGACTTCCACAGTCGATGAACAAGAAAATGATTAATGGCGGGAGGATACACAACTGGACCTGTATAAATTATTTAAGAGTCCATCCTCCATACGCTATGACAGATTGAGTTGAGGTGTTAGACACAACTCAATACTGGAAGACAGGGCTAGTTTGTCTCCCCTCGTCCACGAACAACGGGAGAAAATACAGCTTACAAGCTGTGTGGTCTAATATGACCCTTCCTCTCTCCTGGACGAATCGCCATATGAAGTTGCTGATTATTCCGAGCAAAGGAAGCTATGATATCCTTCCATGATCCATCATTGCACAGGATATTTGCTCGAAGATGCCTTCTTTTTTGGCTTCTTACATGCTGGAAGAGCATGATCTTCTTCTATCTCAAGTCGACCCGACGAACTCCGGCAATCATCTCTGTATGGTAAAGGAAAAAGTCGGAAGAACAAGTTAACTCATCAGCCTTTTATAGGCGAAAGAGAACACACAGAATCCCAACAAATCCCCAAAAATCTGCCAAGAAATCAGCCTCGAGGAACGAGTCAGACTTGACTGTTTCATGCTTCATTCAAAGTATTTCAAATTACGAGGAATTTGAAAACTTTGAAGGGGGTCTTGTAGAAGCATAAAAAATATGTTGTAGAGTTATACGCAGTATTTCAGTGCTGGGCGGCGTAAAATATGACTTCAGAGCCATCGGCGTACAACAGGGCTTCATCGCTAGTACAGCGTAAAATTTAAGCCCCAAGACAATCCGCGTAATACAGTATTTCCAGACTGCTTCAGCGTAAAAAGATTGTTACACCGCCACTTTGGTGTAAAACCTACTCGCTTTTAATGCAGTGGGAAGTTGTACGGGGAACACTTCGTATTCCTCGAATGAACCTGTCAGATCATGCAGTGAACCTAACTCCTGACAACGAGTACTGCACAACTATCTAGACGATGGCTGTAATGATGGTGCGGCATAGAGACCCAAACCGTCGTTAAGTGACATTTCCCTGATACAAAGTGCTTTTACGCATACAAGGAAATATGCTGCCCAGTTTTATACAGGCAGATGTGAGCTTTTACGCTCAGCAGAAGACAAAATAAACTGTCACGTCAAAAGCTGCTCTTCGTACAAAGCTCGAGGCATGTCTCTGCATTTAATGCGCATAATGGGGGCAGATCTCTACATTTAATGCACGAGATTTGGTTCTATTTTCAAAGACTGGACGAGCTATAATTACGGCTAATACGTCCACATCATCACCTCTGTATATTACGCCATCATGCTATTTTCAGCTATAGGAGCACGCGTATCACTACCCAATTCTAGAAATTTTTTTTTTTATTTGGTAAATTGTGTATTGTATATAATTAATTATATTTATATTTAAGTAGTGATTGTATTATTTTTATTTGATTGTTTTAGGATTTTGGCTAGTCTGGACCCATGTCAGACCCTAGTGGACCCATGTTCGACCCAACCCACACCCCAGTGAGACCTATTTTTGGGTTTAGAATATTTATTATATTTTTAGTGGGTTAGTTGGAGAGATTTGGAGTTAGTTTGAGTGCTTTTGGAACCCGAAATCCAAACCCAAGTGAGAGGAGGGCATTTTGGACTTTTGGACTTTATATAACCCCTTTATTAGGTGTGGCCGGCCTTCCCACAGCCCCCAGACCCGTGCAACCAGCAGCCTCAGCCCCCATTTCTTCATCTTCACTTCTTCTTCTTCACTTCTTCTTCTTCTCCACTCTCCATTTCTACTTATTTCCTTCTCCCAACTCCAAGTAAGTGCCCTATTCCTCTTCTTTCTTCTTCTATTCTCTATGGTTGTGAACCTTAACCTTATGTTTTTCTCCAACCTAGGTGTTTAGAGCCTAGACTTAGTGTGGAGGCTAGATTTGGAGGCTTGGAGCTTGAGGGAGGTGATTTCAAGTGGATTTGAGACTTTGGCCTTGGGATTCCAACTTCCAAGAGATAAACCCTAACTTTTCTCTTGCTAATTACTCTTATGTAGTATAATTAGTGGTTTAGAACCTTCCTAGACCCTAAGCCTACCCGTGGGAGAAAGTTGGAACTAGTTTGGTTGAGTTTAGAGACTTTGACACTAGGTTTTGTGACAATTTCGGGTGGAATCCGAATTTGGCCCAATTTGGGTGATGCCCTAGGTTAGACGGACCTAGGTAGACGTTGTCGGGTATCTTGAGGGTGAGTGTGTGTGTCTTCGTTCGGACACGGAAAGTCGTGTCGCGGAGAAACGGGCGTTTCGGGCGAATTTAGGGTTTTCGTCGTCGCCGATTTTAAGTGCATGCGCATTTTCGCCACGGGCCTAGAATCGATGGGGTAGAATTTTTTCTAGGATCTAGACATCGTTTAGAACCCGTGGGTAAATTTTGGGCCCATTCTGAGTTGGTTTGGTGTGCGTTTCAGGAGATTTTTCGAACCGCACACCGCGTGTTCGTTGAAATGACCGAACGGCCATTTCGACTTGGTTTTCTAGTTTCGGGCTTGTGTGCACGTTGGGTTAGCATCGGAAAGTGTGTACTAGAGTTCTCGGGTTATATTTTATATATTTATAGGTGTTTGCGTACGTAGGGGTGGTTGTGTGCGCGTTGGAGAGTGTTGTGTGCGTGGTTGTGTGTAGTGTTGTGTTTGTGTTTATGTGTCTATATATATATATTTATGTGTGTGTCTTTATATATATGTATATGTGTTTGTATGTCTATATATATGTGTGTATTTATATATATGTGCTTGTGTATGTATATGTCTATGTGTTTGTGTATATATATATATGTATAAGTGTGCGTGTGTGTGTGTGTATATATATATATATATATATATATATATATATATATATATATATATATATATATATATATATATATATATATATATATCAATGTGTATGTGTATATATATATTTGAGTGTGTGTATATATATATATATATATATATATATATATATATATATATATATATATATATATATATATATATATATATATATGTATGTATCTGTGTGTGTGTGTGCATATATATATATAAATAGGTGTGTTTATATATATATATATATATATATAGCTATGTGCATATATATTCATAAGTGTGTGTGTGTGTTCATAGGTGTTTATGTGAGTGTATATGTATATATATTTAGTTATATATATATATATATATATATATATATATATATATATATATATATATATATATATATATATATATATATATATATATATATATATATATATATATATATATATATATATATGTATATATGTGTGTGTGTCTTTGTGTTTATGTGTGTGTGTGTCTGTGTGTGATTGTGATTGTGTGTATGTGTGTGGGGTTGTACAGCGTACAGCAGCGAGGCGGACAGCGTACAGCAGTGAGGCAGCAGCGCACGCTGCAGCGCACTGCGCAGCAGAAGACAGCAGCTGCAGCAGCAGCAGCTTTCTGCCTGCACAGCAGCAGCAACAGCAGTAAATGCAGAGCAGCAGCAGCAGTATAAGCAATAGCAGCAGCAGTACAAGCAGCAGCAACAACAACAGATGTTCGCAGCGGGGCGTGTAGCGAGTGAGAGAGAGAGATATAGATATGTGTTTATCTATATAGATAGATATATAGATTGATAGATATTAGATATATAGATAACTAGATTGATAGTTAATTAGATAGATGGATAAGTAGTTAGATAGATAGTTAGATAGATACGTAGATTGATAGATAGATAGATAGTTATATCTATCTAAGTGTATAGATATATATATATATATACATATAGCTATATATATATATGTATAGATACTAGATAGATATATATATATATATTGAGAGTGGGTATAAGGTATTATATATGTGCGTTGTGGATATCTATATATATATGCATATATACTTTGATATGTATAATATATGATAGATATATATTTTCTAGCCTAGATTAGTAACTAGGTATATGTTTACCTACTTAGATAGCTAACTAAATAGCTAGTTAGAGGGGTATGAGAGAGATATCCCAATACCTTGAGATGTCAAGGTATCTCACCAAGGTATTGAGTTTCGAGCGGGATATTTGAGCAATAGCCTAGGAATAGTATTAGAATGATTTTTATATGTATATGTGTATATATTTACGCGTGCTAGCATAGGTTTTAGCGGGTTTAGGCGGGGTGCGTGGCCTAGGACAAGGTATCGAATACCGAGGGTATCCCGGTATCTCGAGGAGGCAAGTTTGAGAGTTTACTAGCTTAATGAGCTAGTTTTGACCTAGAATTTTTGGGGCACCCTAGTTTGACCTAGTTTTGACCATAATTTTTCCCGTTGACCGTAAAAGTCAACGTTTGACCTAGTTTTGACCTAAAGTTGACTTTTTAGACCCCGGGTTGACTTTTTGACCCGAATTTCACCGGTTTGATCCGTTCGACCTAGAATATCCCTAGAAGCCTGTTTTTAATTATTTTATATCAGTTTAACTCTTTAGAACCCTGTTTAATTTTGCTTTTCGTAATAGGTTCTTGCGATGCCGGTCCGGATCTCGATCCTCATCAGTTGCTCAGGACGTCAGGCGAGTACCTACCTCTGATAGTTTCCATTTCATGATATCGTTTATATCACCTGTTCTAGAACTAAAATACTTGATTCTGACACATTGTTACACGAGATGGTACTAGTGGATCCCATCATGAGATGATATCCCCCTTACCGTGTTCAGCGGGTACTCTATCACGTGTATTTCATCATGTGCTTCGGGTATTGATTCTCATGTGCTATCATGTGCTTCTTGTGCTCTCGCATTCGTGTACACAAGCTATTATCATGTACGTAGTATGCCGTGGTTGGATCCAAGAGTATTAGTGGGGGAGTGGAGTAGGAGTTGGTTATGTGATCAAAGCCAACAGTATTCGTGTGTATGTCGGTTATGCAACTCCGCATAACGGAGTTATCATAGTATTTTTTATGTGCAACCTAAGCCGATCACATAACGAACTTGTGCTCAAGGCACTTAGCTAGTATTCATATTTTCTCACATGTAGTTACTTCCCTACCTATATTGTTCTCTAGTTTACTTTGCAGCTACTTATTCTGCTCCAGCATGTATTTATTTACCTGTGCATCTTGTATACTTTTCTATTGCTCATCATATACACCTACCATGCATTTGGAGTTGTTTTCAGAGTTATGTACTTCGCTCCAGTCCTGACTGGGCATATTTTTTTTAGAGGATCCTGAGGATTACTGCCCGACGTTCTACGGGCCGGGTGTCGACGAGGGTTGTGACCCCGAGACTGAGGAAGAGTACGCCGAGGAGACGCCTTTAGCGCCCTAGTTAGCTAGGTGGGTTTCCTGGGTTGTTCCCAGTTGATATTATTTTGGATGATTGTACTTATTCTTTTGATGCTATGAGATATTGTAGACTATTATAGACTTGGACTGTATTTTAGATATTGTCTTGCTCTCTTTGGTTCTGGTTTTCTTTTGCTATCATATCATGCTTTTACTCTTCTCCTAGATTATTGTGATTGAGTATTCATATATATATTGCGTGGTTGCCCTCCTTTTGGAGAGGATTATTCATATATATATTGCGTTGTTGCCCTCCTTTTGGAGAGGTTATTGACAGATTTTTGTGAGTTATATAGATAGATTGTTGACCTAGAACGGACCTTACAGCGTTCTACCGCCGATTCTGTGGCGTAGGCTGGACGTACCCACGACTCATGCCCCATTTTTTGGGTACGGGTCGTGACACATTTTTGGTGGCGGCCCATGCAGGTCTAGTTTTTAGGTTTACCTGCAATAGGATATAAGTTATAGGCTGAGAGAGAGTGTGCTCAATCACAACTAGGACTCTTCCTGATTCCTTTTGCTATCTTAATTTTTCTGAAATTGTTTTCTTTTGCAATATTACTGTCCTTCTTTGATGATATCGTATCTTGCACCATTGGTGATGTGATCTCAGGTTCTGTTCTTCTTGATTCCATTCCAGCACTTGCTTTATTTGATTCCGGGGCTTCCCATAGCTTTGTGTCTGTATCTTTTGCTGTTAGACACCATCTTGTTGCTGAACCTTTAGCTAGACTCTGCAATATCACGACCGGGGGTGGTATCATCATATTCAGTGATGTCTGCAGAGACCGAAGAGTTACCTTGGAAGGCCGGGAGTTGAGTGTGTGCCTACTCGTAATGCCACTTTCGAGCTACGATATTGTACTCGGGATGGATTGGTTGAGTATGCATTGTGCTAGTATAGATTGTCGTAGAGGCAGAGTGTTGTTTAGTCCGCCAGGTGAGCCAGAGTTTCAGTTCGCCAGAGGAGCAGCGGAGCAGAGCGAGGGAGTCTTCTGCGGAGCCCTGGTGGTAGAGCCGAGGTTGCTACATCCACTAATAGAGGAGTACATTAATGTCTTTCCAGAGGAGTTGCCAGGGTTACCTTCGGACAGAGATATGGAGTTCTCTATAGACTTGGTGCCAGGCGCGGAGCCGATATCCCAGCACGTCTATAGAGTCAGCAACAGTGAGCTGATAGAGTTGAAGAAGCAGGTGGATGAGCTTCAGGACAAGGGATTTATCAGATCTAGTTCTTCTCCGTAGGGTGCTCCGATACTTTTTGTGCCGAAGAAGGATGGGTCGATACGGATGTGTATCGACTACAGGGCTCTAAACAACCTCACAATCAAGAACAAGTATCCGCTGCCGCGTATTGATGATTTATTTGACCAGTTGAGCGGAGCGAGGATGTTTTCTAAGATTGATCTGAGGACAGGCTACCACCAGGTGAAGGTCAGGAAGGAGGATATTTCGAAGAAAGCTTTTCGGACCAGATATGGACAATATGAGTTTATGGTGATGCCGTTTGGGTTGACTAATGCCCTGGCAGTGTTCATAAATCTGATGAACAAGGTGTTCCATCAGCACCTGGACAGGTTTGTGGGGGTATTTATAGATGATATCTTGGTGTATTCGAAGACCCCAGAGGAGCATGAGGAGCATCTGAGGATAGTGCTGGAGACTCTCAGAAAGGAGAAGCTTTATGGAAAGCTTTCGAAGTACGAGTTCTTCCTTGACAATGTTGAATTCCTTGGTCATATGGAGACTGGAGAGGGTATTTCGGTAGATCCGAGAAAGATCATGGCAGTTGAGGCATGGAGTACTCTGAGTTCAGTAGCCGAGGTCAGGAATTTTCTGGGACTGGCAGGTTACTACAAGAGATTTGTTCAGGATTTTTCTCGGATTACAGAGCCATTGTCCAGGCTGACCCGGAAGGACGTGGAGTTTATTTGGTCAGAGGAGTGCCAGATCGCCTTTGATGAGCTGAAGAGGAGGTTGACGACAGCTCCAGTGTTGACGTTGCCATCAGGTTCTAGAGGATTCACTATCTATAGTGATGCATCGGGGAAGGGACTGGGTTGTGTGTTACAGCAGAATAGGAGGGTGATTGCCTATGCTTCTAGGCAATTACGTCATCATGAGAAGAACTATCCTACCCACGATTTGGAGTTGGCAGCGATCATCTTTGCTCTGAAGTTGTGAAAATACTATTTATACGAAGAGTGTATGGAGATCTTCACAGACCACAAGAGCTTGAAGTATGTGTTTACCCAAAAAGAGTTGAACATAAGGCAGAGGAGATGGTTGGAGTTGATGAAAGACTTCGATATATTGTTGCAGTACCATCCAGAAAAGGCGAACGTAGTTACGGATGCGTTGAGCAGGTATCCGATAGCTATGTGCCTGACTACAGATCGTTATCTTCTGGCAGATCTAGAGAGCTTGGGCATTGAGGTGATAGTGCCAGGAGTTGAGATGCAGATGTGGGGACTGCAGATTCAGTCAGAGTTGGTAGACCGAATCAGGTCTACACAGTTTGAGGATGAGTCCCTGAGGAGCATCAGGGCGCAGGTTCAGATTGGATTATCAGATGACTTCACCATTGCTGATGATGGTTCTTTGCAGCACGATACCAGGTTGTGTGTGCCGAGTGGGTCATTGCGCGAGGAGGTTCTTCAGGAGGCGCATCGATCCCAGTACTCTATGCATCCAGGTGCCAACAAGACGTATAGAGATCTGAGAGAGCATGTATGGTGGTACGGGATGAAGCGGGAGGTAGCACACTTCGTATCCCGATGCTTAGTGTGCCAGCAGGTGAAGACGGAGAGGCAGAGGCCAGAAGGATTGCTCCAGCTGTTACCTATTCCGAAGTGGAAATGGGAGCATGTGACCATGGATTTTGTTTTTTGACTTCCCAGTTCTCCAGGCGGGAAGGATTTGGGTCATCGTGGACAGGTTGACCAAATCGGCCCACTTTCTACCATTCAAAGTGGGTACGTCTACAGAGAGACTAGTAGAGATGTATGTGCACCAGATAGTCAGACTGCATGGAGTTCCTGTAAGCATAGTATTCGATCGGGATAGTCGCTTTACTTCGTATTTCTGGAGGAGTCTGCAGGCTAGCTTAGGCACCAAGCTCAAGTTTAGTAGTGCATATCACCCACAGACAGATGGTCAGTCAGAGAGGACCATTCAGATATTTGAGGACATGCTTCGCACATATGTTTTGGATTTCAGAGGCTCTTGGGAGGATCATTTGTACTTGGTAGAGTTTGCTTATAACAACAGCTACCAAGCCAGTATCGAGATGTCACCTTTCGAGGCATTGTATGGACGGAGGTGTCGCACTCCGTTATCATGGGATGATGTAGGCGAGAGAGCTTTTCTTGGCCCGGAGATGGGGGTTGATGCAGCGGAGAAGGTCAAGCTCATTAGAGATAGACTTCGGGTGGTGCAGGACAGGTAGCGGCATTGGGCCGATAGCCACCGGAGACCTTTGGAGTTCGAGGTATAGCTTAGAATCTAGATTTTGTTCTTGTGTTTGCTTGTGATTGCTTGTTTTAGACTAAGTGCAGAGACCTTGTTTGTGCTAGGTTGGAGATCTGGTGTTCCTAAGGATTTCTCCGACGCGGGGCACTATTCGCTTTGGTGGAGGCGGGAAGCTTAGCCCACGTTTCGTCGGACCCTTCCGTATCCTTGAGAGGGTCGACACCGTGGCGTATAGGCTTGAGTTGCCGCCTACGCTGGAGGGAGTTCATGATGTGTTCCACGTGTCACAGTTGAGACGGTACGTGGCGGATCCCAGTCACGTATTAGATCACTCAAAGATCATGGTGGGCCCTACTCTTAGCTATCTAGAGCAGCCGGTGGAGATTCTGGATCGGCGGAAGAAGGTGTTGAGGAACCAGACTATTCCTTTGGTTCGCGTCGCGTGGAGGCATCACTCTCCAGGAGAGTCGACCTGGGAGAGGGAGAATGAAATGCGCGAGCGATACCCCTATCTTTTTGAGCCCTGAGGTATGGTTCTTTCCTTGCATTCCTGTCCTAGTTTTGTCTTTTTAATTTCGAGGACGAAATTATTTTAAGAAGGGTAGGCTTGTCACTACCCAATTCTAGAAAATAGAGTTTTTTTTTATTTTTTTATTTTTTTATTTGGTAAATTATGTAGTGTATATAATTAATTATATTTATATTTAAATAGTGATTGTATTATTTTTATCTGATTGTTTTAGGGTTTTGGCTAGTCTGGACCCATATCAGACCCTAGTGGACCCATGTCCGACCCAACCCACACCCCAGTGAGACCTATTTTTGGGTTTAGAATATTTATTATATTTTTAGTGGGTTAGTTGGAGAGATTTGGAGTTAGTTTGAGTGCTTTTAGAATCCGAAACCCAAACCCAAGTGAGAGGAGGGCATTTTGGACTTTTGGACTTTATGTAACCCCTTTATTATGTGTGGTCGGCCTTCCCACAGCCCCCAGACCCGTGCAACCAGCAGCCCCATCCCCCAAATCTTTATTTTCACTTCTTCTTCACTTCTTCTTCTTCTCTACTCTCCATTTCTACTTATTTCCTTCTCCCAACTCCAAGTAAGTGCCCTTTTCCTCTTCTTTCTTCTTCTATTCTCAATAGTTGTGAACCCTAACCTTATGTTTTCCCCAACCTAGGTGTTTAGAGCCTAGACTTGGTGTGGAGGCTAGATTTGGAGGCTTGGAGCTTGAGGGAGGTGATTTCAAGTGGATTGGAGACTTTGGCCTTAGGATTCCAACTCCCAAGAGGTAAACCATAACTTTTCTCTTGCTAATTACTCTTATGTAGTGTAATTAGTGGTTTAGAACCTTCCTAGACCCTAAGCCTACCCGTGGAAGGAAGTTGGAACTAGTTTGGTTGAGTTTAGAGACTTTGACACTAGGTTTTGTGTCAATTTTGGGTGAAATCCGAATTAGGCCCAATTTTGGGTGATGCCCTAGGTTAGACGGACCTAGGTAGATGTTGTCGGGTGTCTTAAGATTGAGTGCGTGTCTCCGAGTTGGTTTGGTGTGCGTTTTCGCCATAGGCCTAGAATCGACGGGGTAGCATTTTTTCTAAGATCTAGACATCATTTAGAACTCGTAGGTAAATTTTGGGCCGATTTCGAGTTTGTTTGGTGTGCGTTTCAGGAGGTTTTCCGAACCGCACACCGCGTATTCGTCGAAATGACCGAACGGCCATTTTGACTTGGTTTCCTAGTTTCGGGCTTGTGCGCGCGTTGGGTTAGCATCGGGAGTGTGTGATAGAGTTCTTGAATTATATTTTATATATTTATAGGTGTTTGCGTGCGTAGGGGTGGTTGTGTGCGCGTTGGAGAGTGTTGTGTGCGTGGTTGTGTGTAGTGTTGTATTTGTGTTTATGTGTCTATATATATATATATATATATATATATATATATATATATATATATATATATATATATATATATATATATATATTTATGTGTGTGTCTTTATATATATGTATATGTGTTTGTATGTCTATATATATGTGTGTATTTATATATATGTGCTTGTGTATGTATATGTCTATGTGTTTGTGTATATATATATATATATATATATATATATATATATATATATATATATATATATATATATATATATATGTATTAGTGTGCGTGTGTGTGTATATGTATATATATATATATATATATATATATATATATATATATATATATATATATATATATATATATATATATATATATATATATATATATATCAATGTGTATGTGTATATATATATTTGAGTGTGTGTGTGTGTCTGTGTGTGTGTGTATATATATATATATTCATATATATATAAATAGGTGTGTTTATATATATATATATAGCTATGTGCATATATATTCATAAGTGTGTGTGTGTGTGTTCATAGGTGTTTATATGAGTGTATATGTATATATATTTAGTTGTATATATATATATATATGTGTGTGTGTGTGTGTGTCTTTGTGTTTATGTGCGTGTATGTCTGTGTGTGATTGTAATTGTGTGTGTGGGGGGGGGGGGGGGCTGTACAGCGTGCAGCAGCGAGGCGGACAGCGTACAGCAGCGAGGCAGCAGTGCGCGCTGCAGCGCACTGTGCAGCAGCAGACAGTAGCTGCAGCTGCAGCAGCTTGCTGCCTGCACAGCAGCAGCAGCAGCAGTAAATGCAGAGCAGCAGCAGCAGTACAAGCAAGAGCAGCAGTAGTACAAGCAGCAGCAGCAACAGATGTTCGCAGCAGGGCATGTAGCGAGTGAGAAAGAGAGATATAGATATGTATTTATCTATATAGATAGATATATAGATTGATAGATATTAGATATATAGATAACTAGATAGATAGTTAATTAGATAGATGGATAAGTAGTTAGATAGATAGTTAGATAGATACGTAGATTGATAGATAGATAGGTAATAGATAGATAGATAGTTATATCTATCTAAGTGTATAGATATATATATACATATAGCTATATATATATGTATAGATACTAGATAGATATATATACATATTGAGAGTGGGTATAAGGTATTATATATGTGCGTTGTGGATATCTATATATTTATGCATATAGATACTTAGATATGTATAATACATGATAGATATATATTTTTTAGCCTAGATTAGTAACTAGGTATAGTTTACCTACTTAGATAGCTAACTAAATAGCAAGTTAGAGGGGTATGAGAGAGATATCCCAATACCTTGAGATATCAAGGTATCTCACCAAGGTATTGAGTTTCGAGCGGGGTATTTGAGCAATAGCCTAGGAATAGTATTGGAGTGATTTTTATATGTATATATGTATATATTTACGCGTGCTAGCATAGATTTTAGCGGGTTTAGGCGGGGTGCGTGGCCTAGGACAAGGTATCGGATACCGAGGGTATCCCGGTATCTCGAGGAGGCGAGTTTGAGAGTTTACTAGCTTAATGAGCTAGTTTTGACCTAGAATTTTAGGGGCACTCTAGTTTGACCTAGCTTTGACCATAATTGTCCCGTTGACCGTAAAAGTCAACGTTTGACCTAGTTTTGAACTAGAGTTGACTTTTTGGACCCCGTATTGACTTTCTGACCCAAATTTCACCGGTTTGACCCGTTCGACCTAGAATATCCCTAGAAGCCTATTTTTAATTATTTTATATCAATTTAACTCCTTAGAACCCTATTTAATTCTGCTTTTCGTAATAGGTTCTTGCGACGTCGGTCCGGATCTCGATCCTCATCAGTTGCTCAGGACGTCAGGCGAGTACCTACCTCTGATAGTTTCTATTTCATGATAGCGTTTATATCACCTGTTCTAGAACTGAAATACTTGACTCTGACACATTATTACATGAGCTGGTACTAGTGGATCCTGTCATGAGATGTTATCCCCCTTACCGTGTTCAGCGGGTACTCTATCACGTGTATTTTATCATGTGCTTCGGGTATTGATTCTCATGTGCTATCATGTGCTTCTTATGCTCTCGCCTTCGTGTGCGCGAGCTATTATCATGTACGTAGCGTGCCATGGTTGGATCCAAGAGTTTTAATGGAAGAGGGGATTAGGAGTTGGTTATGTGATCAAAGCCAACAGTATTCATGTGTATGTCGGTTATGCAACTCACGCATAACGGAGTTATCATAGTATTTTTCATGTGCAACCTAAGCCGATCACATAACGAACTTGTGCTCAAGGCACTTAGCTAGTATTCATGTTTTCTCATATGCAGTTACTTTCCTACTTGTATTGTTCTCCAATTTACTTTGCAGCTACTTATTCTGCTCCAGCATGTATTTATTTACCTGTGCATCTTGTATACTTTTCTATTGCTCGTCATATACACCTTACCATGCATTTGGAGTTACTTTCAGAGTTATGTACTTTGCTCCAGTCCTGACTGGGCATATTTGTTTCAGAGGATCCTGAGGATTACTGCCCGACGTTCTACGGGCTAGGTGTCGACGAGGGTTTTGACCCCGAGACTAAGGAGGAGTGCGCCGAGGAGACGCCTTTAGCGCCCTAGTTAGCTAGGTGGGTTTCCTGGGTTGTTCTCAGTTGATATTATTTTGGATGATTGTACTTATTCTTTTGATGCTGTGAGATATTGTAGACTATTATAGACTTGGACTGTATTTTGGATATTGTCTTGCTCTCTTTGGTTCTTGTTTCCTTTTGCTATCATATCGTGCTTTTACTCTTCCCTTAGATTATTGTGATTGAGTATTCATATATATATTGCGTAGTTGCCCTCCTTTTGGAGAGGATTATTCATATATATATTGTGTGGTTGCCCTCCTTTTGGAGAGGTTATTGACAGATTTTTGTGAGTTATATAGATAGATTGTTGACCTAGAACGGACCTTACAGCATTCTACCGCCGATTCTGCGACGTAGGCTGGACGTACCCACGACTCATGCCCGATTTTTCGGATGCGGGTCGTGACAACGCGGTACGCTATCTCCTTGAAATACGCCACCAGGCTATTTTCAGCTATAGGAGCACGTTGTACGCTATCTCCTTGAAATATGCCACCGGGCTATTTTCAGCTATAAGGAGTAAGCCGTATGCTATCTCCTCGGAATACGCCAACTCAGGCTATATTTGCATTTGTGCGTGATAATGCTATTTGGTCCAGAATACGCTCAAGACCTCAGTCAAGGAAGGAGGATCAGCTATCTTTTATGCTAGCTACCTATCCATGCAACATCAGGCTTCTACGCCTATTTGGCTTCTACGCCAACCTGACAACTATTTGGCTTCTACGCCATGGTGACAGTTATTGGCTTCTATGCCAACCTTTTCTACACAAGGGGCAGTTACCTACGTGGCTTGCATGCCATGATCTTTGCAGCAGTTATACGCATTTTCTTATTATGGGACACGCGTCACACGCAGATTCAGAAGGTCATCTATACGTGGGTGGCAATTATTATAACCGCCGCATAAAAAATATCATACTCTCCACTGTCCGGCTTCTACGTCGACTGGACGGTTACTGTCACTAAAACCCTATAAATAGAGACCCCTATTGACAGAGGTCCGAGGTCAAAATTTGGAGAATAGAAGTCAGAGGGTCAAAGCACAAACATAGAGCAGTGATCGACAATTTTGGCATCGAGCATCCACTCCTTCTTGCAATCCTTGAAGCTTCATCATCTTCTACAGCACTTCTTCATCATCGTGTGGTCCAAGGGACAAAGTGATCGACTGCAGATTAGACTCATATAGCAATATTTGTCCAGATTAAATTTTGTATTTAACATCCTCGCATAGGATTAATAATACTTCTTGTTTGTAAACCTAAGAAAGGGTTTTGTATAAACTTAGTTTTATTTATTCCGTTTATTATCAAACAATTATAGTATGCACCCCATTGTCTCTAGACAACTTTAATACATTGCGGGTTTGTCATGACCCGTACCCGATGTAGGGGCACGAGTTGTGAACAACGCCCAGCCTACGCCGCAGCATCGACGGTAGAATATTATTTGGGTAAACTATCTATCTAACAATCACGATATAAATATGCCACCAATATAATATAAATACTCAATCACAGATTTATAAGATGGAACGATTCGCACGAATATGATAAAATAACTGAAGAGTCACAATACAACTCACAAGACTAAAAAATATCCAATGAGTCAAAGAAATACTAATAATAATGCTGGAGACAAATACAGTACAAAAGAGTCTAACTATTGTGCTATGAGTCCTGGGTCATCTGTCTCAGTCGGGATGAGACCCTCCTGAGCCAAGGTCTCTGGCTCTAAGCCAACAACATCATGAGGCCCGTAGTGAGTAGGGTACCACTCCTCAGTGTCATATGGGAAAAAAAAATCCAGTCAGAAAATGAGCAAAGTACATATCTAACAGTAGTTCTAATAAATGATATAAACTATGTAACAGTAAATAGAGCAAATATACAAGATGCAATATAAAGGTACAAGAGATATGCAATAAAGAAATACTGAAAATAAATACAATAATGAGCATCATAGGAATGAACAAGAAATACTACTACTAAGTGAGTGAGTATCAGCTTTAACATGTGATCGGTAACTGTATCTATTGGTATTCACCATGGATAAGAAATGGGCATGGATAAGAAATGGGCACTACAGAAATTCAACTTGAATAATATTAATAATAATATCAATTTATGTATAGGAAGGCTAAGTTCTTAAACCATTAGTAGTCAGGATGTAGTTGTATTTGAACGACACTAGTACCTAATAACTAATTAAATTTAAATATTTTTTCTAGATTCTTTTGATCCGGGTGATATACCATCATCTTCATATTTTCAGCTTGCGGATCCAGACAAGTATACCTTGCCACTCTTGTTTACAACAATTTTTAAATACTGCAACTACATTTATTTTATTTTATTATTTTGATTGAACGATATTGCGCGTCCAAGAATAACTTGGGTACAATTCGGTGTTGGACCGATTACGCACGACTTAGTACTAGAAGCCAAACCCTTTATTTGGGAGGTGCCCCAATCTCTCATGACCTTGACACATTTATGATACAGAGTGGTATATATATGGACGCAGACTCTTGTACCAGTCGTATACTGGTACAATCGAGATGCGTGACGGCAGCATTTAGATACTTGATCTTGACTCAGGAGTAGGAGCTGAACATGTCGTAGTGCACGACCGATACAACAGCATTGGGTGGGGAGAACACTCACTAGACTTATGGGCTATCTTTACACTTCCCTTTGTAACCCGCCATCTTCGCTGGAGTACCGGGTATGACGACCATGGATTTACTATTATTAGAGAGAGAGAGAGAGAGTATGCCTCTGGTGCCCACGATGCTACGCTATATTTAGGCCTATATTTTTCCCAGGGAATTATGCCTATCTCATTTAGCCTACAACTCATGTGTCGAACGTGCTTCTCATTGCATTTATACTTAGATTGGTATACCCTTATCTTATTACAGTACTTTTGGTGTGCTGTCATAGGCACCCAAAAAAAAAACATTTACTCTTGAAATAATATGTAGTAGTGAGAGTAAGGATCGTTCCCACGAAGAGTAATTAGTTGATCTGTATGCTATGTGAAATAGGATGGGGGAAGAGTTTTGGATCAAAGCAAATTAAAAATAGCTAAAAAACAATTAAAGTATTAAAATAATCAAAAGAAAAAAAAATGTTGGTCTCAGTCAACATCCACCATTGGAATCTTAAAATTGATCATTGATGCAAACATAAATTATCATACTTTGAATATTCACCGTTGGAAGTATTTTCTATCTCTCTTAGGCTTAGATAATTAGAAACAAGCGATCTAATTAGCTTTAATTACTAAATAATCCAAGACAAGCGCTGAAGATTTAATCTAGTAATTTATTAAAGAACCAAGAGATGGATGAAGCAAAACAACACAAGCACAAGCGGTTGTATTTAATTTTGTCAAAAGTTTTTCTCCTAAGATCTAATAAAACAAAGTAGTTCATTAAATCTTGGTTGCTTCACAAATTAGAAAAATTAAATAATTACGGATTTGATGTCTAATTTAGCAGTAGATCGAAATAGATAATAGACTAGTAGGCCTCCTAGCAATTAAATAAAATAATCATGAAAGTAGACATAGAAAAATATTCAATACTCAAATCATAAATCAAACATATGAAATAATTTAGATCTCATAAATTTATTGATTCCAAAGCTTCTGTTTTCTTCGACCAACAAGACTTTTAGCTCCGCACGTTCATGAAAACTTCAAAAAAATATTGGAGAAGAGAAAGAAGAGTTGTGTGTTGTTTCCCATTTCCTCCTGATCTTTATCCCCTTTTATACACTCTAAATTAGTTGTTTGAAGATCATAATATCTTCCCACAAATCCTCTAAGAGTTACAATAACCCAAACAATAAAATAAAATCTTTGAACAAGTTGAGAAATGGTTAATTCAGCTCCAATTTTCGTGCACAGTATAGTTGACTCAACTTCAAGCCTGATTTGGTCCATGATGCAGCCAGAATCTCGGAAAACTCAAAACAGCAAAATTGTACCTCTATCACTTAGATTTTTGAATCAATTTGTATCAGCCCAATTGGACTACGGATGAGCAAGTTATGACCATTTTTCTACAAGGTGTCAAAACTGTCCAAAATTGATAATTAACTCCATTTTGCATTTAGTGACTCCAGTTGCATCCTAGATCAAAATATAAAAATAATGAGTATCTTTAGACATCAAATGAGCATAAAGGAGTATACATTAAGGAATAAAAATATGACATTTTATGTTCTCATCAAATACCCCCACACTTAACCTTTGCTCGTCCTCGGACGAAACTCTTAATTTATTTTTCCAAAAAGAAATCAAGGTTGCAATGTCATAAATAAAAAATAACCAAGCTCTTCAAAACTCATAACATATCATGAACATATATTCTTAAATAACTTCTAATTACTTAGTAGGTATTTTTACTTGAAAATGGAGTAAACTAAACAGGTAGACCCTCACGGGAATAAACACTCGTCTCTCATATGTTTGAAGGTATATATTTCACTCAAATTTATTCCAGAAGAAATGATCTAACATAAGCTTGCATATCTTCTCATTCTCCACCACTGGGATCACATGCATAACATAAATCATAAGGACTTTTCATGGGTTGTAACATGGCTTAGGATTAAGGTGAGATATATTTGGGAGTATAGCTCAAAAGCCATCAAAACTAGTGGAGAAAAAATGAATCAACTCAAGCTCAATATAAAATATGTAAAATCAATCACTCTATTTAACAACTTCTTCAATTTGGCTTTTAAAGCATTTAAACAATGTAAAATAACTTCCACCATTTTTTTTAACAATATTGGAACTTAGAAAATTTGAGGATGAAAATATGTTCCATTTTGTTGGTTGTAACGAAACCATAAATTTAGACACCCCCACACTTATTTTTTTCGTACACCCATACATATCATAATGATCAACAATGCTCCACTAGCTTTGCGACTTGGGTAAATGTATAAATATTATAGGTTGAAAGCTTATAATGTGGGTATACCAAAAAAAAGGCAATAAAGCTCAAAGGGGTTCAACAAAAAGAAAATTAATTAAAAGGTGAGCTATTTGGCTTATGTAACACATAACAAAGATGGCCTTAATCATGTTCATGCATGCATGTGTCAATGTGACCTCGAAGAGAATCAAAGCAAGTTCTAGAGAAAAAATCAGTGGAATAATATCTCTCATGAAAGATAATGAGATTGATGTGTCAGTCTAAAGGCTCAAATCCTCACTGGCTTTTGTCTACCAAATTTAGATACTACCATTTTCAATAAAATATAACTAGACTAATTAATTCTAAGTTGAAAAAAAATACTTATTCAATCATGTTATGAATTTTTCAAATTAGTTGAATCTTACTCATGACATACACAACCAAAAATTATTAAAAACCACAAAAACAAAATTATTTTATTAATTTTTTTTTTTAGAAAAACATAAACTCAAACTGCTTAAAAAAATTAAATCTCCTCCCCCACACTTAAAACAGACATTGTCCCCAATGTATGGTTAAATGGAAAGAAAAGACAAAATAACCAAAAATAAAATGCGATAATAAAAATAAACTCCCTTGGGTTACTTCCCAAGCAGCGCCTTTGTTTAATATTGTCGTTGGCTCGACTGTATGTACACTTGATATAACTAGGCAGGGGTTTCAAGTCTAGAATGTAGGCCTGCAAAACAGAAGGTAAAGGTCTTTTGTCATAAATTGGTAACGAAATATATAAAATGTTACCTGACTGTTGTCTTTTTGGAAGATCGTTCAACACTGCAACAGTTTTATGTAAGTTAGTACTCAAAGCTAACTCATGTTCTTTCTCAAGATGCTCACTAATGGCCACTTCCAATACATCTTTGCCATCAAGTTCAAAAATATCTTGTGCTAAAGAATCAACCACATCAATAGAATAAACAGTATTATCATCATCAGGATATTTTATGGCATCATAAATATTAAATTTAACAATTTTACCATTAAATTCCAAAGTAAGTGTGTCACTATGAACATCTATCTTAGTCTTGGATGTCTTTAAAAATGGTCTTCCTAATCAAATTGGAGCAGTTTGATTGCCATTTTTCATATCAAGCACATAAAAATCAGCAGGAAAAACTAAATTATCAATTTGTACAAGATCATCCTCGACTACTCCCTTAGGATAGGCATTAGATCTATCAGCCAATTGAATTACAACACCAGTTTTATTCAGAGGTCCCAGATTTAAAGATTCATATATAGAATATGTCATGACATTAATAGAAGCTCCTAAATCTAACATGGCTTTCTCATATTTATTGTTACCTATTTTACAAAGGATAGTAAACATTCCAGGATCTTTGTATTTTGTAGGGAGTTTTTGTTAAATTACTGTAGAAACACTCTCCCCAACTTTTACCTTTTCATATCCTTTAAGCTTTTGTTTCCTCTTTATTGTACACAATTCTTTTAAAAATTTAGCATAGCGGGATACTTGTTTAATAGCATCTAAAAGTGAAATATTTACCTCATATTTACGAAAAGTCTCATATAACTCATTATTTTGTTCAATTTTTCTAGATTTTGTTAAAGCTTGAGGAAAAGGAGGTACTGGCTTATAATCACAAAGGGGTGGAAACTTACAATTGGGTACCACATCATCATTGGGGACGTTCGTGTCTGCCACGGTGCTTTTCTCTTCTTCTTATTTTGACGTTGCAGGTGCTTCTTTTACTGGAATGTCAACCTCTTTATCGCTTCTCAAAACGATTGCACTTGCATTTTCTTTGGGATTTACTATCGTTTGAGATGGTAGTTTTCCAGAACTTTGTGCCTCTAGCTTATTAATTGTTGTAGCCAGTTGGCTCATTTGATTGTCTAAGCTTTGAATGCTAGCCCTTGTCTCCTGTTGAAATTATAAATTATTAGTGGCAAGAGACTTAACAATATCTTCTAAAGAAATACCAGAGTTAAAAGTTTGGTTTAGTTGTTGTTTAGGATATGTCTGCTTGTACTGTTGGTAACTTGGGCGATTTTGATTGACAGGATAATTTATTTGTGGATTCCCATAGTTGAAATTCGGATGATCTCTCCATCCTGGACTGTAAGTGTAAACTTCCTCACCCGAAATTAGGTCTACTTGGCATAGATAGAGAAACTAGGGCTAGTTTATATCTAATTGGATACAAGACAAGACATTTTATTTAATTATACGATATTTATATCATGTAGCGCACCTTACCGTTGCTTCGATAATTGGAGCACTACACTAGCCATTGCCTTCCAACGAATTTCACGCCCTTGCCCTAGACATGACCACCATCTATTCCGACCTTTGTGTAACTTATAATTATGCTCTCTTGTGATATATTTTAGTCGCACAACATTCGTCGTAGACGTTTATATTTAATTCTATAATAATTCTAACTTTGTATGCTTGTGCGTTCCAATCGAATTTGGAGACACAATCTTGACCCGTTTCGTATAACCTAATTTATGATAAAATTATACTCTGAGCCCTCTATGTCCATGACACTTGTGTCCCACTAAATTTTATTCTCATGTACTTCCAATTAATTCAAGAACATCATGTGCACTAAATTTAATTAAATTAATTCAATTTCTATCTTTGTGCAATTTTCCCAATGGTTGGGCGATGTTATGCAAAATTACATTGAGGTGTCCACACCATTGGATAATACATGAAGAAATCTAACTTCCTCCTTCATAGAAATTTCTCCATAATTTTCGGAATGTGTAATGCGCACATCGCCCCCTCAATTAAACATATCCTTACATTTTAAACAAGATAATATATAGCCCTCCAAATACCCCCATGTGAGGCCCAAGGCCCAACTCCAAGGAGGTATTGACCAAGCCCACTCCTAGGTCAACAAAACCCTAGCTCACATGTATAAAAATACAATATTATTCCTTTTCCTTTCCTTTTTCTATTTTTTTACCAAACCCATATACATCCAGCCGACCCCTCCCCCAAAACTCCTATTCATCTCCTCTATCACCACCCTTCCCTGCGTAGACCTTACCGGAGCCCGACCTTTCGCCGGAGCTGCTGTCGCCATGGTCTCCTCCGTCGTCCTCAGGAACCCTAACTTTCGACGCCTCCTCCGAGTCTCTCCTTCCTCCTCCTCTCTCTACCACTCGTGTTGTCGTGGATCCCTACTGAGCCGTTCGCCAAATGTCCCAGAGCTGCAGTCGGCGGTCAGATCCAGCACTCCGGTGGCTGGAATCTGGTAGAGGTGCTCCATCGCCACCTTCATCTTTGACGAAATCGAGCAGCGGCCACCCGCTGCTCCCCCTCGAACCACTGCCACGACCACCCCCGACTCCCCACGTCCCCCGGCGAGCCGCTGCCAACCGTTGCACTACCTCCCCCTCTTCGTTAACACCTCGGCCACCCAGGCCAACACCACCAGCACCAACCCGCTTCTCCCCCTCGACACCACCGTCCAGCAGCTTCCCCTTGCCGTTCTCTTCTCCCTGTTGATCCTCCGTCGGAACTCAATCGTGCACTACCACCGCTCACCTCCTTTCTCTCGTCATCATCATCGTTATCCTCGTCAATACCATCATCCACATCATCATCATCAATCATTAACACAATCACCATCGTCCATATCATCATCCACATCATCACCCTCGTTGTCATCATCGTTATCATTATCGTTACCATCGTCGTCATCGTCGTGCCTGTGTGCGCACCCCAAGGTTCGAACCTGCCCCCTCCCTTCTTATTTTGTATATGTGCTTGTGTGTAGGGTTTTAGCATATTGGTTTAGTTAGTTGACACCATACCGTGTCGAAGAACCCTACTCGTATACGTGTACGTTCAGATTAGGTGTATATATATATATATATATATATATATATATATATATATATATATATATATATATAAATATAAATATGTTGTATAATTATTTAAATGATAATGCTAATTATGATTGTATATGTATTTATATATGTATGGCCCTAGGTAATTATGGGTATCCCATATTTCGTTTGACCAAGTAACCCTAAAAGATCTGTTAGATGACTACCTTGTGTACATTAACGTACTGGCTTAGATACCTGATTAGATGACTGTCTGATTGTGTACAGTACTTGAAGACGTGACACCCGCATAATTAGGTGCGCAAGTTGACCCTGTTAGTTGACAAATACCACCCCTAGTGTACCCTCTGAGCCAGTGTCTTTATGGTCATGTGTGTGCTAGTGTAATGACTGATGTTGTATTGTACTTTATTATATGTATATAGGATATCAGATTGTTCTGCGCGACTTCTGGAGCAGGTTATTGGTACTTCGCAGCTTTCTTACCAAACAAGTATACATTACCTTATTGTACTGTTTAAATTCAGTTATATTATTAGTTGCATGTTTATTATTTTAAATTATATAACTGTGCGCATCCGAGAGAGACTCGGGTGCAGTCAACGAAGGCGTTGACGTTAGGACTTGTGTCTGACCTAGTGTCTAGTAGACCCACCTAAAGTTGTAGAGTTATCGGTATGACTCCCCAGGCCTTGACACATTTCTTACACGTGTTGTGAGTCTCATGTAGGGTACGAACTTGCGTATGCGGTTGGCCACTTGTACGTGTAGGTCGTACGACGGATAGGGTATAACTGCTATTAGTGATGCATGTTAGAAGACTTAGCAGTTATTAGTAGTCGGAGTATAGACTATCATGGTGCGATGGTCCAATCCTTGTCCTTGTTTGGTTGTAAGGTTGGGCTATTGTTCTAACAATAGACTATGAGCCAGAGTTACTACGCCTCGGCGTAGTAGCTTAGGCGTGTTGTGGATACAACATGCATAGATCATTGGACGGAGAGGACAACTAGTAGGCGTATGGGACACCCACCTTCTTTATACAGATATCGCGTTCTTCGGAGCGATATGGACATATATATTTTGCAGATACCACGTTCCTTAGAGTGTTAGACATTATATATATTTTACAGATACCTCATTCTTCGGAATGATGGACGTTACAAATACCACACTCTAGAGGACGTTGGACGTTATGCCTACGCCTACTCATACGTACCAAAATTGTTCTCATATTGCATTCACTTAGATGGTTAGCACACCCTTTTATTTATTCAGTATTTACTTTATGGCATGCTTCTATGTATCTTGTTATGTCCCTCTGAGGACCTAGTCCCTTTCCAGGTGTAGATGTTCATGATTATTCGCAGGAGCGCAGATCAGGACTGGTTACTTATGTTTTCGAGGAGTCCTCTCTTCGAGCCTCGTGATTGGTAGATGTGGTACTTATATTTTATTTATTTTATTTATTTTATATCCTAGTTGGTAGTGGATTTGTTTTCATCCGACTATTATCTTTAGATACTTCATATTGAGATCTAGTTTCATAAATATTGGTTAGTTATTTATATTTGATTTCTGTGGATGAGATTTAGTTATGCCATGTGACATATATATATATCACTTGTAAATTGTTATTCATATTACAGCGTACGTATGTTATGGTTTTTATATATTGGAGTTGCTATATACATGCGGCTGGCATGCTTACATGTCCTAGTCCTACGTATTTTTGGGACTGGGGCTTGATATATTTTTAGTGGTGGTCCATGCAGGTCAAGAGCATATTATCTCGGTTATGTTACTGTACCGAACAAGCCTGCAATAGGATTAGAGTATAGAATCTCATCCACAATTGACTATGACTTATCTTCCTTCCAGTATGTTCTATTTAAATAATTGCATCATTCTTGATTCATGTGCTTTCCTAATAGTTTATTGAGTATAGCCCCTGCTAGAATATAGAAATCCTTGTTGATAGGATGATAATTAGGGTAACATTCCTATTAAGAATACAACTAGGGCATTGACACATCATTAAGTTTAGACTACCTAATGAACCCTAGCAACCCTTAACTATAGATTAATTTACCATTATCCCTTGAGGTGTTTATGTATGACTTGAGAGTAGTATAAACACTACGAGGATTAGTTTGAAATTTGACCATAGTGTTTGACCCTAGTATTGAGGAACTAATAGAATCCAAGGTTAAATATTAGGATTGAACCTAACTTTCATAATTGAGATAGTATTAAAGAACCATAAATTTGGATCATTATCCTATCATTAGCAGACAACACCTTAGAAAACCTAGAGGAATAAAATAATATTTTTCTTAATCATACCTCGAACACAGAGATTAGCTACCACCTTCCCCTTAGAAAACCATAATGTTATCTAGAGTCCCTCTATTTTTAATTTCATATCTTGTTCCCCTGAAAGCTTAGCGCTCGCCATTTGTGCGACAACTGATTATGCTTTTCTCTTCTTTTCTTTCAATTCGTGCCACCTAACTTTTCTGATAGTAGGCCAAGTGATCTTATTCCATGTTAAGGATATATAGTGCTAAGGTTATAGTTGTAATCTTAAATTTTAAAATTATGTGCCTTGTAGTTAGAACCTGATAGTTGAGTTGTTCATTTAGATTATGATGATTACCCTCTAGTTGTAGATCACGTAATTTGTATCCATAACTCGATACAAGTTATATCCCCTTTTTACTTGAGGCCAGTAACTTTTTTATACTTACTACTGACACCTTTGTTCTATAATCACTATGAAATTAAGACTTAAGATGACCATTACCTATATAATGTAATAGGATACCCTAATCAGTACCAAGACCTTTTCCCTCGTATACCCTAACCATAGTTTCTACTTCATTTACAAAGACCAAGTTATTTCATAGAATCTCCTTTAAGGCAGTTGCAGTATTAGTTTATTATTTTAAGTTGGGTAGTATGCCTCACAACATAGTATCACATAGTCCTCGGGACCCATTAAAGTAGTATAATTGAATGACATAAACTGTAGACTTGCATGCGAAGATAATATTTATTCAGACTGTAGAACTTAGAGGCCCATACCCCTATTTTGTCGACTAGCAACTTAGACAAGGAGTTAGTATGATAACTGTAGAGACTGTAGAGTCTTATCTTTTTATGAACTTGAATTACTATGTACCTTCTTTCATTATGATCCAGCGTATTTATATTTTATGTACTACCTTGACTGATACACCTATTATAGCCTAGTTTTGCAAGCTTATTCTTTATCGAGCTTGTTCATGACATATGTATTATTGGAGTACTACATTAATACATTTTAGAATCAGTGTATTACGGTCTGATCAACCATAGTGCACTTGGTTCACCCTTTGTATAACTACTTTACGTGGATTGAGATATATAGTGATTAGTAGACAAATGTACTTGTCCTCTAGATATGTCTGAGCATATCGTATCAATTACATAACTATACTAATACGAGCATGTGAATAGAAATTACCAAAATAGGATTTTAATCCACAACTGCCTTGACGATTCCCATTTGAATTCTTTAAATGTCTTGATCCCCACACTTCTATTCTATTACCTCCCCCTTGAACTCTTTATTATTCTTTTCCGTCTTTCCTTATTTCGGAAAGACGAAACCTCGTGCTTAGTATAAGTTTGATATACAAAGAGTACTGGATATACCCCCTAGGCCAATCACATTACTAGATGACTGCCTTTTATAATTGATTAAGGATATATCATATATGATATATTTGGTGTTTAAATTTTTGAGGATTAAGTAACATGACTAAGTAAATTGAGGAATAAGTTTTCTTAAATGTAAGAGCCTTATGTGACAGATGGATAAATTCTAAAGTTGGGTAGAAGTTGCATTGTCAACTTGAGAGGAATTTCTTTTAGATTATGATCAGGTAAGATTAGATTGCGAGATTAAGTCACTTTTAATGTTGAGAATTTTGGAAGAACAATTTGATGATGAGGATTTAATAAATTTTTGTAAAATTTTGATATTGCGGACCAAATATTTATACTTTGAGAACATGATTTAAATTTTTTGAAAACTGAAGAGAGAATCATCGATTTAAACTTTGAGGATAAATATAGAATTATAGACTTGAACATTGACGGATTGAATTTCAAATTTGATAATTTGAATTAAAGGTTAAATTCTGATTGTTGGATTACCTATTTGAAATATTGAGGATGTAAATTTAATTTAAATTTGAAGAGTAAAAAAATTCATAAGTGAAGATAGAAATAATATTTGAGTAGAATTATATCCCAGAGGAGATTATGATACTTAAAAATAGTAGTATAAAATTTATACATGTTATTTAAATTCTTAAAGATTTTATATGAATTTAATTTAAATTTGGATGTTGATGATAAAAAAAAAGTGAGAAGAGATTATAATAGATTAGATTTTGAATTGAACAGTAATTATCTTAAATTTTGAGGCGATTGAGATAGATTTGATTAGAATTTTAATTATCGCAAAGAGATTACGATTGACTTGCCTTATGTACGTGAAGGATTAACTAATTATGCCTTATTTTAATTTCGAGGACGAAATTATTTTAAGTTGGGTAGATTGTAAATCTCCTAACCCAAAATTTGGTCTACTTGGCATATATAGAGAAACTAGGGCTAGTTTGTATCCAATTGGATACAAGACACGATATTTTATTTAATTATACAATATTTATATCACGTAGCGCACCTTACCGTTGCTTCGATAATTGGAGCACTACACTAGCCATTGCCTTCCAATGAAATTCACGCCCTTGCCCTAGATATGACCACCATCTATTCTGACCTTTGTGTAACTTATAATTATGCTCTTTTGTGCTACATTTTAGTCGCACAACATTCGTCGCGGACGTTTATATTTAATTATATAATAATTCTAATTTTATATGTGTAAGACCCCTAATTCTGAAAACCGTATTAATTATTTTAATTTATTTAGTAAAAATGAGCTAAATAGAAGGAATAGATTTTTATTAATTTCTATTTGAGGTGTTTGTGCAATTAGAGGATTTATGGAGCCATTGTAAATTTTTTCTAATTTATTCTATGTAGGAGACCCTTTGGACAGTTGATGGCTTAACATATGCACCAATATAATTTTTAGAGTTTTTTTTATGTATTAATATATATATATATATATATATATATATATATATATATATATATATATATATATATATATATATATATATATATATATAGAGAGAGAGAGAGAGAGAGAGAGAGAATCCATATTGGATCAAACCCAAACCGCAACTCCTAAACCCACTACCCGCTTGCACCCAAATCCACGTAGAAAATATCAACAGTAGCAGTAGCAAACCAACTTTGCTATTTCCAATTCCGCGCGTAAACTCTCTCCACCGCTTCTTACTTCATCTGCGCATAAAAACCCCACCCGCCTAATTCCTTTCTCTACGCATAAAACAAACCCAAGCGTAAACTCCACCACCGCCTAAATTCCGCTCCGCGCGTAAAATAAACCTCCACTGCTCCGCGCGTAAAATAGAACTCCACCGCTTAATTCTCTCCTTCACACGTGTGGAGAAAAATATCATTAGCTCATACCACCGCCTCTTTTCCTGTTATTACTAAACTCTCCTCAACCGAAACCAAAAACTAATGAAAAGAAAGAAAGAAAACAGCAACGGCAGTAGTTTCTTAACCATTAAGTAACCCCCACCGCCTCTTATCTCTATATATATGTTATTACAACTCTTCCAAACCCTAACTACAATTCTTCTTCCTACTACAACTTAACACTATTTGGACGTGCTATACAGAACTTTTGCTCGGCAAGTATACCTTGCCATTGTACTATTATTTACATTCCAACTAATACATGCATGTTTAATTTTGCTTATATAGATGTTTATTCTTATAGATTTTGGACCTACTTTATGAGACCACCCCAGAATTATGGAGTATCATTAGGTTCATTGGCCATGACACAGTTGTTACACGAGTTGTGAGTCTCATATAGATCCCGGACTACGTATTGGGTTGGCCGCATGTACGTATGAGCCGTACGTTAGGGATGACTGCTGATAGAAACTTTGTATGCTAGTAGACCTGGTAGTTATTTAGAGGTTTATCGTGTCATGGATGTGGCATACTTAGAGCATGGGATAGGGAGAACAACAAGTAAGATATTTGGGTTCCTTTACACTTTTCTTATATGTAACCCGTACGCTCCACTAGAGATACGCGATCGTGATGACCCCTATACTACTTGGCGGCCTGTGCCGATCAAAAGACGACATGCTTTGTAGGCCCCTGATTCTCCGAGATAATCATGCCAATCCCACTATATGGTCAGATAGCCCACTTGGTGGAAAGTTGTTCTCAAACTGCATTCACTTAAACGGTTAGGCGACCATTGGGTGTTCATATTTCAGTAATTATTGGCAAGTTATTATGTAAATCCCCTCGACCAAATTTAGGGTTATTAGTTTAGATTGAGAGACTAGGATTTAATTTGATGACAATTAGAATTTTATTTTAGTATCTTAGAGTTTTGTACAATATGATATCTCCTAGTGCACCCTACCGTTGCTTCGATAAATGGAGCACCTCACCAGCCATTACCTTCCTACGAATTCCATAAACTTTCCTGGACGTGCCAACCTACCATTCTGACTCATGACCACTCTCCCTTGTGCTATATTTTAGTCACACAACAATCGTCGCGGACATATTTATTTTAATTCTAAATAAAATACGACCTTGTACCCCTGTGCGTTCCAATCGAAATTGGAGGCACAATCTTGACCATTTTGTGCAACCCGAATTTTATTATTATTCTACACTGAATCATATATGCCATAACACTTGTGCTCTGCCAAATTCTAATCCCATGTACTTCAAATTAATTTCATAACACCGTGCGCGGTATTTTAATTAATTAAAACCCAATTTTCATCCTTGTGCAATTTTCCCAAATGTTGGGCATTTTTATGCAAAAACAAATTAAGGTGCCCACATCATTGGACAATGCATGAAGAAAACCCAAATTCTCCTTCACATAATTTTTTCCATAATTTTTTGGATGTACAAATGCACAACATCGCCTCCTCAATTGAACCTAGTATTTCAATTTAATTAATGCAAATTCTAGCCCCAAACATCCTCATGTGAGTCCAAGGCCCAACCAAAAAGGGGATGTTGACCAAAGTTAACTTTTTCTAGGTCAAACTAACCCCTACATGTGTATAAATTCAACATCCTCCTCCCTTTAATTATTTTCACATAAACTCAACTCAAACCCTAGCCGACCACCCCCATTGCCCTCCTCCCTCCTCCGACCGGATCCCCAGGCCGCCACAGCCACCACCTCCTCCGCCTGGCCTTTCCCTCGCCGCCGGAACACCCTCCCCCAGCCACTTGCAGCCACCACCACCAGCAACAGCCTGAACCACTGCCAACCCCATCTCCTTCACCATCATGAACACCAACCCGGGTGGCCCGACCACCCTGTCGTTCCCCCTCAGCCCGTCGCCACCACCACCATCATCGTCCCCATCACCGCCATGACCACCTGAACCACCGTTACTACCACCATGACCGCCGCCTCCGCCTCGGGCACAGCCAGCAGCCCCCCATTAATAATATCACCATCACCCCCACTGCCCGAGCCGACCCCTGACCTCCCCTAGCATCGCCAACGCTGCCCGGCCTGCCACCACTACTCGTCGACGATACCCCCAGCGCCCCACCTCCGTCCCTGCCAGAGCTCGCCCTTATCTACCGCCCCCGCCGACCGAAATTGCAACTGCGGCTGCAACTGCTGCTGTGACTACTACTGCTGCCTTGTTCTCGAGTCCCCGTCGGAGCTCCGTCGCCCCCTTGCCGGCGATGACTGCACGCCGGACACCCCACCCTCCTGGACACGACACAATAGGTATATTATATATATATAAATATAATTAGTTATTGTCACGCCCCAGTCCCAAAATACCGAGGGACCAGAAGCGTGATAATGGCCAGCAGCACACACCGATGGACAAACCCAATTTAATAGATCCATCGAGGCATGCTTAAGCTGTAATATAAGAATAAGTAGGTCCAATGATACCAATCACAGACTATGCTAATCTCATCCACAACAGCTAATCACAGATCAAATGCCAGAATAATGCAAATAGGAATAACTAACAAATCTCAAAAAAAGTGTCTCGGAGAACAATCCGAGAACAAGTCTGATACATAAATGCAATAGACTGGAAAATAAAGGAACTGGAAATAGAAATAAATGAGTATCACCAGACAATACTCAGGAGAAGTCCTCTGGCACGATCTCGTCCTCGGGTGTCGGTACAGCTCCTGTATCAGCTCCTGATAATGCTCATATACTGTATAACTCTGGGTGGATCTCCTCTGCTAATCTTGGGGACATAATCCGGATCCAGGTCCTCAGGGGACATAGCAAGGTACAAGAAAGCTCATGCCAAAATAAATGCAGTGCAGCAGATAATGAAATAAATAGGGTAAGTATGTAATCATCTGTGTGAAATGCAAGAGAGAACATCAATAGTACTCAGGTTGAAACAACTACAAGCTCTGTGTAGGGGAGCCGGTAGCAGTGGTATCATGAGATGGTCTAGCTCAGCGGGAGACTGAGTAGCCGGCATAACATAATCAACCTGTAGCCTGTGGGTCTCTTCGGCAGTAGATGGAACAATAAGGGAATACTAAATAACCAGCTAAGTGATATGCAAGCTGAGAGCAGCACTAGAACTCAGGCTGACGCCGCTACAAGCTCTGTGTCGGGGAGCCGGTAGCAGCAGTAATAATGAGTAATGGGCCAAGCTCGGGCTTCAGAGTCTTGTGCCTCACAATAATAGGGGTGTATATATAGGGTCAGCCTGTAGCCTGTGTGTCTCTCCCCACCCAATGTAACCATACGTCTCATGTCCATGTCACGCACGATCGTATCTAATGCACAAGTCATAAAATATCTAGGAATATAATATCAATGTCAAGTCCTGTATCCTATACAGAATCACTACGAATATCTCGGGAAGATCCTGTCCATGAATAGTGTAAAGTATCCTGGGTTATAGTGTACTTGATAAGACAAGTACGAGAATGCAAAGGGGTCACGAATGTCCATCTCTAGATGACCATACACAACACCGCGTACAGTGTTGGCACCCGACTGATAATCGGACGCTAAGTACGTCACACGGTCCTAGGTCAAGCATGCACAGCAATATAATGAATCAAGGAAAATGCAACAAGAAATATAAAGTTGGCAAGGTATACTTGCCCACTGATGTATAACTAAGTCAAGGAAATAAGTAACAAAGCTGCATGTTTGGCAAGGAACACTTGCCTGGGGTCCTGGCTCCAACTGTAGCTCTGGTCTCAGTGTGATCTGTAGGTACTACTCCGGTTGCTGCAATAAACATCATCATTAGATTCAAAAAATATCAAATAGCTAGAAACGCCTGTCCTTGAGTCCAATTTGGACACAAGGGCAAAAAAGACATTTTTGGGCCAAAGCGGGATCCACATGTAGGCCACTTTGTACCGAAAAGCGTGTCAGGGTCAAAGGTATCCAAATTCGCCAAACTTAGTGTCAACAAGTCAGGAACGATGATACGAACCCAACGGAACTTCCAGAATTGGATTCCGATGAGTCGATCACAAAATCGCCCGTCAAGTGGGGCCTGTGGGGCCCACGATACGCGATTTCGTCAACGTTCTCAGAATCGAACCAAACTTGGGTCACAGGACCAGCGTATTGCTACGAGTCCGATGGCGCAAGTTTTGTCTCGATCCGACGTGTGTACACAAAGTTACAGCGTGTTCCAGAATAGGCGGATACAGGGCGGTGTCGGCGGATACGCGTTGATTCCGGTGTGCACGCACATCCGAATCGACTTCTGCGAAATCCTACACGACCGTATCAACGACGTGCACATTTTGGTAAAGACCGCGAGCGACCAAGTCGTCCCGTTTGGCGGAGCGCACTCAGTTCCGGGGTAAAACAGGGCGTTGGTTTTTCTGTTTTTGGATCGCGGTTCGCGATCGCCACAGGACGCGATGCCCCGAGCGGTTTGCACGGGCACCGAGAGGGTCATACAGTCTACGCGACGTAACTGACGAAATTGAAAACAGAATTACGGAGAGAGAGAAGTGAGTACCTGAACAGGGCTCCGTGAAGTCTGAATTTCACGTGTCCGGGTCGTCTCGACACGAGCTGAGTTGTGTCCGCTGTGTCCGCTGTGTCCTGGCTTGAGTCTAGGGTTCTGCTGTGTTCGTGTCAGCGAGGACGCTGCTGTGTCCGTGTCGCAGGCGGGTGGATCTGCTCCGTCCAGTCGGGGCGGCCCGGAGAGCCGCTGCACGATCGGGCGGCGCAGGGGTCTAGGGCTGGATCGGCTCTGCTCACGGAGGAGATAGGCGTAGAGGAGATCCGGGAAGGAGGAAGAGGGAGAGGGGCTTGGGTGCGTCCGGGCGGCGCGAGGTGGAGGAGATCATCGGCTTCGAGGGTGCTGGAGGAGGAAGACAGGCGAAGGGGAGGTTGGCTGTAGGCGAGGCAGGGGCGGCTCTGCCCGCGGAGGAGCACGACGGAGAGAGGCTGGGTCGGGGTGACTTCGGCGGGGGGGAGGCGTACAGGGCGGTGAGGGTTCGTCTCGGGGGAGGCGAGTGGCGGAGGATGGAAGGAAAAGAGCGGAGGAGTAGGTGGAGGTCGACGGGCGGCGGGGTAGCTGCGGGAAGGAGCGGGCTGCCGGCGACATGGCCGGAGGGAACGGCGGGGGACGCTGGCACAGGCAAAACGTGGGGGCTGAGCTAGGGTTCCGGGAAGGAGCACGGCGGGGCTAGGTGGCTGTGGAGGGGAGCGGCCAGGGTTAGGGTTAGGGTTAGGTTTAATTAGGATTAGGGATTTGATTTAGGGAAATAGGAATTTGGGGATTTGGGGATATTTGGAAATTTTCTTTTTCTTTTCTGGAGACAACCTAGGGAATCATGTATTTATACATACAAGAATTGGACTAGGATTTTTCCTAGGATTTGGGCTGGGTCAACGCTCCTTGGGCTTGGCTTCGGCTCTCATTGGAATGTCGGGCGTTGGCACGGGTTAAATTCGGTTTAAATGTACTTCGGGTTTCGGGGCTTTAAACGGGTTTTCGGAGTCCAATAAATCCGCAAAAAATTACCCTATGTCCGGTTTTCCATTTTACACCATAAAATATTATTTCCATAATATTTTAATATGAATTAACCACAATTAAAAATCATTAAATTGCTAAAGGCCTAGGTTTTAATAGTAGAGAAATCCCAGAAAATTGCAGAAAATCTAAATTAACAATTCTGAAAATCAGGGGGCTTACAATCTACCCAACTTATAAAAATTTCGTCCTCGAAATTAAAATATGATTGGGTTCACTCTATCCATTCATACTTGATTACAGTCTAAAGGATTCCTTCTCAAGTGATCATTGCGGTCTCTACCCAACTTAGAATTTACCCATCTATCATCTAAGGCTATACATCTAATAAAGTTATGCCCCAACTTATTAAATCATGTTATTGAATCCTCAAGTCTTTAACACCAAACATATCACCTATGATATGCCCTTAATCATATATAAAAGGGTTATCAATAATGTGACCGGCTGTGGGGTAAATCTAGTACTGTCTATATATCAAACTTATACCAAGCACGAGGTTTCGTCTTTCCGAATTAAGGGAAGACGAAGATCAATAATAAAGAGTTCAAGGGTGAGGTAATAGAATAGAAGTATCAGGATCAAGGCGTTTAACGAATTCAAGGAGATTTGTCAAGAAAATTATGGATTGAAATCCTATTATGGTAATCCTTTGTTCGCATGCTCGTATTAGTACAGTTATGTAACTGATACGATATGCTCAGACATATCTAGAGGACAAGTATACTAGTCAACTATATATCTCAATCCACATGAAGTAGTGCGAAGAGCGAACCAAAATGCACTAAGGTTGATCAGACCGTAATACACTGATTCTGAATAGACAATTGTATTAGTGTGTCGATCCAATAATACATATGTCATGAACAAGCTCGATAAAAGGATAAGCTTGCAAAACTAGGCTATATTAGCAGCATAAGTCAAGGTAGTATATGAAATATAAGTACGCTAGATGAGGATGGAAGGAGGTACAACTTAATTCAAGTTCACCAAATAACCCAAAATAAGCACAATAACAAAAGACTCTATAATCTCTACGGTTATCAGTTATAAAAACATTCTAGATTATAAATTATTAGCAATTCAAAATTATATAGGTTAAGGCTGAGGTCACGAACCAATAGGCACGAGATAAAATAAATTGATAAACAGATAACTACGATAAATTACGTGCATTAGCTACCCCATGGGTCTGGGCGTGATTCCAAAGTCATCGCTGGAGCTTGTTCACGTTCTTGCAGTAGATTCCTCTGCTGCTGTTGAGCCTGTTGGAAGAGTGTTGCTTGTGGTGCCAAGGGTGGCCTCGACTGATTCCCTCTGGGGGCTGGTAGTCTGACTCCTTCAACTCTCGTTTGCGGTGCTTCCAATGCTGGAGAGGCTGGCCTTGGTGTTGGTAACGCTCTGTCTCGACATTCGGGGCATTCCTTTAATAAATGCTGACTGGATCCGCAAGCTAAACATAATTTCCTTTTTCGTCTGCACTCGTTCTCTATATGGCCTCGCCTGCGACAATATGGACAGACAGGTATTTCTTGAGGAGGTGCTTCTGGTGGCTGGTGCATGTGAGAACTCTTTGCAATTTCTTCCTATTGTGCTCCGGCTGGTGCTGTTGTGGCTGGTTGATGAATCATCAATGCTTTCTCTTGATGCTGAGGACAATCCTTGGCTAAGTGTTGATTGGTTCCGTAAATCAAGCATAATCCTAACTTGTGTCTGCACTCCTTCTCAATGTGGCCTTTCTTGCGACAATGCTGACAAGTAGGAAGAATTAAGGCTCTGGGTGCTGCTCTTGGTGGTGGATTCATCTGTGGTCGCTTTGCAACTCTCTTTTGTTGTGCTTGGTCTGGTGTTGATGCATACGGCCACTTCTGGCTGGACCCTATCCTTGTGTCGCACTCCATGGGTCTTGCTGTAGTAAGAACATCCTCGTCTAAGGTAGTTGCAGCGGGGCTGATTAACTTTCGTAACTCTGAGCTGAATCTATCGATGAACTTCTCCGCTCGGATCTGCTGAGCTTCTTCCTGAACCTTCTGATGGGCTTGCATCATCGCGTAGAATATTCGAAACATTTGTTGTTCGTCCATAGCCTGCCCTTGTGGAACGGTAGGCGTCGGTGGAGCCAACTGCGTCGATGGTGGAACGTCATCTTCCTGGATTCCCGAGGCATGCTGACTTGCTTGCTGTGATGATGGTCCTTCACTAACTGGTGTCACTTCATCTTCGTGGGTAACCATAACACCTTGTGGTGTTCCTATATGAGTCTCTTCGCCGGCTTGGGGATTCATTGCTCTGCATCAAAATAAACTATAAGGGCGCTCAGGAATCAAGCCAGGATACAAGTCAAGAATTTAATTTGAATCTGATATAGATATCAAGAACGTTTCAAACAAGTGGATGAGATCCTAAAAACTTACCCTATTCTTATTGCAGGCTTGCTCGGTCCCTAAGTTGAAACCGAACAATTTAGTCGTTGACCTGCATGGGCCACCACAAAAACTATGTCACGCCCCAGTACCAAAATACCGAGGGACCAGACGCGTGATAATGGCCAGCAGCACACACCGATGGACAAACCCAATTTAATGGATCCATCGAGGCATGCTTAAGCTATAATATAAGAATAAGTAGGTCCAATGATACCAATCACAGACTATGCTAATCTCATTCACAACAGCTAATCACAGATCAAATGCCAGAATAATGCAAATAGGAATAACTAACAAATCTCAATAAAAGTGTCTCGGAGAACAATCCGAGAACAAGTCTGATACATAAATGCAATAGACTGGAAAATAAAGGAACTGGAAATAGAAATAAATGAGTATCACCAGACAATACTCAGGAGAAGTCCTCTGGCACGATCTCGTCCTCGGGTGTCGGTACAGCTCCTGTATCAGCTCCTGATAATGCTTATGTACTGTATAACTCTGGGTGGATCTCCTCTGCTAATCCTGGGGACATAATCCGGATCCAGGTCCTCAGGGGACATAGCAAGGTACAAGAAAGCTCATGCCAAAATAAATGCAGTGCAGCAGATAATAAAATAAATAGGGTAAGTATGTAATCATCTGTGTGAAATGCAAGAGAGAACATCAATAGTACTCAGGTTGAAACAACTACAAGCTCTGTGTAGGTGAGCCGGTAGCAGTGGTATCATGAGATGGTCTAGCTCAGCGGGAGACTGAGTAGCCGGCATAACATAATCAACCTGTAGCCTGTGGATCTCTTCGGCAATAGATGGAACAATAAGGGAATACTAAATAACCAGCTAAGTGATATGCAAGCTGAGAGCAGCACTAGAACTCAGGCTGACGCCGCTACAAGCTCTGTGTCAGGGAGCCGGTAGCAGCAGTAATAATGAGTAATGGGCCAAGCTCGGGCTTCAGAGTCTTGTGCCTCACAATAATAGGGGTGTATATATAGGGTCAGCTTGTAGCCTGTGTGTCTCTCCCCACCTAATGTAACCATACGTCTCATGTCCATGATGCCTCATGTCCATGTCACGCACGATCGTATCTAATGCACAAGTCATATAATATCTAGGAATATAATATCAATGTTAAGTCCTGTATCCTATACAGAATCACCACGAATATCTCAGGAAGATCCTGTCCATGAATAGTGTCAAGTGTCCTGGGTTATAGTGTACTTGATAAGACAAGTACGAGAATGCAAAGGGGTCACGAATGTCCATCTCTAGATGACCATACACAACATCGCGTACAATGTTGGCACCCGACTGATAATCGGACGCTAAGTACGTCACACGGTCCTAGGTCAAGCATGCACAGCAATATAATGAATCAAGGAAAATGCAACAAGAAATATAAAGTTGGCAAGGTATACTTGCCCACTGATGTATAACTAAGTCAAGAAAATAAGTAGCAAAGCTGCATGTTTGGCAAGGTACACTTGCCTGGGGTCCTGGCTCCAACTGTAGCTCTGGTCTCAGTGTGATCTGTAGGTACTACTCCGGTTGCTGCAATAAATATCATCATTAGATTCAGAAAATATCAAATAGCTAGAAATGCCTGTCCTTGAGTCCAATTTGGACACAAGGGCAAAAATGATATTTCTGGGCCAAAGCGGGATCCACATGTGGGCCACTTTGTACCGAAAAGTGTGTCAGGGTCAAAGGTATCCAAATTCGCCAAACTTAGTGTCAACAAGTCAGGAACAATGATACGAACCCAACGGAACTTCCAGAATTGGATTCCGATGAGTCGATCACAAAATCGCCCGTCAAGTGGGGCCTGTGGGGCCCACGATACGCAATTTCGTCAACGTTCTCAGAATCGAACCAAACTTGGGTCACATGACCAACATATTGCTACGAGTCCGATGGCGCAAGTTTTGTCTCGATCCGACGTGTGTACACAAAGTTACAGCGTGTTCCAGAATAGGCGGATACAGGGCGGTATCGGCGGATACGCGTTGATTTCGGTGTGCACGCACATCCGAATCGACTTCTGTGAAATCCTGCACGACCGTATCAACGACGCGCACATTTTGGTAAAGACCGCGAGCGACCAAGTCGTCCCGTTTGGCGGGGCACACTCAGTTCCGGGGTGAAACAGGGCGTTGGTTTTCCTGTTTTTGGATCGCGGTTCGCGATCGCCACAGGACGCGATGCCCCCGAGCGGTTTGCACGGACATCGAGAGGGTCATACAGTCTACGTGACGCAACTGACGGAATCAAAAATGGAATTACGGAGAGAGAGAAGTGAGTACCTGAACAGGGCTCCGTGAAGTCTGAATTTCACGTGTCCGGGTCATCTCGACACGAGCTGAGTTGTGTCCGCTGTGTCCTGGCTCGAGTCTAGGGTTCTGCTATGTTCGTGTCAGCGGGGACGCTGCTGTGTCCGCGTCGCAGGTGGGTGGATCTGCTCCGTCCAGTCGGGGCGGCCCGGAGAGCCGCTGCACGGTCGGGCGGCGCAGGGGACTAGGGCTGGGTCAGCTCTGCTCGCGGAGGAGATAGGCGGAGAGGAGATCCGGGAAGGAGGAAGAGGGAGAGGGGCTCGGGTGCGTCCGGGCGGTGCGAGGTGGAGGAGATCGTCGGCTTTGAGGGTGCTGGAGGAGGAAGACAGGCGGAGGGGAGGTTGGCTGTAGGCGAGGCAGGGGCGGCTCTGCCCGCGGAGGAGCACGACGGAGAGAGGCTGGGGTCGGGGTAACTTCGGTGGGGGCGGAGGCGTACAGGGCGGTGAGGGTTCATCGCGAGGGAGGCGAGTGGCGAAGGATGGAAGGAAAAGAGCGGAGGAGTAGGTGGAGGTCGACGGGCAGCGGGGTAGCTGCGGGAAGGAGCGGGCTACCGGCGACGTGGCCGGAGGGAACGGCGGGGGACGCTGGCACAGGCAAAACGTGGGGGCTGAGCTAGGGTTCCGGGGAGGATCACGGCGGGGCTAGGTGGCTGTGGAGGGGAGCGGCCAGGGTTAGGGTTAGGGTTAGGTTTAATTAGGATTAGGGATTTGATTTAGGGAAATAGGAATTTGGGGATTTGGGGATATTTGGAAATTTTCTTTTTCTTTTCTGGAGACAACCTAGGGAATCATGTATTTATACATACATGAATTGGACTAGGGTTTGTCCTAGGATTTGGGCTGGGTCAACGCTCCTTGGGCTTGGCTTCGGCTCTCATGGGAATGTCGGGCGTTGGCACGGGTTAAATTCGGTTTAAATGTACTTCGGGTTTCAGGGCTTTAAACGGGTTTTCGGAGTCCAATAAATCCGCAAAAAATTACCCTATGTCCGATTTTCCATTTTACACCATAAAATATTATTTCCATAATATTTTAATATGAATTAACCATAATTAAAAATCATTAAATTGCCAAAGGCCTAGGTTTAATAGTAGAGAAATCCCGGAAAATTACAGAAAATCTAAATTAACAATTCTGAAAATCAGGGGGCTTACAGTTATTGTATATAAATGTATGTGTATATAGTATGTATAACGTATATGTATATAGTATATATTTATTAATACTGTATGAACTATGTATATTGTATATATATACAGTGTATATATATACTATATAGACTAAATATATGTATATATATATAGTAAATATATTGGTATATAATACATAATGATATATATATGTATATATATGTATTTACTTATAAATGTATTGTATGGAGATATATATATATATATATATATATATATATATATATATATATATATATATATATATATACTAGTATATACGCACGTGCGTTGCACGTATTTCATATTACTTGGAAAAAAAATAGTTTATTAAAAGAGCAGACGACAATTTCTTAATTTTATTATAGGTGGAAATATAATAGGCAGGAGCATGAAAGTTGGGAAAAATTAAATGACTGGAATAGGAAAGGTTTCTCTTATCTCTTGGGTTCATGTGCCTACTTTGCATGCATTCTTTATTAACTTTTGTTTTATTCTCCAAACTACCTACTTTGCATACATGCATATCTTTGTTTTATTAACTATCATTCCCCAAGTTGCCTCATGCATGCATACATACATTTAATACGTATTTAATTACTGTTTTAAATTACTTAGATATCCTTATCAATGTTAATACATATTGAAATGTAATGAAGGGTATTTTTGGAACGAAAAATTTTCACGGTGAAGCCTAGTTTTGGCATTATATAGTAGAATAGATATATATATATATATACACGTATATAATATATATAATGTATATGTATATAGATGCATAATTTTATATATACGTATGGTGTACATTTGTATGTATATATATATTGTATATTTGCATATAGGTACAATTGTAAATATATGTATATATGTATTATCAAATGTATACATAAAAATAAGTGTTATATTTGTGATAAATGTACATGTATATGTAAACATATATTTTATGTAAATTTGTAATTATGTATATATAATGTATAGATAGTGTTATTTTTACATATATGCATATATAATATATAATGTATTGTTACTATATATATATATATATATATATATATATATATATATATATATATATATATATATATATATATATATATATGTGTGTGTGTGTGTGTGTGTGTGTGTGTGTGTGTATGTGTGTGTGTGTGTGTGTGTGTGACTTATGTATATATGTGTAATTGTGTATATATGTAGATATGTCATGTATTGTATTAGTTATATATGTACTATGTATATAGGTATATAAGTGTTATACTATATAAATATATTTATGGTTGTTATGTATATATATATGTATAATGAATAAATATAAATATGTCTAAATACATAATTGAATATATGTATGTATGTTATTAAATTATTTAATGTAGATACATGTATAGGTGTTGTGTATGTATACATGCTCTATGTTAGCATAAGTAATTAAGCTTAGTGCAATGTAGTGATTTATAATTTTGGTTATCTGTTCGTAGGCATTCGAGACGGTGCTACCTTGACTGCCAGTTTTGGAGTATTTCTTGCGCACACCAGAGTTCCAGGCAAGTATACCTTGCCTTGTTGTACTGTTTAAATTCTGTATTAGATGTATGTTTATTATTTTAACTGTGCGCGTCCGAGAGAGACTCGGGTGCAGTCAACGAAAGCGTTGACGTTAGGACTTGCATATGACTTAGAGTATAGTGGACCCACCTGAAGTTGCGGAGTTATCGGTATGACTCCCCAGGCCTTGACACGTATCATACACGTCACAGAGTGAGTTCATGTAGGGACGCATATCTCATTCTTGCCTGGCCATCGGTGTGAGCAGCACATGTGACGGTATTTAGCGTAGTTGCGTATTACTCTAGAGACTTGCATTATAGAATGAGGTGTCCACGTCGTGGTTGCGACTTGTACATTTATATTGGATGGGGAAGACAATTAGTAGGCGTATGGGACAGACACTTGGTTGCCGTAGTTTCAGAGTAAACTGCGGGGCCGTGAGCCTCAGTGTTACCCGGCTATGGGATATGTGTTACCCGATTATGGGCTCAGGTTACCCGGGTATGGGATCAGTGCTACCCGGTTATGGGAGTATATGCTTGTCGATACATCCGGCAGAGGTTACTAGCTGCGCGCTATCATGATCGGTGATGTAGTCAGCATATACATCTGGCATCCAGTTTACAGCTAATGCCAGGTACTTAGCCTCTATCTTGACGCTACGCTTTATACCTTTTTACCTACCCATACGTACCAAGGTTGTCTTCAAAGTGCATTTCACTTAGCTGGTTAGATCACCCTCGAATTTTTACAGTATTTACTTTATGGCATGTTTCTATGTATCTTGTTATGTCCCTCTGAGGACCTGGCCCTTTCCAGATTTGGATGAGGCTTACTACCCCACAGTATACTGCCCAGAACAGGAGACAAGATTCGCTACCGAGGAGGAGCTAGAGGTGTTACCGTCCGAGTTCCCGTGATCAGTTGGTAGGCCTTCTACCTAGGATTGGGTGCATCATCATCTAGTCAGCCGATGCCCTAGTCATTATTTATTTTATTTGTTATTTAGTACTTTTATTTTTTTATAGTAGTGGGTTTGTCCCCACCAGACATCTTGGGTTGTACTTTGTTATTTCAGACTGGTGTTTATCTTCCAGCAGTTTATTTAGTACTTCTTGCTCTTTATATTGTGGATGAGATTAGATTACCTGTTATTGACTGATATTGGACATGTTAGTATATTAGGACAGCGTATCACTCTTCGTTAGGATCCATTAAATTGGAATATCCTCGGAGACGTGTCAGCTGGCTATTGCCACGTGGCCTGGTCCCGTATATTTTGGGACTGGGGCATGACATATTATGTATCTTGTTACGTCCCTCTGAGGACCTGGTCCCTTTCCAGATATGGACGAGCAGGAGTATCCTCAGGAGTACCGTCCCGGACCTGACGCTACTTACCAGACTGAGGAGATCTTACCCTCGGAATATCTGTGATTTTATTACTGCTGTTTAGAGATCTTTTGCTACTTCAGTATAGTCGTTTTGTAGTAGATTTGTTTCCACCCGACTATCAGACTTAATACTTATCTTTGATATTCAGTTGTTATTCAACTCTTTATTCCTACAGATTATTTGTGTCGTGGATGAGATATAGATTCTGCGTGACTTGTTGTGACAATATATTACCAGTGGTGGATTGAATATTCATGTACAACGTACGTGTGTATATGGTTTCCATATATTAGAGTTCGTATACATACGGCTAGGCGTGTTACGTATTCCTAGTCCTACGTATTTTGGGACTGGGGCGTGACATGTTTTTGGTGGTAGCCCATACAGGTCAGAATATATTGTCTTGGTTACGTAACTGTGTCAAACAAGCCTGCGTATAGGAATAGAGTATAAGAATCTCATCCACACTTGACTAAAACCTCATTCTTCCTTTCACATATCCTCTGTTTGAATAAACCAAAGTTTTACGCCAAAGACTCTTTATACTGGTTGGCGTAAAAGCCAATTGACTGTCTTGTTGGCATAAAAGCCAAACTATGAAGAAAATTGCCTACTTTACGCTGCGGTTATGACAATTGACACAAATTCCTTCGTAAGACCATGACATGCAAACCATGTAGGTAACTGCCCCAGCGTAACTTGATGATTCCTGAATAAATAGATAACCAGTGTAGAGTAGCCTGATTAGGCGTAAAATGTAAGGATGGTGATATGAGTGTATGTGTTACAGCCTTAGCTTTCCCCAGCGATAACCAAATCTCGTACATTAATTACAGAGATATGCCTCGAGCCCTGTGCAAGAAACAGCTTTTGACGTAGTGTCTAATTTTGTCTCATCTTGAGCGTAAAAAAAAAACCTATCTCTATAGGAAGCGTATTCAGAAGCCTCAACTTTCTTCCTCTTAGAAGCGTAAAAATGACTTATATCAAATATGTCACTAAACGACAACCTGGATCTCCGTGCAAAATCATCATCACAGCCGTCCTCTCGATCTTCGTGCGATACTTTTGTCAGATGTCAAGTTCACTGATTTATCTGACAAATTCATCTGAGGAAATACAAAGAGTTCCTCGTAACGTACTTTACGCAGGAAGTGTAGCAAAAATTTTACGCAGACAGATTTTACGCGCAACGATCCTTTATGCAGCAGATCTTTTCCACTCAGACTTTTTATGCGCAGAAACTTTTACGCAGACTTTTACCCAGATAGTTCTGAAACTTATTTTCACGCTGATAGTTTTTGATCTCTGCCTTACGCAGACAGTTCTGAATCCCTACTTTACGCCAAACTTCTTTGAATCTCTACTTTACTTTACGCGGCTAGCCCTGAAGCCATGTTTTACGCGGACAATTCCCAGCCTATTTCATGCCTCTACATTCTATTTAAATATTTACATCCTGATTTGATTCATATACTTCCTCTAAACGTTGTGTACATCACCTACAGAGAGATGGATATGCAGAAAGGATATACTGTCGTCGATGGTGACATAACTCCTGAGGTCAATGGTCAGACTCAAGGAGGGACCTCAACAATTCCTAGACTTCCAGGATCAGATGGACAAATTCACAATCCAGTTTCATCTGATCTTCCTGTTCCACCTAATGGGACCCTTCCAGTCTCATCGACACCGCAGGATAGCCAGGCACAACTGTTCCAATTCCTCCAGATAATGATATATGAACAGTGATAGCAAACAGCAGAACAAAGGCAAGAATTTCTGGCAGCACTTAAAAGGATGGCTGCAAAGACTACTGTACCAGCTCAAGCACTAGCTCCAGTACCTCGAGCTAGAGTTGGTTCAGTAAAGGACTTTGTACAGATGGGTCCGAGGCCGTACAAAGGCATTGAGAGCCCAGAGGAAACTACCAATTGGATTACTCACACTTGGAAGTTATTAGAAGCATTGCAGCTACCTACAGAGCTATGGATGACGGGTGTAAGGATGCTTCTAGATGGTAATGCTCATCACTTGTGGAAATCCATGGAGCGCCAGTTGGGTACATACCAGACTTGGGAGCAATTCTTGGAATGCTTTGAAAAGAAATACTTCCCAGACACCGTCAGAGATGCATTGTACGACCAGTTTCTCCACCTGGAACAGGAGAACCGAATAGTAGACGAATATGATGTTGAGTTTAGTCGCCTTAGTAAATATGGCGCTGCCTTGATACCAGATGACTTGGCCAAGGCTAAAAGGTTTTACCGTGGACTGACTCAGGAGCTCCAACATTATACAAGCTCCCAGTCACGGATATCTTATGTTGAGTTACTGACAGAAGCCAGATTGTATGAAACCATCAGCAGAGGAAAAGGAGGTCAGCTGAGGACGCAATAAGGACCGGTAAGTACGCAATAAGGAGGACCTATTAGACATCCTTTAGCTCAGCAACAACAGTACCAATACAGAGCAGGACCGTACCGGATCCCCGAGAAGCCCCACTGTCATTATTGTGGGAAACACGAACATATTATGAAGGACTATCAAACCTGTCTAGGACAATGTATGAGATGTGGTTCCGGACAGCATATTATAAAAGACTGTCCTATGCAACAAACATTGACACTTTCATCGCCAGCACAGAGACTAGCGCTTCCAGCACCGAAGCCAGCTCAATAGATGGCTAGACCAGGAGCACCTCGACCTCCAACAGTGGGAGAATTTTAGCGAGGACCACCGCTACCTACCCAGGAGGATCAATATATGAGGCCGGACATGGACAGCCGCAGAGGAACGGACAAGCTTTTGCAATGGAAGTAGATGACATGAATCAGGAGATTGATGTCATAGCAGGTATCACTCTTGCTTTTACTTTTCCTGCTGTGACATTATTTGATACGGGAGCCACCCACTCATTCATATCATCTAGAATTATTGCAAAACACAACATTGCCTCTACACCTTTACCTAGTTGTATTAGAATTCTTACCGGGGGAGGAGTCGTACCTATTAGTAGAGTTTGTAGATCGTGTCTTATAGTGATACGTGGCATCGAGTTGAATGCCCGACTCTTAGTCCTTCCTATGCCGACTTTTGATATTGTGCTTGGAATGGACTGGCTAAGCAAGTACCATGCTTTCTTTGATTGCTTTGGAGGAAGCATTCTTTTTAAAGTACCCGGCCAGCCTGAACTTGAGTTTGCACGAGGATCCACAGAAATCCTTGATGGTATGCAACTCATAATGGAAGATGTTGTCTATCATCCCATTATTTCAGAATTCCAAGACATCTTTCCAGCAGAATTACCAGGCCTACCCCCAGATAGAGACGTAAAATTCTCAATTGAATTGACACCAGGAGCAGCACCCATAGCATCACATGTTTATAGACTGGCAAAGAAGGAGATGGATGAACTGAAGACTCAATTGAAAGAACTAGAAGAGAAATGTTCCATCCGACCAAGTACATCATCCCGGGGAGCACCAGTATTATTTGTACCAAAGAATGATGGGTCAGTGCATATGTACATTGACTATAGAGCCTTGAATGCAGTGACAGTGAAGAATAAATATCCATTGCCACGCATTGATGACTTATTTGATCAGCTTAGTGGAGCCAAGATATTCTCAAAAATAGATTTGAGATCGGGATATCACCAGGTGAAAGTACAGAAGGAGGACATCCTGAAGATCGCATTTCGGACAAGATATGGGCACTACGAGTTTCTGGTCATGCCATTTGGATTGACCAATGCTCCAGCTATCTTTATGGACTTAATAAATCGAGTCTTCCATCAGTATTTGGACCAGTTCGTGGTTGTCTTTATAGATGATATACTTGTTTATTCAAAGAGCCACGAGGAGCACGAAAAGCACCTGCGGATTATTCTAGAGACCTTGAGGAGAGAGCATCTATATGTGAAACTCAGTAAATGTGAGTTTTTCTTGAATATAGTCTTATTTCTTGGACATGTCGTTACAGGAGATGGTATTTCTGTTGACCCAGAAAAGATCTCGACAGTCGAGACATGGCATATTCCTAAATCAGCAGCAGAAGTGAGAAGCTTCCTTGGACTTGCGGGATATTACCGACGGTTCGTGGAGAACTTCTCAAGGATAGCAACACCTATGACTCGGTTGACTTGCAAAGATCAAGAGTTAATATGGACCAACGAGTGTCAAGCCGCTTTCAAAGAGTTAAAGAAGCGACTGACTACAGCACCAATATTGACTATTCCATTAGGATCAGGAGGCTATGTGATCTACAGTGATGCATCAAGGAAAGGTTTGGGATGCGTATTGATACAACATGGAAAGGTGATTGCATATGCATCCAGACAGTTATGAGTACATGAGAAGAATTATCCAACTCATGACTTGGAACTTGCAGTCGTTGTATTTGCTCTAAAGCTATAGAGAAATTACTTATATGGGGAACGAGTAAAAATCTATACATACCACAAAAGCCTCAAGTATGTCTTCACGAAGAAGGAGTTAAATATGAGGCAACGTCGATGGCTCGAGTTGATGAAAGATTTTGAGATAGAGCTACATTATCACCCAGGCAAGGCTAACGTTGTAGCAGATGCGTTAAGCCGAAAACCAGCAGCTTACTTCTTGACAACACAGAAAGAATTACTGGAGGACTTGCAAGGACTTGGCATTGAAGTAATATTACCCGGAGCAGACGAAAAACTAGCCAACTTGCAAATACAATCATCACTAGTAGAGAGAATCAAGGCAGCATTGCCTACAGACGCCAGATTCAAGAGATTAAAGGAAAGAACAGAGGCCGGAGAGCAGACAGGACTGCGCATCCATAATAATGGGATATTACGATGTGGTAATCGTCTTTATGTTCCAAATGGAGAGATTCGACAGGAACTGATGACAGAAGCTCATAGTTCGATATATTCTATTCATCCTGGAGGCACCAAGATGTATCGCGATTTACGATAGCACTTTTGGTGACATAGAATGAAAAGAGAGATAGCTCGCTTTGTAGCTAAATGTTTGGTATGTCAGCAAGTAAAGGCAGAGCACCAGAGAACAGCAAGGTTATTGCAACCACTTTCGATTCCAGAATGGAAGTGGGAGCACATCACTATGGACTTCGTCACGGGTTTTTCTAAGAGTTCAAGTGGAAGAGATACATTATGGGTAATAGTGGACCGACTCACCAAGTCAGCCCATTTCTTGCCTTTTAGAGTTGGCCAATCTACAGAAGCTTTGGCTGACTTATATATGAGGCAGATCGTAAGATTTTATGGCATACCAGTCAGTATTGTATCAGACAGGGATTCGCACTTTACATCATACTTTTGGAAGAGCATGCAAGAGAGTCTTGGAACTCGTCTGAAGTTCAGTACATCTTATCATCCACAGACAGATGGACAGTCAGAGCGTACTATTCAGACATTAGAAGATATATTGAGGGCTTGTATGTTAAACTTTGGAGGATCATAGGAGGACCACCTATATCTTGTGGAATTTTTTTATAACAATAGCTATCAGGCAAGCATCTAGATGGCTCCGTTTGAAGCAATGTATGAAAGAAAGTGTAGGTCTCCTGTGTGTTGGAGTGACGTAGGAGAATATCAGATTCTGGGACCAGAGTTAGTGGTCAACACCGTTGAGACAGTTAAGAAGATACAAGAATACTTGCGAGCAGCACAAGATAGGCAGAAACAATGGACAGACCTTCATCGTCGTCCCTTGGAGTTTAAAGAAGGCGATCATGTCTTATTAAGGATATCACCTACTAGAGGCACCATTCGATTCAGAGGGCACGGCAAGTTGAGTCCAAGGTATATTGGACCATTTGACGTGCTAGAGAGAGTAGGAGAAGTGGCTTATCGACTTGCACTACCACTTTTACTTGAGGGAGTACACGACATATTCCATGTGTCACAACTCAGGCGATATATGGCAGACAACAGTCGTATTCTCAACCATTCGGAGATCACCATTGGGCCAAGCTTGACATATCAAGAGCAACCCGTGGGAATTCTCGATCGTCGAGAGAAAGTATTGAGGAACCAATCTATTCCCTTGGTCCGCGTGACATGGAAACATGGCACACCAGGAGAATCTACTTGGGAACGCGAAGACGACATGCGCCAACATTTTTCGAACCTATTCCCGGACTAAGGTATGAAATTACTTTATTGATATTTATACCTTATACCATCATTGACTTCCTACCATGGCTTAGTTTAATTTCGAGGACGAAATTTTTATAAGTTGGGTAGAATGTAAGACCCCTAATTCTGAAAACCGTATTAATTTTTTTAATTTATTTAGTAAAAACGAGCTAAATAGAAGGGATAGATTTTTATTAATTTTTATTTGAGGTGTTTGTGCAATTAGAGGATTTATGGAGCCATTGTAAATTATTCCTAATTTATTCCATGTAGGAGACCCTTTGGACAGTTGCTGGCTTAACATATGCACCAATATAATTTTTAGAGTTTTTTTATGTATTTATATATATATATATATATATATATATATATATATATATATATATATATATATAAAATCCCTATTGGATCAAACCCAAACCGTAACTCCTAAACCCACTAACCGCTTGCACCCAAACCCGCGTAGAAAATATCAATAGTAGCAGTAGCAGTAGCAAACCAACTTTGCTATTTCCAATTCCACGCGTAAACTCTCTCCACCGCTTCTTACTTCATCTGCGCGTAAAAACCCCACCCGCCTAATTCCTTTCTCTATGCGTAAAACAAACCCAAGCGTAAACTCCACCACCACCTAAATTCTGCTCCGCGCGTAAAGCAAACCTCCACTGCTCTGCGCGTAAAATAGAACTCCACCGCTTAATTCTCGCCTCCGTACGTATGGGGAAAAATATTAGTAGCTCATTCCACCACCTCTTTTCCTGTTATTACTAAACTCTCCTCAACCGAAACCAAAAACCAATGAAAAGAAAGAAAGAAAACAACAGCGACAGTAGTTTCTTAACCATTAAGTAACCCCCACCGCCTCTTATCTCTATATATATGTTATTACAACTCTTTGAAACCCTAACTACAATTCTTCTTTCTACTACAACTTAACACTATTTGGACGTGCTATACAAAACTTTTGCTCGGAAAGTATACCTTGCCATTGTACTATTATTTACATTCCAACTAATATATGCATGTTTAATTCTGCTTATATAGATATTTATTTTTGTAGATTTTGGACCTACTTTATGAGGCTACCCCAGTATTATGGAGTATTATTAGGTTCATTGGCCATGACACAGTTGTTACATGAGTTATGAGTCTCATATAGATCCCGGACTATGTATTGGGTTGGCCGCCTGTACGTATGAGCCGTGCGTTAGGGATGACTGCTGATAAAAACTTTGTATGCTAGTAGACCTGGCAGTTATTTAGAGGTTTATCGTATAATGGATGTGGCATGCTTAGAGCATGGGATGGGAAGAACAACAAGACATTTGGGCTTCTTTACACTTTTTTTATATGTAACCCGTACGCTCCACCGGAGATACGCGGTCATGATGACCCCTATACTACTTGGCGCCTCTGCCGTTCAAAAGACGACATGCTTTGTATGCCCCTAATTCTCCGAGAGAATCATGCCAATCCCACTATATGGCCAGATAGCCCACTTGGTGGAAATTTGTTCTCAAACTGCATTCACTTAGACGGTTATGCGACCATTGGGTGTTTATATTCAGTACTTATTGGCATGTTAATATGTATCTTGTTACGTCCCTCTGAGGACCTGGTCCCTTTCCAGATATGGACGAGCAAGAGTATCCTCAGGAGTACGGTCCCGGACCTGACGCTACTTACCAGACTGAGGAGATCTTACCCTCGGAATATCTGTGATTTTATTACTGCTATTTAGAGATCTTTTGCTACTTCAGTATAGTCGTTTTGTAGTAGATTTGTTTCCACCCGACTATCAGACTTGATACTTATCTTTAATATTCAGTTGTTATTCATCTCTTTATTCCTACGGATTATTTGTGTCGTAGATGAGATATAGATTCTGTGTGACTTGTTGTGACAATATATTACCACTGGTGGATTGAATATTCATGTACAGCGTACGTGTGTATATGGTTTCCATATATTGGAGTTCGTATACAAACGGCTGGACGTGTTACGTATTCCTAGTCCTACATATTTTGGGACTGGGGCGTGACAGTATGCTTGTGCGTTCCAATCGAAGTTGGAGACACAATCTTGACCCGTTTCGTATAACCTAATTTATGATAAAATTCTACTCTGAGCCCTCTATGTTCATGACACTTGTGTCCCACCAAATTTTATCCCCATGTACTTCTAATTAATTCAAGAATATCGTGCGCACTAATTTTAATTAAATTAATTTAATTTCCATCTTTGTGCAATTTTTTTAATGGTTGGGCGCTGTTATGCAAAATTACATTGAGGTGTCCACACCATTGGACAATACATAAAGAAATCCAACTTTTTTCTTCATAGAAAATTTTCTATAATTTTTAGAATGTGCAACGCACACATCACCCCCTCAATTAAACCTATCCTTGCATTTTAAACAAGGTAATATATAGCCCTCCAAACACCCCCATGTGAGGCCTAAGGCCCAACTCCAAGGAGGTGTTGACCAAGCCCACTCCTAGGTCAACAAAACCCTAGCTCACATGTATAAAAATACAATATTATTCCTTTTCCTTTCCTTTTTCTATTTTTTCACCAAACCCATCTACATCCAACCGACCCCTCCCCCAAAACTCCTATTCATCTCCTCTATCACCACCCTTCCCTGCGCAGACCTCAGCGGAGCCCGACCCTTCGTCGGAGCCGCTGCCGCCATGGGCTCCTCCACCGTCCTTAGGAACCCTAACTCTCGATGCCTCCTTCGAGTCTTTCCTTCCTCCTCCTCTCTCTACCACCCGTGCTGTCGTGGATCCCTACTGAGCCGTTCGCCAAATGTCCCGGAGCTGCAGTCGGCGGTCGGATCCAGCACTCCGGTGGCTGGAATCTGGTAGAGGCACTCCATCGCCACCTTCATCTTTGCCGGAACCGAGTAGCGGCCACCCGTTGCTCCCCCTCGAACCACTGCCATGACCACCTCCGACTTCCCACGCTCCCCGGTGAGCCGCTGCCAACCGTTGCACCACCTCCCCCTCTTCGTTATCACTTCGGCCACCCAGGCCAACACCACCAGCGCCACCCGAGCCTCCTCGTTCTTCCACCACTGCCTACACCCCCTCGACCTCCTCCTGTCCGTCCCTCAACTCCACAGCACCACCAGCACCGCCTCACCTCGTCTCCGGCCTACACCTCTCCTCCTCCATGCTTTCCTTTACCTGGACGCTGTGTACCACCACCATTAACACAACCACTGCTGCCATCTTCTCCCCCTCGACACCACCGTCCAGCAGCTTTCCTCGTCGTTCTCTTCTCCCTGTCGATCCTCCGCCGGAACTCAATCGTGCACCACTACCGCTCACCTCCTTCCCCTCGTCGTCATCGTCGTTATCCTCGTCAACACCATTATCTACAGCATCAACATCATCATCATCAATCATCAACATAATTACCATCATCCACATCATCATCCGTATCATCACCCTCATCGCCATCGTCGTTATCATCATCGTTACCATCGTTATCGTCGTCATCGTCGTGCCTGTGCGCGCACCCCAAGGTTCGAACCTGCCTCCTCCCTTCTTATTTTGTATATGTGCTTGTGTGTAGGGTTTTAGCATATTGGTTTAGTTAGTTGACACCATACCGTGTCGGAGAACCCTACTCGTATACGTGTACGTACACGTATGCGTATACGTTCAGATTAGGTATGTATATATATATATATATATATATATATATATATATATATATATATATATATATATATATATATGATGTATAATTATTTAAATAATAATGCTAATTATGATTGTATATGTATTTATATATGTATGGCCCTAGGTAATTATGGGTATTCCATATTCTGTTTGACCAAGTAACCCTAAAAGACCTGTTAGATGACTGCCTTGTGTACATTAACGTACTGGCTTAGACACCTGATTAGATGACTGTCTGATTGTGTACAGTACTTGAAGACGTGACACCCGCATAATTAGGTGCGCAAGTTGACCCTGTTAGTTGACCAATACCACCCCTAGTGTACCCTCTGAGCCAGTGTCTTTATGGTCATGTGTGTGCTAGTGCAATGACTGATGTTGTATTGTACTTTATTATATGTATATAGGATATCGAATTATTCTGCGCGACTTCTGGAGCAGGTTATTGGTACTTCGCAGCTTTCTTACCAGGCAAGTATACCTTGCCTTGTTGTACTGTTTAAATTCAGTTATATTATTAGTTGCATGTTTATTATTTTATATTATATAACTGTGCGCGTCCGAGAGAGACTCGGGTGCAGTCAACGAAGGCGTTGACGTTAGGACTTGTGTCTGACCTAGTGTCTAGTAGACCCACCTAAAGTTGTGGAGTTATCGGTATGACTCCCCAGGCCTTGACATATTTCTTACACGTGTTGTGAGTCTCATGTAGGGCACGGACTTGCGTATGAGGTTGGCCACCTGTACGTGTAGGTCGTGAGACGGATATGGTATAACTGCTATTAGTGATGCATGTTAGAAGACTTAGCAGTTATTAGTAGTCGAAGTATAGACTATCGTGATGCGATGGTCCAATCCTTGTCCTTGTTTGGTTGTAAGGTTGGGCTATTGTTCTAACAATAGACTATGAGCCAGAGTTACGACGCCTCGGCGTAGTAGCTAAGGCATGTTGTGGATACAACATGCATAGATCAGGCGTATTGTGTCACGATCCGCACCCGAAAAATCGGTATAGTAGCTAAGGCGTGTTTGGAGAAATGGTTAATTCAGCTCCACTTTTCGTGCACAGCATAGTTGACTCAACTTCAAGCCTGATTTGGTCTATGATGCAGCCAGAATCTAGAAAAACTCAAAACAGAAAAATTATACCTTTATCACTTATCTTTCCGAATCAATTTAGAACAACTCAATTGGACTTCGGATGAGCAAGTTATGACCATTTTGTTATAAGGTATCAAAACTGTCCAGAATTGATAATTAGCTCCATTTTGCATTTAGTGACTCCAGTTACATCCTAGATCAAAATATAAAAATAATGAGTATCTTTAGACATCAAATGAGAATAAAAGAGTATACATTAAGGAATAAAAATATGACATTTTATGTTCTCATCAACTTTCATATCATTAGTGGCATATTTCTACGTATCTTTTTATGTCACTCTAAGGACCTTGTTCCTTTCCAAGTTTAGCTGAGCCGAAGTACGAGTAGATTTACGGGCCGGGTCCTGACGCTATCTATGAGGCAGAGGAGGTGTACCCCAGCGAGTATATTTGATCTTGGTATGATACCATTCTGGTTGCGGATTTCTACTTGTGTCCGTCGTCATCTATCTTACTTTCAACACTTTATTTCAGCATATTTATGTAGTAGATTTGTCTTCACCAACTCTAGACTTATTTGGTTTTGTATTGACATATTCTGATTATATGACTATTTTGTATTCATACTAGTTCATAATATTTTGTGGATAAGATTTAGTATGCCTGTGACTATGTTATTCTTTAGGTAGAACCGAGTACGTGTTTGAGAATTCCATTAAATTGGGCAAGTCCTTGATTACGTATTGGCCGGCCATTGTCATGTGGCCTAGTCCCATGTAATTTGGGACTGGAGCGTGACATAAGGTTGGCATTCTCTTCGAATGGCGGGTTCTATGATATACTTCCATGTTCCATCCTGGACACCGCGAAGGGTGGTAAAACCTGCATAAAGAGAACACATATCAGTCTCAACGAAGATTGCAAAAGGGTACAACGGCCGCATGCCACTTCCAGGTCGCAGCCACACGCAGGAGGGGACGTCTCGAGATAGCTAAGTCCGCACGCATGAGCAAAATGAGGTCTCATCCATGCGGCCAAGCTACATATAGGATATGCGTGCATGTTGCAGATAAGTTTCCATCCATGCGACCAAGCCACATATAGGCTCTGCACGCATGTTACAGATGATTGATCATCCATACGCCATGTCATGCCCCAAAACTAGAATAGTGGAGAGCGATATTGACAAGGCCAGCTACCTATACGTAGAGCACACCGGTACTCCGTATATACAGTGAAGCTGTAAGACATGAGGGGTCACTACTATAAAATCATCAGTCAAGCCTAGGTCCAACAAACCCTAGTATCTCAATCGCAAGAACACAAAAATAATAACAAGATGTAAGATCAGCTGAAATATAATAGTAAATCATCCCAAAAAATAATATACAAATGATCGTGAAGCTAGTGAACACAAAATGAATAAATTAGCCAAAATATAAGTCATACATGATCAACCCTATGATATGTCAATCATGCTATTGCCCGTAGGCTAACAGATCAAACCAAAATATGAGCTAAACACGTGCTCGATAGCTAAACGCCAACAAAAGTAGAATGTACATCAGAGTGGGAAAGTAAGGAAACCCACTCAAATGGTCTGGTGCTCCTGGTGGTCACCATCCTCAGGAAGGTACGAAAGATACCCCGGTGTTGCTACTGGATCTGGCCATGCAAAATCAGTGGGGTCAGACCCCAAATAAAAAGTACTATAAAGGAAGTCAATCTAGGAACTTAAACCAACAACACAAGCAATACAAATACTGAAAGTAAAGATTGAAAGTAAATTACCTCAGGATAATATAAGAAATACTGTAAACCTGCAATAAGACATATCCTAAACTGATAAGCAAAAATAGAATAACAAGTGCAGTAAGTGAAGGTGATCATGTAAAGCCTAGAATAACCATCATCCATCAACCACGACAAATCAATAAGTATGGCTTGGTACTTTAACTATCTAGGGTTATCACAATCCTAATTACTAACAATTATAATGCAACGCGATACTAGGGTTCCTTCTGATCGCATGCCACTGCAGACCGTCCGGGATATCCATACGCACAAACCAGCCACAGATACTCCTTAGGATACTCCACAAGATACGCCACTGGATACTTCACATGATACTCCTCAAAGATACCTGTATGGATAACCGGGACTGCATGCAATCTAGAAAAATCCTTAGCTATGAACGAAGTGAATCTCTAGTCATTAACCCTAGCAGTTTCTTATATGAATCCGAGTGTGGCATTCCACAGAATCCATCCTAGACATGATACAACAAAACAAGTTCTAATAGCAATATAGATAAGGTTTTAATATACGTTGCGTAAATGGACTCATGTAAGCCACGACAACAACCAAGTCATGTGAAACCAAGTGAAGCCAGGTCAAGCCAAGTGAAACCAGGTAAAGCCATGTACAACCATGTGAAGCCAAGTCAATCCAGGTGAAGCCAAGTGAAACCAAGTCAAGCCATGTCCGATAAAGCCATGTAAAGTCATGTCAAGTCAAGTCAAGTCCAGTCAATCATGTCATCACGTGTAGCCAGACAAAGCCGGGTGAAACCGAGTAAAGCCAAGTCAAGTCAAGTCATCTAAAGTCATGTAAGGTCATGTCTAGTCAAGTCAAGTCATCGCGTGTCTGGATTCCAACAAATTTGTATACCGTCGGTATATTGTAATATACCGTCAGTATGCCGTTACAAGTAGGCAAGAAAGGTTCTGGAAAATAAAGTTCCACAAATCGGTATACCGTCGGTACACTATAGTATACCGTCGGTATGTCGGCCAAGACAAATATCCTGAAGTCGGTTAACAATGTCGGATCGGTATACCGTCAGTACAGACCAGTACACCGTCGGTATGCTGATAAGGTTAACAGAAAATATATAGAAATCTAAGTCGGTCAAAATTGGTATACCGTCGGTATACTGTAGTATAATGTCGGTATGCTGGTTTCCAAGGATAAACATGGTCAAAAATTAAGTCAAGTCTGATTTTCAGAATCCAAATCAAATTCCAAAAATTACCAGAACCAAGTCTAACAAGGAGTCAAGTCTAACGGTAAGTCTCATATCATAATATGGAATAAATCTCACAGTCACTCACAACTCCGGTACCGTTTTCGTTATCGAGTTACCAAAAAGGGACCGAGTTTTCTATCGGGCAAATACTAAGGTTTCTACAAGAAAAGTCTAAACCAAGCTTAAACCAATTTCTGAAATATGCACAAGGTTGAGAATCACTAGATAGACATATTTAATAAATCAAGTTCCATACAATTCTAAGCATAAAATATCAAGAAAAATGAAAAAGACAATAAAATACTTTTTTCAAAAGTTCGGCAAAATGTACTTGTCTAAAGTCAATCTCCCAGCCTAAACCTTCAACTCCACCACCAAGTAGGGTTCAGAAACCACACTCTTAGGCCTCAAGACCAACCTCCTAGCTCCCGCGGGAAATGGAGAGGAAATGAAGAAGTGGAGAAAGAAAGAAAAGAGAGAGGAAAGAGAAAAGCAATTCATATATATATATATATATATATATATATATATATATAAGAGGTGATTTAATCGTGACCTTCCGATCTGCCACGTCAGCGATACACGTCACGAGTTAAATAAATCTCGACTGCTCAAAATAAAACCAAGAAACCAATGGATAATAGAAAATATCAAACACTATGCACGAAAATATCTAAATAAAAATATCTCAAAAGTAAAACTTTATCTGCCGGACAGATTTTTCGTCGGTATGCCGGCGGTAATCCGGTTAGTGAGGAAAGTTTCAATTTTGAGGGAATTCGGAGATTCCACGTGATCCAATAAAATATAATATATATACAATATAAAATACGTATCCATATACCAATACAAATACTTGAGACGGGTCTCACATTAATCGTGTGTCAGCTGCCACATAAGTAAGAATAGTTTGGAGAAACACTTTGAAGGAAAGAACATCATTACTCTTAAAAATATTAAGAGCATATCGAACAAAACTATAAACTACAGAGTTAGGGCCCGTTTGGTTTGCTGGGTTTGATAACGTAATGTAATTGGCATTACGTTGTCAATCTAACTCGGATGTTTGGTGGGACAATTTTTTTTTGGATGCAATGTAATCGCGATTACAATTTTGATTGCATTACATCAGTTCATTCTAAAACCAATTACGTCATAAAATTTATTCAATCACAAAACGTAAGGGTGCGTTTGGTATGAAAAATCTATATATAGCCCTTGAAAATTATATTTCCATGTTTGGTGCATATATAAATATTTTCCAAAAACAAAGATAAAAATACAAAACTAAAATAAAAAAAATAAAAAAAGAACGAAATGAAAAAAAAGAAGAAACTAAGCGAAAAAATGAAAAAAACCAAAAAAAGAAAATAAAAAAAGAACAAAAATAAAAAACAAAAACGAGAAAGACAAAAAAAATGAAAGAAACAAAACAAAAAATGAAAGAAAACAAAAGATCGAAAAGGGGGAAAAATGAAAAAGAAAACGAAAAGACAAGAATCAAAAATCAAAATGAAAAAATGAAAAAGGAAATAGTGAAAAAGGAAAAAAAAAGCAAACGAAAAAAATAAAAAAATGAAAAAGGGGAAAAAAGGAAAAAGGCAAAAAATGAAAAATGAAAAAATGAAAAAAAAAGTAAAAAAAAAAAAAGATGAAAGAGACAAAAAGACAAAAATAAAAAAACCAAAAAAATGAGAAAAAACTAAAAACAAATGAAAACAAATATAAAAAAAGAAAAAAAAAACAACAACAACAAAAATGTTATTGTTTATTTTTACATTTTATGTTGTATTTAAAAAAAATATTACATTACAAAGTCAATTACATTATATAGTAAATCAAACATATGTATGCAATTAAAATTATATTATATGGTTTAGTTACATGTTCAACCAAATATAGTAATGTAATTGTAACCCCATTACATTACATTATATTACAAATTCAATTACATTATAAACTCAATTTAACTACGAATATAATTACATTACAATGAACCAAACATATCCTTACATTCTCTATGAATGAACTAAACTTTAAAGTAAGACTATAAACTACAAAATTACAATACTTATAAATGTACTAAACTTTAAAAGTCAAGGATATGCTAAAAAGTCTCCTCTAACTCATTACAGAGTAAAACTCAATTTTCAAAATACAACGATAAAATCTTGGATTTTATCCTATGTGTGAACCAAACGTGACCTAAGATCTCAAGAATTTGCTCATATCCATACCTTCCAATTATTTCTTGACATTGAAAAAGAAAATTTATTCCTATCTTATGTTTGGATGCATGAAGGAAAGGGAAAGAAAAAAAAAAAAAATTCCCAAAGGAAGAAAAAAATTTAGAGATTAAGTGGTTCTTCCCACCAAAACAAGGATTCACTTTCTCCAACTAAAATTTACTTTCCCTCTCAAATTTTTAGGCCTTTTCAAACACCAGAAAGAAAAATTGATAGATTTTTTTTTTTTCAAAAAAGAAAAATACCGAGAATTTGTTTTGCTTTGCTTTCCTTTCCGCGAGCCAAACAAGGCCTTAGTTTCGAGCTACTTATAAAATAATAAGTAAAAAAGAGAGGATATTTTAGCAAATGCTTCCACTAAAATTATAGAAACAAGTATATATTTTCACTATTTTTTTTTAAATTACCAAATGTCTCCAACTTTTTGTATGACTAGTTCTATAATTTGAGTGAAAAAACATTACTAAAATATCAAAAAAAGAAAAGAAAAGAAAATATAAATATGAAGTTTCGTTGTACAAGACCTGTACTCTAAAATCTAGGCACCTACCCATAGGAAGCACACAAAGTGGAGTAGAGGAGGAGAAGGCAAATTGTGCCTTAAATACTGGAGTCTCCCGCAAAAAAATAATTAACACAAAAACATTTTCTTTCTTCCTCTCCAAAACTAAAACATTAAACTATGTTTGATTGAAATTTTTTTCATGAAAAATATTTTGTTCACAAATTTTCAATTAATTATAGTGTTTGATACCTTATATTTTTTATTAAATTATTTAAAAAAATTATTATTTTTTATATTTTTCTTTAAAATGGTGGAATATAAAATTTGTTCAATCCAAAAAAAAAAAATATTTTTCATGAAAAATAATATTTTTTGTGAAAATAATGACAATCAAACACCAAATTAAATTTTTCATAATTTTTTTTTTAAAAATTCTATATATTTTTTTTTTCTATAAAATTAATTTCTTTTCCAGATGTTGCAATAAAACGCACCCTGCAATAAATAAAAATCCAATCTTTACTCCTCCTCCGTTCACCAAACCCTAAGCAAAATTCTTCTCATCCCGACATGAAGAGGAGGGGATGGTCGGATCTCCTTCTTCCGCGCTGATGAGGATCGTCAGGCCGTGCTGGCGGCCGTCGCCGGAGGACGACGGCGGGGGCGTCGCCGACGAGGGATCCGACCGGAGCTCCGGCGGGGGGAGGTCGGACGGGCTGCTGTGGTACAAGGATCTCGGCCGGCACTCCGCCGGGGACTTCTCGTTCGCGGTGGTGCAGGCCAACGGGCTGCTCGAGGACGGGAGCCAGGTCGAGTCGGGGCCGCTCGGCTCCGACCCCGCGGCCGCGTGGGGGACGTTCGTCGGGGTCTACGACGGGCACGGCGGGCCGGAGGCCGCGAGATACGGAACGAATCATCTCTTCCGGAATCTCAAGAGTGCGCGTCTCTCCTCTTTCTTGATTTTTGAAATTTTGATTCTTTTTTGTACTGTTAGATGCCAAAATGCAATCTTTAGGGTCTGCTTGGCAATTGTAGGGGTAGCAATTATGAGGCGTTCTTAGAGTACCGGTTATTAACAGTCTGGTTTTGGATGATTTTAAGTAGCTGTTTTTAAATAAGCTCATGCTTGGTAATTCATTAACGAGCAGTTCAGAAATATTTTACACGAATAAAATTAACTATATGTCCATATATAAATAAAATAATAAAAACAAATAAATAATAAAAACACATGAAATAATAGAAATGCTTGGATGAAAGTAGAAAAAAAGTTTGGAAGAAGTAGAAGTCCACATTTAATTAAAATAATATAAACACATAAATTAATAGAAACTCCTGGATGAAAGTAGAAGAGAGATTTTAAGAACTTACCGACAAAAGTAGCCGTACTTTGGAAGAAGTAGAAGAGAAACACAAGAAAAAAAAATAGGGTAAGGTATTAGTAGTTATAATTATATATTTTTGGTGAGGTTATAAATGTAATAAAATAATAAAATTCCTCAAAATCTACCAATTTGAGGTGTTTATAAAGACAACCAAAATTATATTACATCAGTTTTAGGGGATTTTTGAGCCGACCAAAACCAGTGCCTCAACAAAATTAACAAGTAGAGTTTTTTAAAACACTTCATAAATGGTCGGTTCAAAAATACCCCAAAACCCTGTGAAAACATTGTTACCTGCTTGGATTGAGGGAAAAAAAAAAGCAGGATTAAGTGGGGTTAAGTGAGGGGGAGGGGAGTCAATACATATAATCTTGCTTGGATTAGAGGGAGAGTTAAGTGGGGTGTGTTTAATAACTCTTGCTTGGATTGGAGGTTTTGAATGGAGGAAAGAGTAATAAAAATCACTGTTCTAAAAGGCGGCCGCCTAGGCGCTAGGCCGCTGGTGTCCGCCCGATGCCCGCCTAGTCCCCCCGACGTCCGACTATGCATGTTATGGGATTTTATGGACTTTTTATGCAATTTTTATTAGTTTTTTTTATATCTTTTGAACTGCCTACATCTAGACTGCCGCCTAGACATCCGTCTAGGTGGGCTAGACGCTAGGCGGCAGGTGCCCGTCCGACTGGCGCCTAGCACTTTTCACAACCTTGATAAAAATACAATAGTTACCAAAACCCCTCATTTCTCCTCGTTAACCCTCCGATTTTGGGGGTTAAAAAAAATGGACAAAAGAGGGTTAAACAAACCCCACTTAACCCTCTATAACTCTCCCTCCTAAACTCCCAATCTCAAACCAAGCTTGATTTTTTTTTTTTCCACCTCACTTAACTGCCCCTCACTTAACTCTCTTAACCCTCAATCCAAGCAGACCCTTAGGATTTTGGAGGGTTAAAGTTTGGTTATTGTATTCAATTTTGATATAAAAATGAGAATTTTATTTTTAAAAAAGGTAATTTGGAAGTGAGATGTTAGGTGTCATATTAGACTGGTGTTGCTCTGTAATGAATATACTTTGGTGATCCCTTTTGGTTATATGTTGTTTTTATCCATTGCTTTGTTGAATTGGATCTGTTATGGTTAGTTTGAAATATTTGAAGTCTAATTGCATACTTGAATTTGAACCCTTAAGTCATCATCATGATTCTAGTTTTTTTTATTGTAGTGCCCATGAATTGGAATATAGCTTTAGGATGTTACATCTATAGATTTGATGGTTGACTTGATGATTGTTTAAGAATTTATCGGATCGGTTACACTAAAATGTAGATTTCTAATATGGTTATTTGTTCTAGAATTTTATTGTAAATTCATGGCGTGATTGCTGTTGCTTCCCTTCTATTGTGTGCTGAACTGAAGGCTGTTTAAATACCTTTTGGATCAGCGGTTGTCAATGCATTACATAGTTGGTGTCAGGATGTAGCACATGAAATCTGTATTTGGTACTCTGCCAATTAGGTTGATGGAATCTCCACATCAGAGGTCATTTTTGCTGCTAACTGAATTGATGATTGTTCTTTTTTTTTGTACGTTTCATGTATTATTTAATTCTAATGTCGATTATGCTGTTATGCAGCGAGGTATGAGTCTGTAAAATTTATAGACAAGAATTGTGGTTTCGGGAAATCTCCTTTCGGCAATGAGAATACTTGATCCACACACCATCTTTTTCTTACTGGATACTATTTGACTCCACATCCTCCCAATAGAACCTATGTCAACATTTGTACTCTTCTATGTTGCACGGAATGGATATGGGATACGGACATTTTTCAAATAGCTACAAAGGTTGTGGCCTATGTTGCATGAGTACGGATATGGACACGGATACAGACACAATACCAATATGTACCTCATTTTGATGTGTCCTTGCAACATACATTCTCCTAAACTGAGTACAGTTGCAATGTTAACTTTTCAGAAGATGCTTGAACTGTTATTTCCTTATTTACGTACTTTTTCCAATTTATATACTGGGATCTTTAGAGTGTGCTCAAGTACTGATTGCTGGATTGTTCACTGTGCAGAACTTGCAGCAGAACATCAAGGCATGTCAGTAGATGTCATAAAGAAAGCCTACTCAGCTACAGAAGAGGGTTTTCTGTCTGTTGTTAGAAAACATTGGCTCAGTATGCCTCAGATTGCATCGGTTGGTGCTTGTTGTTTAGTTGGTGTAATATGTAATGGGATCCTTTACATTGCAAATGCTGGAGACTCTCGTGCAGTTTTAGGGAGATGGGATAGAGATGAAAGAGAAGTTACAGCTGTTCAGATGTCAACTGAACACAATGCAAATAGAGAATCTGTGAGGGAGGAATTGCGAGCTTTGCATCCTGATGATCCACAGATTGTTGTTTTGAAGCATAAGGTTTGGCGGGTGAAGGGCCTCATACAGGTAATATAGTCTGCACTCTGCAGCTTATATTTGTATAAAATTAGATTGTACCCATAAATTGTTTGTTTTCTTGTAGTGTATATAAATGTTGTGTTATATATTGTAATCAGCATTCATTAACAGAAAACATAACTACTCAAGGTGATAGCTTTTCCTACCAAGCTAGAGCCTTGTATCTCTTATCTTGTATTTTATATAGAGCTATAAATTTTGACTAATTACAATCAGATGGAAATTATCTGGTGTCTTATACATTGTTACACTTCTTTTCTTGTATTGTTTTTCATGAATAAAACAAAAAAATGAGAGAAACAGCTGGCGGCCGCAGTAAAGATAATGATGACAATCACATATATCTAGGTATAGAAAGAAGCCGATCCTCACCCTTGAAATTCATATTAGGTATTGGTTAATCTTTCTAGATGGAGATTGTATAGTTTATCACAAACTCGGCAATGCTTAGTCTTTTGTTATCATAGTCTCGGCAATTATTGACGTGTCACTTTTTACGGAGTGAATGTTTTTTTTATTGCAATTGAAAAAAAGTGCAAGCTAGAATATGCATGACCATAAAGTCATCTTATTGTGGAGAAACATATTAAGTAGAGAATCGTAGAACATCGCCTTGAAGGTATGCTTTGTGCCAAATAAAATGAAGAGGATACCTTGATAGTATAGAAAGGTCTGCACTCTGCAGCTAATAACAAAAGGAGAGACAAATTAGCTTCTCAATGGTTCCTCAATTTGTACACACAATGTGGAACATTTAGGTAGGGACTAGAGAGAGACAATGTTTTGTACATACTGGATTGGTGATAGGTTATGTGGAATTATATCTAGGTTTATGATTGTTGCGATATATCATATGATATTATGATAGTCTGAGGATCAGCCCATTTGTCCACACTTTGAACTTAGCTCAGAATAGGATGACTTGTTTGACTTGCGTTGGAATGTCTAATCAAATCCTGCTTTAATTTACTTGCTTTCTCAGATGCAGGACTTGGTACCTATGGTATAGTAGATTTTACACTACAATTGAAATTTTCTAGTGTCTATGCAGTGTGACGATCTTTTGTGTAATGCTTTCGTTAATAAAACAGCGAAGGCTAAACCCAGCAGGAGGCCGCAATGAAGAGAATGATGATAACTGGATATATCTAAGTAGACGAAAAAATGGCTGATTCTCTTGAAATTCAAACTTGGTTGTTAATCTTTTTCTTGTAGAGATGATGCGAGTTATTATGAACTCAGGTAGTGGTTAATCTTTTCTTATTCAAGATCCAGCAGTTATTGATTTCTGCCATTTCCTTATTGAATGCTAGAGGCTGATTTTTTTTCTTTTGTCAAATGAAGAAGAAAATAATTAGTTTGAATATGTAATGGGAATAGTCCATCTTTTGAATCTTAAGAGTGGACCATTGCATTTTGGGAATGCCATTGCTTTTATCTTTGGCTAAATCTGTAACGGAGATGAATGCAATTCCATATTGCAAATTGTATCAAACCTCTTCGTCTAGACTCTTTATGGTCCAGGGAACTTGGAGAATGCTCCTTGGTTGCATGAGCTTAAGCTACATAGCCAAATCCTTGGTTTTATGAGTTTAAACTACACATCCAAAAGGTAGGTCGACTACCTGCCAACTGGCCGTTTAGGTATTATGGTATGGCCTTCTCATGCTCATGGCAAACTTTGCTGGACACCGGTATAGAGGGTTGATCTCATGTCGAGAGTCAATCATAAAAACTTCTTTAATTCTTTTATGAGCTTTCTTATTCTCCATAGCCGTCCCCAGTTGGTGAAGGCTTGGAAGATGATGATAAGTGGACCATTATATTGAAGCAAAACATGGTGTATTATACAAGATACTAGGGAGTAGAGAATCAGTAAATTTGGTCCAAGGCATGCTTTGTGCCAGTTGAAAATGGAGGCATATATTCTTGACCGTAGAGAAAGAAATCTGCAGCTAATTAACAAATGGAAAATGCCAGTTACTCAAGTGTTCCTCGGTGTGTGAATGCTGCGAGGAACTGATTGGTAGAGAGATGTGCAGTTCTTGCACTTGCAAGGTTGGTCGTAGAGTAGTTAGAAATTATGAGTGCTTATGATTTTTGCTGCATGTGGATCTCATTTCTTCACACCTTGGACTTGGCTCTTCACAGCATTACTTGTGTGATTTGCCTTGGAAATGTTTCAGCCAAACCCTGCTTGTATTTGGATGCTTCTTCTGAAGCATAACTTCTTACTAGGGTGTTTAGATATTACACCGTGGATGTGACCTAGTTATATTTTCTTGTATATATTACACTGTGGACATGACGTAGTTATATTTTCCAATTTCATCTGTATGTGCAGATTTCCAGATCTATTGGGGATGCTTATTTGAAGGATGCAGAGTTCAACTGGGAACCTTTAATTCCGAGGTTTCGTCTGCCTGAGCCCTTCCACAAATCAATCCTTTCTGCTGAGCCAGCTATAGCAACACATAAACTATCACCCCAAGATCAATTCCTGATATTTGCGTCTGATGGTCTATGGGAGCACCTAAGTAATGAAGAAGCTGTGGATATAGTTCACAACTCTCCTCGTAATGTAAGTTCCCCTGATTCATCTTTTACTTGTTGGTATGCTCCTGTACTTTACACTTTTATTGTCTGAATGATTTATATTGTATTCTATAGAATAAGCAATGATGGATAAAACATTCTGAAAAGTGTAAAGGTGAACTACTTTATATTTCAAATTACAGGTAAAAGGAAATTAGCTTCTTCCACTTGTCTAAGTTGCTTGATTGTCCTGGCCTTTCATCGTGCTTTTGCAATCACGTTTTATCTTGATTTTCTTGAAAGCATGATTCTTCTAGAATGTTGTGGGAACTTTCTCGTGGAAAATCACCTATTCTTCTATCTTTTACAATAGAATGGAAAGTTTTGCTGACCACCTTTCTTGATGATTTGTCTTTTTGCATTGTAGATCTTTCTATCTTTTTTTTTATCCTTTTTACTCGAAGAATATAACCTCTAGGTTTTCATATAAATTATACAACACCCCCCCCCCCCCCCCCCCCCCCTCCCCTTTCTCTTTCATCCACCACCACAACCCCCCCAACCCCACCCCACCCCCAAACCCCCGAAAGGTTCTTGATGTAATAACACTAATTTATATCTTCTCACTCATCTTTTTGAAGGAACGTGTTTATTTGGTCTGCATCCAATCTACCTGCCTCTTTTTGTTCATTTTGTCGGTAAAAAAAATGATTTAAAGGTTTTTTTCACTAACTAGTAGATACAAGAATTAACTACTGCCTGAAGATCTACATTTTTCACTTTTTAAAATTTATTCTCTGGTGCCCTCAGAATCATCTGTTATCTAGCTGAATCAGAGTATATTTTTTGCAGGGAACAGCAAGGAGACTTATAAAAGCTGCTTTGCAAGAGGCAGCAAAGAAAAGAGAAATGAGATACTCTGATCTGAAGAAGGTCGATCGTGGGATCAGGAGACATTTCCATGATGATATCACTGTCATTGTTTTATTTCTAGACCCCATTCTGATCTGTAAAACATCTTATCATGGTCCCGTGGTGTCAATGAAAGGTGGCGGTGGGGCTTCCACTCCAACAGACTCCTCAAATCTAAAATTCTAGATGAATAATCTGAAGTTCATCGCTCCTGCACTTGCAGCAGAACATTTCTTGGCTAATAGATTGGATTGATATTTTCTTTCTTTAGCCTTCTATTGGAGGCTGTAAAAAGTGATGATAGCGATTGAAAGCTTAGCATTGTAGGAAGAAGATATTGCCTGGTGATTCACATTTAGCGCTGGAAAGTTGGTAGCTTTGCAATTCTCCTGCATGGACTTGACAGAGGTGATGCTGGTTCATGCAACTGGATGCAGGTATGATGGTATCAAGCCTACTTGTGAATGCATGAGACCTGTAGATATAATGCTGATGAAATTTCTACTCTAGAATCCTCTTATGTTACTCTTTTTGATTCAGTGTGGCTGCATGTGAAATCAGCTTCCAGGCATGTGAAAAAATGTTAGCTTGTGGAGAAGTCAGGTAGCTGGATGCAGTTTTGACAATTTTTAAGCGCACAGACTGTACTAGTCATATGTACTGTGAGGCATCTTGTGGTATGTAATTTCATCAGAAACATTGTAAAGAAGCTTCCATTTTTTTGGAAACAGCCTGTGACTTCAAATTACTGTGCGACACATCTTTGGTTTGGAGTAACTATATTTGTTCATTTCACTCGACTTAGGATGACTTCATTTATCTTTTGCTTTACCGAAAATTTTCCAGTGGAAGCTTTAAGCTTGAAAATACCTTCTTCTTCTTCTTCTTCTTCTTCTTTTCCAGATCCCATGCCCGGAGAAGAGAGATCTGGTGGCCCTTTTTCTCTGCCATTATTGCGCCATCCATATCAAACTTGTTGGAGCTAAAATCATTTTTCAGATGTGTAAGCTGAATCTCCTACAAACTCAATTCATTACAGCATTATCCGTGACAAAGACTCACCCGAGTTTCCAATTTCTTCCTAACTGAATCTTGTTAGGTTCTGCTTAGGCTGGCATGCATTTATTGGTGAGATCTGGATCAGGGTAAGATAGTGGCAAAATTTTCTGGTATCTGTCTGTATCAACATTGTATTGTCATGGCAAGTTTGGTCACTTATATGCATCACCACTTTACACAGAAGCCAGACAAATGATCAGAGATCTCAATACTAATATGCAGGTTTAGTGTGGGTTGTTTTCAGGTTGTTTCCAGTCAAAGTGCACCCGTCTAGTTTGCATATTCCTCTTGCCCACTATGCCATAATTCTTTATGCTTACTTCTACTTACTCACATTCTTTTGAGAACACAAAAAGGATGTGGATGTTCCAAAGAAAATCATGGATTCTAGAACCAGTTCAGGTGTAAATTGTCAGCAGCACCACTAATATTGATATGTTTCAGCACTGAAGCACTCGTGACAAACCAATAGTGAGAAAGAGAGACCAACGAACACTACAGATGGAAGAGAACAGAAATTGTGTACAACACTGTATCCATCAATATAAGAACAAAGTTAAAACCATAGTTGCAGTATTGGCCGTTACCGATATGGTTGGCATGTCATGATCCGATACCGACCGATATCCGATACTGACATATACCGACATTGAGGGTCTCTTATCCGGTCAATTCGGCAAAAAAATTGAACGAAAAAGACCAATCATCAAAGGTGTATAGGCATAGTAATGTTATAAGAGTATGTAAAATAAGAAAATTTATCTAATCGTATGTATATCAATCGACAATGGTGACTATTATTTTTTTCGATTTCAAAGTTGCTAAGAAAACAACACTGAAAATACTTAAAATTATGCATAATTGTATAATTTTTTTTTTAAAATGTTAATAATTATTTGTTTTCCGACAGTTCGATGTCGATTTCGATATCGATACTGCAAATCTTGGTTAAAACTCCATCCGTATAAGAGTACAAGCACAAAATGAAGATGCTATGCCAAACAACATTATCTGTCTAACGTATCAGCTATCCGGCTGGCATAATCTAATTCTAGTAAGTACATGCGCAATGGCTACCAAAACAACTCCAATGCCAACAAACATCTCTATCTATTATAATGTCAGCTCAAAAATGAGTTGTCCAATCCGTATATATATCATTCACCAATTATAAAAAGAATCAAAATAAATAAATAAATAACCGCGTATGCGTAGTGCAGACCCATATAATAAATTCTAAAGTATCTTCAAATCATATTTAAAATATTTAATATAATTTAAATTTTTATATAATATTATAGTTATTTTTGTATGTGCACCACGCACATGACTAGTTTGTTTACATGTCCTAAGATGTGCAACATCTCCCATTTCTGTAGGGTAGAAAAGGAAACAACAAAACTCAAGCTTTACAAATATATCGGAGTGAAAAACAAATAGTGGTAACCAAATTAGAAGGAACCTCTTATGTTACCAGAAAGAAAACTCGTTAAAAAAAAAGTTAACTACCGCCTCAGACTGTGACAACCATAGTTTGCAGTATCGGTCGATACCGATCCGATACATCATACAGTCGAGACATGTCCCAATCTGACAACGACAGATATCCGATATTGACCGATACGTACAATAGGGATCTCCTTTTCGGTTAATTCGACAAAAAAATTGAACGAAAAGACCAATCAATAATGGCTTAAAAGCATATTAAGACCGTAAAAGTATGTAAAAAAAAAGAAAACGTATTTATTGCATGTAAACCAATCGGCAATGGTGACTAATGTCTCATTCAATTTCAAAATACTAAGAAACAAAACTCAACATATTTAAAATTATGCCTAAATGTATAAAATATATTTTCTAAAATGTTAATAATTTATTAATAATAATTCTTTTCGTTCGATATAAAAAATTCGATACTCCGATCCAAAACCGAAAATACTTATGATATCATCGATCTCGATACTCATAGAAATTGCTCGATACTCCGATCCAAAACTGGAAGTACTTATGATATAATGGATCTCAATACTCATATAAATTACTCGATACCTGATACCGATATTACGAACCTTGGTGACAACCTGTAGAACAATGTAACATTGTTAGAAAACCTAGTTTAGCTGCTAGGTGAAGTATATAAATAAGAAGATTTGATCTTATTGCAGTACCTTGCTGCCCTCACTTTCCATTTTTCTTCTTACAACCTATTTGATTTTGGTTCTTTAGCAAACCTTTCTAACAGGGCCTTCTTCTTTGCCTCCTCGTCGGCTGGAGCATGTACTATAAGTCCAAACCATGAAAAAAAAAATGTCTAAGCCGTTTGTAAATACTATATTGATTATTTAAAAAAAATTTAACTACCTAATATGATTTAATTATAACTAAATATCTCTAACTCAAGTGGTTTACGGTCCGTGGGGTCGTGGCCGGTTAGTTATGATTGGGACTCCTGTGGGGATGGACACGGTTCGAATTTCTCTCAGAAAGTTTCTGACCTAGCGAAAAGGACATGCAAAAAAAAAAAAAAAAAAAAAAAACTCAAATAGTTCAATTACTAGAAACGACTATCTATATATATAATATTTTAATATTTTTTTACGTGAGTGTAATAGACGTACATGTTACTAATGAATATATAATTTAAATATCGGAGTTTTATTTTTGATGTATAATTAATTTAGTTACTATTTATGGATAAAAATTCATTTTCCCATGGAAATTTCACTCCCAACTCTGTGCCGGCCCCTTAGTGTAACAGAATGGAAGCAGTTCACCGCCTCCACCGCCACAACCCATGCCTCCAATGCTCACAAAAATTCAACCCTTCAATTTCTAGGGCTAAATCCACCGCCACCGCCACCACCACCACCACCATGCTGAAAACCCAACCGCCACAGTCATCGGCCCAGCAGCTCGCCGAGCAAGCCGTCTCCCTCATGAACCGGAACTCCCCACTGACCCCGCTCCTCCGGTCCTTCACCCCCGACTCGGCGCTCCAGACCCTCCTCCTCCTCTCCCGGTCCGGTTCGGTGTCCCGGTCCAACCCCAAGTCCAGATCCCTCCTCCTCTCCTTCCTCCGTTGGTCCCGCCCCCACCCCTTCTTCACCTCCACCCTCCCCCCCCAGTCCCTCTCCCTCCACCTCCTCTGCCACTTCCGCCGCTTCTCTCTCGCCCACTCTCTCTCCCTCCCCCTCCTCTCCCACTTCCCCACTTCCCACCTCTTCTCCTCCCTCCTCTCCACTTCCCCCTCCACTTCCTCGCCCACTTCATCCGCTTTCGATCTCATCATCAAGTCCTACTCTTCCCTCCATCTCCTCCCCCAGTCCCTCCACTTCCTCTCCCTCGCCCGCTCCGCCGGCGTCCCCCTCTCCCTCTTCTCCTACAACTCCGTCCTCGACTCCATGTTCCGCGACCCCAAAACCCCACTCTCCTCCGTCCGCCGGTTCTACGCCGACATTGTCGGCTCCGGCCTCTCCCCCAACATCTTCACCTACAACATCCTCATCCGCGGCTACTCCTCCCGCGGCGACATGGCCGCCGCACAGCACTTCTTCGAAGAAATGTCGCACGCCGGGGGGTGCTCGCCCAATGTAGTCACCCACAACACCCTCGTCGCCGCCTACTGCAGGTCCGGCAACGTCCATGCCGCGCTAGAGCTGGTTAGAGTCATGACTAGAGAGAGAGAGATTAGGCCGACGGTTATTACTTACAATGCGCTCCTCAACGGGTTGTGTAGAGAGGGGAGGGTGGGGGAGTCGGACGCTCTCTTGGAGGAGATGGAGAAAGAGGGTTTGGTTCCTAACAGGGTCACGTACAATACGCTGGTTAACGGGTACTGTAGGGCCGGGGATGTGCATCGTGCTCTCGTGCTCCATTCAGAGATGGCGAGGAGAGGGGTTGCGCCGGACGTCTTTACGTATACTTCGCTCGTCAATGCAATGTGTAAGACTGGGAATCTTGCCCGGGCGATGGAGTTCGTCCGGAGGATGCGGGAGAGGGGGATCAGGATGAATGATGTGACGTACACGACTTTGATAGATGGGTTCTGTAAAGGAGGGTTTTTGAACGATGCTTTGTCGGTCATGGAGGAGATGAAGGGGAGCGGCATTGAGCCTTCGGTTGCTTGTTATAATTCTATCGTGAATGGGTATTGTTTGTTGGGCAGGATGGACGTGGCATTGGAGACGGTTAGGGAGATGGAGGAGAGAGGGTTGGTGCCGGACGTGGTGACGTATAGCACAGTGTTGAACGTGTATTGCCGGAATGGGGATATGGAGGCCGCATTTAGGTTGAAGGAGGAGATGGTCGAGAAGGGTGTTTCTCCGGATGCTTTTATGTACTCTTCCCTAATTAGGGGCCTTTGTGAGGCAAATAGGTTAGATGATGCCTGTGATTTGTTCAAGGAGATGCTTGATCTTGGCCTCCGCCCCGATGAGTTCACCTACACAACCCTGATTCACGGCCACTGCAAGCAAGGGGATGTGAAGAAGGCTCTTCTCCTTCATGATGAGATGGTAAAGAAAGGCATCTTTCCTGATGTCGTTACATACAGCGTTCTTATCAACGGCCTTAGCAAAATCGGTAGGACGAAGGAGGCAAGGCGACTGCTCTTTAGGCTTTACTATGAGGAGCAAGTGCCGGATAAGATAACTTATGATACTCTGGTGGACTGTTGCGATAAAGTGGAGTTAAAGAGTGTGGTATCTCTAGTTAAGAGTTTTTGCATGCAAGGGTTGATGGATGAAGCAGACAGAGTGTTTGATTCAATTGAGGAGAGGACAGGGAAGAAGCCTAACGAGGCCGCTTATAATGTACTTATCCATGGGCATTGTCGAGGTGGCAATGTGAGGAAGGCACTTGGTCTATACAAGGAGATGATGGGACACGATTTTGTTCCCAGTGCAATTAGCACAATATCTCTTATCAGAGGGCTCTCCGATGAGGGGATGAGTGTGGAAGTGAATCAAGTTATTCATAAACTGATGGCAAGTTGTTTGCTAAGTGATGCCGAAACTTCAAAGATACTTGTTGAAGTGAACCACAAGGATGGCAACATGGAGGCTGTGCTTGACGTCCTTACTGAGATGGCAAAGGATGGACTTCTTCCCGGTAGTGGGTAACTCCTCCATCTTATAGGTTCTGACTTCTCAGATATGATGGCTAAAGCTAATGCCACAAATTATAATGGGGGTGTCATTGCTACGATTCGTCCACTACATTACCAGGTACACATTATATGAGTTTGTGCTTCATCCAACAGTTTGAAACTTATACCACCATATTGTGTTGTTAGAACTATAATGACTTAGATGAATGAAAACTGCATACATTTGTGTTATGAGCCATAATACTGGATGATGCATAGAAACAACCTGATATATCTGAAGTATTTCATTTTGATTGTAAAAATACACGAATACTGACAGTGGTTGAACAGTCTCGGAATATTCCATATGTAAATCACACATGTTTTTTCATTTTTTTATAGGTGAGCTATCAAAAGTATTTCATAACATGTATATAAATAGGAACTTCTCTTATTAGCATCAAATTGTTTGTTTTCTTGTCTTGTATATAAATGTTGTGTTATATATATTGTAATCAGCATTCGTTAACAGAAAACATAATTACTCTAGGTAATACCTTTTCCTACCAAGCTAGAACCTTGTATCTCTTATCTTGTACTTTATATAAGAGCTAATAGATTTTGACTACTAATTACACTCGGATGGGAATTATCTGGTGCCTTATACATTGTTACACTTCCTTTTTTTTTTCCTGAAAAATGAGATAAACAGCTGGCGGCCGCAGTAAAGATAATGATGACAATCACATATATCCAAGTATTGAAAGAAGCCAATTCTCACCCTTGAAATTCATATTAATTGTTTAATCTTTCTAGATGGAGATTGTGTAGTTTATCACAAACTCGGTTGTGGTTAGTCTTTTTTTATCAGTCTCGACAATTATTGACGTGTCACTTTTTACATTGCAAATATCTTTTTATTGCAATTGAAGAAAAAGTGTAAGCTAGAATATGCATGACCATAAAGTCACTTTTTAATCTTAGTGCGGAGAAACATTTTAAATTCTTTGGGAGATTGTTTGACTAAGATTTTGGTTTGTTGCTGGTAGATAACTTGATTAGCTTTTGTATCGTCCTACCATATAATTTGTCGGTTATTGTGTGAAAAGTTATCCATATCACCTAATCTTGCATCCACAGTTACAAATAGAGAGAGGCAGAAGGGGAGGTCGTATATAAGTACATACAAATTAATTTTTTTAACACTACAACATAGAAACTAGAAGAAAATGGACGTGGAGGGTCATAGTTCCATAAATTTCACTTAAGTATGTCCTTTCTCTTGTTATTTCTTATTTGTCCCTTACTAGGGAATTTTGAATCGCAGATAACGTATACTTGTGGCATAACAAGTTTTACACAGTTTGCAGTATCAGCCAATATTGATACGGTTTGGCATGTTTCGATCCGATATCGATCGCTACCAATACCGAACGATACCGACGTTTAGGATCTCTTTTCCAGTCAATTCGGTAGAGAAAATTAAACAAAAAAGACCAATCAACAAGGGTATAAAAACATAATAAGGTTGTAAAAGTATAAATGAAGAAAAAGTTTTTATCGCATGTAAACAATAAGGGTGACTAGTAAATTTCAAAACTACTAAAAACAACATATAAAATACTTAAAAATATGCCTAAATGTACAAAATATTTTTTTCTCTAAATTTTTAAAATTTTATTAATAATTATTTGTTTTTGATGCCAAAAATTTGATACTTCGATCCGATACCACTTATCCCGATACTCATAAGAATGGTCCGATACCGATGATTGCGAACCTTGTTTTTACAATTGCTATTGGTATAACATAAGGGGCCATATACAAAATCATTCTAGTACCGATGATTGCGAACCTTGTTTTTACAATTGCTATTGGTATAACATAAGGGGCCATATACAAAATCATTCTAGTAAGCACGAATGCTATGAAATACTTAATATCCGTCTTAAACAAATTGTAATGTCCCGCTCTGCATGGTACATTATGATGGCTGGTTGGCTCAAAGAAGCCTTGTTGGACTTGAATATTATGTTGATGGATCACTTAGGAGGCTATGAGATTGTGGCAGAAAGTCAATTTAGAAGAAAGTGAGTGGTGTTGGTTCTGTAATTCTTTATTTTCACGCTTAACAAAATAATTTATATTCATGTTTGTGTAAGTTGTTGCTTAATGTTACTTATGCAATAAAGCAGAAAGATAAAAAGAAGAAGATAAGTAATCACATTGTTATTAACCTGTGTTGGTTTAGAATGCTGGATTATGTTATATTATTATAACTGTAGAGTTGAATAATAGGATGGTTATTATTAAGAAGTGGATTACATATATATAGGAGAGGATAACCCCTCTCACTATTGTTGTATCCGTTGTGGGACTAAAGCCCAATACTACTAATACTTAACATCCTCTCTCAAGCTGGAGCATAGATGTCAATCATGCTCAACTTGTTACACAAAAATTGAACCCGATGACCCAAAAGAGACTTCGTGAAGATATCAACTATCTGATCACCGGTCTTCACGTGGTAAAACTTTATAATTTCTTTTTTTTATACTCATCAGGGATGAAGTGGATGTCAATTTCAATGTGCTTCGTCCTTTCATGAAATACATGATTGGTAGCAATATGGATAGCATATTGGTTATCATACCACATATCTGCTTCTTTAGATCCTATTTCTTCTTCCAGCTCTTGTAGAAGGTGCTGCAGATATCATACCACATATCTGCTGCTTTAGATCATATTTCTTGTCCCTAGATTGGACAGGAAAGTCCTAGGAATTGGACAGGTAAAGTAAGTCCTTTGATTGGGCAGTGGGTATTACGAGTTACGACTCGAGAGATAGATGTGTTATGTGGCTTACTTTATCAAGTTCTCTGTACAACATGATATGTTCTTTTACAGTTAAAGTTGTATATGCAAGCATGGTTACCGACAACTTGAACACAAGGTTTAGGTTTCTTGAAGCGATACTCCGGGGCCACAGACCCGTTTTGTCCTAGGGGGAACAAGATGGTGCTGACAGACTAGCATCAGAATTATAGGACCTTCAGTGGGACTCGTTACATGCACTGCAAGGGACGCCGCAGATTCCAGGATAGTCGAGTTGGCTCATGGCCAGTGACCTTCATGTAGACAAGATATACTAACGATGTCTTATGCTGACAGAGTAAGTTATTACTCATTTACATGGATGACTGAACGACCGTGGGTAAGAATCACTAAATAGTGATATCATGTGTTGTATATTTTCTGTCGGATATGAGTAACATATATGCTTTACATTTCTTATCACATATGAACTATAAATTGACCCTAAGGCAACAGAACAAGATCATATTTAATAATGTTCTTATTACATGATTACTTAGTGTTGATTTTAGGTGAGTTGAGTCAGCAGATATGTGGTATGATCACTTAGGAGGCTATGAGATTGTGGCAGAAAGTCAATTTAGAAGAAAGTGAGTGGTGTTGGTTCTTTAATCCTTTATTTCCACGCTTAACAAAATAATTTATATTCATGTTTGTGTAAGTTGTTGCTTAATGTTACTTATGCAATAAACCAGAAAGATTAAAAAAAAGATAAGTAATCACATTGTTATTAACCTGTGTTGGTTTAGAATGCTGGATTATGTTATATTATTATAACTGTAGAGTTGAATAATAGGATGGTTATTATTTTAAGTGGATTACATATATATAGGAGAGGATAACCCCTCTCAATATTATTGTATCCGATGTGGGACTAAAGCCCAATACTACTAATACTTAACACCCTCCCTCAAGCTGGAGCATAGATGTCAATCATGCTCAACTTGTTACACAAAAATTGAACCCGATGACCCAAAAAAGACTTCGTGAAGATTGGCTATCTGATCACCGATCCTCACGTGGTGAAACTTTATAATTCCTTTTTTATACTCATCACGGACGAAGTGGATGTCAATTTCAATGTGCTTCGTCCTTTCATGAAATACATGATTGATAGAGGTACTGCAGATATAATACTTCTGCTGTGCCATGAGCAATGGTTCGATATTATGATATTTTTCTTCCGAACTTGATCGTGCTATCACACGCTGCTTTTTTCTTTTCCACGTTACCAAGTTTCCGTCAATAAATACTGAGTAGCTAGATGCAGACCATCCGTCAGGCTTGCGCCCCAATCAACATCGGTAAAGCACTCAATATGAGTATGTTCCTGATTTTTCATCCAAATTTATTTTTTCGGATTTTGGACTAGATAACGCAGAATTATGAGAACTGCGTTCTAATGTGGAACTCGTGGAGAAGCCATAAATCTACTTGCGACAGTTACGGCGAAAGAAATGTATGGGCGAGTCATGACCGCCAAGTAGTTGAGTTTTTCAACCACTCGACGATACTGATCCGGATTGGTCATCAGGACCCCCCTCGTCTCGGAGTAACTTTTCCGTGGATCCATCGGCGAGGTTGCTCCCTTGGCTTACATCAGTCCTGCATCATTTAGTATGTCCAATACATAATTCCTTTGAGACATTACAATGTTCCGCTTACCCCGTGTGACTTCAATGCCCAAAAAGTAGTTCAACGATCTCATATCCTTAGTCTGTAATTATTCTTCCAGAAACTTCTTCAGTCCTGCAATACCCAGGTTATCGTCTTCCGTGATTACAATGTCGTCAACATAGACATCAAGTAGTATCCTTCCAGCTGATGTCTGTCGGTAGAATACCGAATGATTCTTCTTCGCTTGACATATGTCAAACTGAGTAACAACATGTGTAAATCGACCAAACCACGCACGGGATGATTGTTTGAGACCGTAGAGAGCCTTCCGCAGATGACACACTTTACCCTCCCTTGCAACGAACCCGAGAGGTTGCACCATATACACTTCTTCAATATCCTCGTAGAGAAATGCATTCTTGATATGCAACTGAAGCAATAGCCAGTCATAGCGAACAACTAAGGCCAAAGTACACGTACTGATGTCATTCTGACAGCTGAAGAGAATGTCTCAAAATAATCCTCACCATAGGTCTGGAAATAGCCTTTAGCTACCATATGAGCCTTTAGGTGATCAAGAGTGCCATCCGGTTTCACCTTAATCGTGAATACCCATTTGCAACCTACTGTCTGCTTACTAGTAGGTAAATCTACCAAGTCCCAAGTATGATTCTTCCGAAGTGCTTTCATCTCCTCTTCCATAGCAGCACGTCAACCGGAATGTTTGAGACCCTCCTCGGCAATATTGGAAATCTGAATCCCATCAATAGTAGCTGCCAAGGACTAAGTGTGGCTCGCGAGCCTTTGTAGTTGTCAACATACAAGGGATGATCCCGACAGGCACGACGAGGTCGAGCTGGTGGAATAGGCGAAGGCGAATCAGTGAAGCTAGAGGAGGAGGATGACTCTGTGATTATAGGCACTATCTGCGATGATCGTACATGAACCGTCGGTACTGATTGAACTGGTGTTTGCGGACCGTCTAACCGAAAAACTGGCTCGGTAGGTGAGGGCACCCTTACGAGGGGCTGTTGTGTTTGAACATGAAACAACAAGAAACCCTCTTCTGGGTAGACTTCGGGAACTGTACATTTATTTTTCGTAGCGGAGGAAACTCGGTTTCAACAAAGGTAAAATTTTGAGAGAAAAAATTACCTCTTCAAGGTAGGGAAAAAAACAACGATACCCTTTTTGATCTTTAGGATACACAAGAAAAACACATTGAATTGCCTTAGGATCTAATTTATAAAAGGGTCGGTCGGGTATCCCGAACATAGCACAAGCAACCAAAAATTTTGAGAGGTAGAGAAAATGACTTCGTTCAGGATATAATCGAGAAAATGGAGTAGCACCATTGAAAACCGATGATGGCATGGGATTAATAAGATAGCAAGCGGTAAGTACCGCATCCGACCAAAATCTTTTGGTAGTACATGCTTGAAACATAAGAGCACGCGTTGTTTTCAAGAGACGACGATTCTTGCGTTCGGCCACACCATTCTGTTGTGGTGTGTAAGGACAAGAAATTTAGTGGATGATGCCATTGCGGGACAGATGAGTATTGAACTCACGAGATAGATACTTACGACCATTGTCACTTCGAAAGCATTTAATCCGAACACCAAATTGTGTTTTAATTTCTGCATAAAAATTGCACCAAATTTCAAATAATTCGGAATTTTTTTTCATCAGATAGACAAAAGTGTCACATAAGTAGTCATCAACAAATGTAACAAAGTATTTAAAACCCATCATTGATTCAACCGGACAAGGTTCCCATACATCAGAATGTACCAACTCGAAAGAAGCAGATGCAATTTTATTATGACTCACCGGATAGGGAACCCGGTAATGCTTAGCCAAACGACACGACTCACAATGAAAATAAACAGGAACATCTAAAGATGGTTACATTTGCTGGAGAGCTTGGATTGATGGATGGCCTAACTGATAATGTAACTCGAAATGATCGAGTTTCACGCCTGCACAAGCAACAGAAGAAGGTACGTCAAACAAGTACAAGCCTCCAGCTACATGTCCCTTACCGACAGTCTTTCCAGTCTTCAGGTCCCGAAAAACACAACCATCAGGGAAAAATGTTACCAAGTAATGTAAGTCACGAGTAATTTGACTAATTGAAAGCGAACTGAACGGGTTTTCAGGTATATATAATACTGAATTGAGTGACAGTCCGGAAGAAAGACGGACACTTCGTCGTCCACGGGCTGTTAGTGAACCACCATTGGCAACACTAATATCGGAAAGACGACTCACCGATACATAATTGCGTATCATACCTGCGTCGCCAGTCATGTGAGCAGACGCACCAGAGTCAATCACCTACTGCTTCGATCGTACTACACATGCCGCTGAGTACCCGACTGTGGATCCAGATGTGGATGCTTCACCACGACGTTGAGCTTGAAAGTCAAAAAAAATCTGTATATGATTCTGCAGTCATCTGGACAGAACGAACACCATCATCAGGACAATCTGTTGTAACATTGGCGGTAGGAGCTTGAGGACTACCACTGAAAATGGCCATGTTGACCATAGTTGAAGCATGTATGCGGTCTTCCTCCATCTAGACTGCCATTGCCTCGTCCCCCACCACGACCATCATTTCGGCCACCACGTCGTCCACTACGACCACCATAAAATCCAACACGAGCAGCACCAAGAGCAGATCGATCAGCAGGAGCATCACCCGGAGTGGTCTCAATAACTTTCGCTGTCCGAAGAACACGATATTGAGCTTCCATCAGAGACGGAATATCAGATCCAACAATGATCTGAGAGCGAGCAGAGTTCGCATGAGGACGGAGAGGCAAGATATGCCATTACATAAAACTGCTCACGTTGAGCTCTTGCTTCATTGATATCCATTGTTAGAGGTAACACACGGTCGATCTCATCAGTCATAGCCTTAAAGGTCCGGAAGTGGTCCTAATGAGATTTCTCTCCTTGATTTGCTCGGTATATGCCAAGTCCGAGTCGTAGATACGAGACAAATCGTGTTTTTCATCAAACGCAGCTGCCGGGACCTCCCATAATTCCTTCACCGAATCCGTATTCTGAACCATGTCACCGATGTTCCATTGAATTCATCAACTGTGTAATCAGTCGACTCTCATCTGTCTTCCACTGCTCAAATATGAGATCAGTCTCTGCTGGGGGGTTGTCAGTCAGATGTTTGGACAACCGCATTCCTCGAAGCTCTTCTCGACCTTCTTTCGCTATGTCGAGTAGCCCTCTGGTCCGTCCAACCGTCGACCGACAAGTCGAATAGATGAAATCGTCATGCCAGTGCCCGTTGGTCTCGCCATTGCGTTTCCGACACTAGTGTCTGTAGCACTGCTATTTTCCTCAGTGTCTGTCATCCGTCAGTATTCCTGATTCGACTGTCGATTTGATCTTTTCAACTTGATAATCACATTAACTCTGCCAATGCGCTAGAAACGTGGCCAGAGATTGAATGTGGATCACACAAGTCAGGACAGAGAGGCAACCCAGGTTACTATCTGTTAGATCCTAATGTGAAGATCAAGTAAGGAAAGAAATAAAGATTCACGCAAAACAAACTACTTATCTGTTCTTTGTTAGATTCCTGAAGCCGATGTTGAAAGTTAGAGATTTCAGCAAACAAACTATTGTTTACCATATGAGGATCTCAACATATTTTTTTTTCCAGATATTGAGAGTCAGAGGTTCCAGCAAACAAACTATTGTTTACTCTCTGAGGATTCAAAATCTTATTTTTTGGGAAGTGGAAAGACGACTAGGATTTGGGGTAGGTGGCGGCTGGGTTAGGGTTAGAGTATATGGACATGTTTTTCATGACTAGGATTTGGATAGGGGGGTCTGATCGGCGCGGGGGGGGGGGGGGGTAGGGGGTTCTGATCGACAACAGGGGGTTGTTGGAGAACCGGGGGGGGGGAGCTGCTGGAGGCGGGCAGGCAGGGGCAACGACGGCAGCAGCAGGGGGGGGCGGCAGGGTGGCAGCAGGGGAGGGTGGGCAACAGGATGAGGGGGGGCTGTAGCAGGGGTATCTAGGGTTAGTTTTTTTTTATTGTTTTGTGGAGAGAGGAGTGGATGGGTTATGACTGTGATACGAATAAAAGAATTGGGACCGATGCGTCGTCATATATGGGGTGTCCCTAGATTGGGCAGGAAAGTCCTAGGAATTGGACAGGTAAAGTAAGTCCTTTGATTGGGCAGTGGGTATTACGAGTTACGACTCGAGAGATGTGTTATGTGGCTTACTTTATCAAGTTCTCTGTACAACATGATATGTTCTTTTACACTTAAAGTTTTATATGCAAGCATGGTTACCGACAACTTGAACACAAGGTTTAGGTTTCTTGAAGTGATACTCCGGGGCCAAAGACCCGTTTCGTCCTAGGGGGAACAAGATGGTACTGACGGACTAGCATCATAATTATAGGACCTTCAGTGAGACTCGTTACCTGCACTTCAAGGGACGCCGCAGATTCTAGGATAGTCGAGTTGGCTCATGGCCAGTGACCTTCATATAGACAAGATATACTAACGATGTCTTATGCTGGTAGAGTGTTATTACTCATTTACGGGGATGACTGAACGATTGTGGGTAAGAATCACTAAATAGTGATATCATATGTGTTTTATATTTTCTGTCGGATATGAGTAACATATAGGCTTTACATTTCTTATCACATATGAACTGTAAATTGACCCTAAGGCAACATAACAAGATCATATTTAATAATGTTCCTATCACATAATTACTTAGTGTTGATTTTAGGTGAGTTGTGTCAGCCCTCTCACCAGTACACGACAATGTATTGATCCACGTTTTTGGACATCCACAAGTGTTGGGGATTTACAGGTGCAAAGTGTAGCTTGAACAGTTTTGTGGCATGGAAGAACTTGTTGGATGAGCAAGAGCTTTTGAGAGATGATGCCTTCTATTATAAAGGACATAATGTATGGAACATCGTAATTCTTTTGTACCAGTGATGTTGTAAGCCAAGTCAGCAAGTTCAATCTAAGCCTAGTTTGGCAAGATTTAGTTGGCTATTAAGAGCCTTTGTATTCTACTACAAGTCTTGTATTCCATTGTAATTATAATAAAAAGATACTTTTTCTTGTATCTTACTATGACTTCAATTTGTTTGCTTCTGCTGAAATGTTGTTGTTTCTGAGATACACCATTAATTTTCTTTCTTCTTGTCTTGTATAAGTACAACCTATACTTGTACGGCTTCACGTCTAGTGACTACTTTTCGATTCTCTGGAATCGGACGTGACAAAATGGTATCAGAGCACGACTTTACGTTCTTGGATTCATACTCGATTCATTTCATTCAAAGTTGTTTCCTGGAGTATTCAAGTTGTTTCCGCGATTATTCAAAGTTGTTTCTGTGATTATTCTAAGTTGCTTCTGCAATTGAAAGTTTCTTGACCTTCTTTGATGCTCATTGGATGTCCCATACAATAAGTCTAAATATGTTATGATGGCATGATTAAATTTATTGATAGTAATGATACCAAGAAACACCAACGATGAATCGATGCAATAATAAAAACCAGTTAATCTGTGAATGATGCTTTGTTTGTGGGATTACAGAAAAGCAGATTGATGTGTTACAATCGGTAGTAAGTAATGGCATGATATGTCAGAAAGGAAATGTGTATACCTTCAATAATAGGATCAACATAAAGTTTGAGGTGATCAGTGTGTTGGCTTGGTTATGTTTCAAAATTTGAGAAAGTTGGTATTGTGTTGGTGGTCGGCAGTGCCACCAAGGAAAGGATAGTCCAAAATAGACGTTGGATCAGTGCGAAGAGAAGTATTATGCTTAGAATGACTTAGTTCTTGAGTGGTATATGCCTCACCCTCTTAGTAATGATATGTACCTCGACCCTTTCATAGTGATTGTAACGATCCGTTCCGCATCAATGCGGATAGCCGATTCAAACGGTACAAGTGCGACTACCCGACCCACTTTGCTCAGCGAGAAGACTCGTTCAAGGCAAATGATTCTAGACTTAGCCCTTCAGGAGTTCAGACTTAGACTTTCAAAGGTTCGCTCGGAGTATCGCTCGATCGAGTTGAATCATCGCTAAGGTAGGTGGCTACGATGAACCTGTCTTTGCTTAGCCTGCGCACTTAAAAATATGGTTGATATATGCTAGACGCTAGACGAATCACTCCTTGCATGCTAATAAGGAATAACACACACCTAGCTAAGGGAATAATCCTATCTTATATCTCTTTGCATAGAACATGGAAGTAGATCGGTTTAACGGAATGGATGCTCGCTTTACAGTTCTTATAACCTCACCCTCGTAGCGTTACTTTTGTTCCTTGTATGTTCCTTCAAGTATATTGCTACATATGTCTTGAAATGCTCGTCACATAGATATTGCCTCGATATAGAAGCACAACACAGATCATGGTTCACTTACCCGTGACAGGAATACTATCAAAATAGTCGTTCCAAACCAAACAATAGAAACATGAAAAGTCTTCGGAACTGTTGGGTCGCCAAGGCAACTCCCAAAACGGGAGCTGCAATAAGTAGTAAAACATCAGCATAAATGGTGCATTGAATGGAACACACCAGATCATGAGACCTCTGAACGAGTAAATGCATTCACACTATGTCAAGGAGCTATGTTCATTAACGGCCTTAAAATGTTGCGTATAATAAAAGCTTAGTGTTGATCGTCAATGGTCATAGACAACCTGTGCACAGGCCTTATGGTTCATGCAAACTGTACGCTGGTCGCACCGGGGCCGATCCGAACCGGTCAGGAACATTCAAATAGTCGTTTGCTTGGACGGGAAGGTGTGTAGCGGGGCTCGCTACCTGCGTTGCATCCCATTCCCGTGCTGAGACTATAACTTGTCCACGGCGGCTTGTCAGGTCATCAGACCAATTATGTATCATTAAGTATATTTCATACGTGGCGGCAACCTGCGTATGGGCTCGTATGAACTTGTGGCAAGTAACGGATGTACGGCGCACTCTGTGTGCAGATCGTTAGTTGAACCAAGTAATCTGAATCTTTGAACACATATGAAATAGTCTGAGTATAACATGCCTAGTATAACATGCTTGTGTAAAATGAGTATAAGACATCTGAGAAATCTGTACGGCCTGAGTATAACGCATTTGTACAACTTGAGTCACAAAGTAATATGAGTATTGTAATTTGTGTATATCGTGCACATGACTTAGAAACACGCTCGTAGCATACATGTATTCGTTATGCGATCATGGGATTCCTATATATATATATATATATATATATATATATATATATATTCGTGCTTGGTTTAACTTGATTTTATACTTGGACAGGGAAGGACAAATAATAAGTTGGTAAGTATTGCCGTGTTTCCCGTATATCGCACGGCGCACTGCCACAGAAGTTAGGCTTTATATGTTATGCCACGAAATTGATCCTAAGGCAAGACTAGAAAGATAACTTAATAGTTGGTGCACGGAACTAATATAACGTGTTGGATTTGTCGAGCAGGAGAGAAGCCTCCCCACTAGTGCATTCATGTACTGATAACCCACCGATTGCTTGCAGGGTGCGGGAGAACCTCGTTCGGTGCGGAATGTCCCTTCGTGCGCATTAAGGCGTAGAGTTCGCTCTGGATCCTTGGAGTGTTGCGTCCGGAGCTGGAGCACATACACAGGACATAATATTGGAACATCGCCTATGTATCATTCCAAGTTGTAAGCCGCTTGGCACGCCTTTATTGTTTGAGAGAGAGCTTGAGCGACTTGTAATCTCGGCCTGGCGCCGCTTGTAACCTTATTGATTATCAATAAAGAGCTTGTTTATGTATTATACTTGTGTTTATTCTATGCTTCCGCTATATCAACTTGGTGAACTAGTTATCAACGGCCGTTTCGGTATTAGCCTCGTGCGGGCGCAACTCCAGGCTCGTGCGGGCGCAACTCCAGGCTCGCGCGACATCACGTCCCGATGGAAACGATCGTCCTACGGGAGCGCTGGCGCGGTGATTCGCGCCTAGCGGGGACGACCGATTCCTGCGGGAGATTGGGGCGTGAAATATTGGTATTAGAGCATGGCTTTACGTCCTTGGACTTCTTATCGATTCTCTCAGTTTTGAAAGCTCGTTCGTGGGTTATGTTACAGACGCTCTCTCTCAGGGTTCCAACGGGATGTTCCATACAATGAGTCTAAATATTTTCGAAAGTGCATATGAATGATATGATTTCTTGTACGAAATTGTGAAGCGAAGGCCTTTGTGCCAATTTGTGTCAGACTTCATGGGAATAGACTCGTGTTAGAATTTGCAAGTTATATGTGAACCCGAATACCTATACGTGAATACCAAGCGGGTTAGCTATGCACACAACCTTTCGACTAAGTTGCTTTGAGTATCGCACGATAAGACCATTGGGTGCGAGCAAGTTGCGAACAAGATTGAGATATCGTTCAGGTAAGGATAAGTCAGACTTAGAATGACTATCGATAGAAACGTTATCGGACTATCGCTAAGGAGAATCTTGGGAGTCGTGCATGGGTTTCGATATATAGTTCGGACATTTATTCGTATCGATAAGTCACGACTCAAGTGTAGTTTGTTTGGAGGACTATCGATAGAGGGGTATAAGATATTAAGTTATTAAGGCGACGCATATGGATTGCACAGGAGTTCTAAAGAACGAGCTAGAGAGATTGATGCGAACACGATTGAGAATTTACTTGAGTGACTCAATTTTTGAGTGGTGTATGCGATAACTCAGGAACGAATAAGTGATTTGATGATTTGTAGAATATGGCTCGAATCCTGAGTGGTGTATTGATCGTCTTAGAAATGTTCGAGCGAATGAAGGATTTTGGAATAGCAAACGGGTATAGCAGCAAGCGGCGTAATTGTGCGAAGCCTTAATATAAATATCGCCTAACAAGTAAGCAAATTCGAAGGAATCGCGCGAGATTTCATTCAAACGAGTTAGAATGTGTTGAACAAGTGATAAGACTTATATTGGATAGGGATTCAAGGTAATGAAAATCAATACCTTGGTCGAAAAAACTTAGTAAATCGTACGAGCGATTTCGAATTGAATCAAATGAATTGAAACTTGAGTTTGAAATTGAATAATCTAGGATGCGATCAGAGTATAGCGCAATGAAAGATAACGTGCATCGAAAATGTGGATTGAGTGGATATCGCTCGATAGAATTTTAGCCTGAGTATGAATGTTATGGTTTCAAATTTGGATGACTAATACGATATTGACAAGTGGAAGATAGCAATGATTGATGCAAGTTAGAAATTTTTGGTTCAATGATTGAGGTAGGCGATAACAGATTTAATCTTGACTTGGACGAACGATCTAAAATCTAGTTCGAAAGGTAATACTCGACATCGGGCCTAAATGAGAACGATTATCCCGCGGGAGCGCTGGCGTGGTGATTCCACGTCCGGCGGGGATGATCGAACTCGCGGGAACATGTTCGAAGATTTTACAAATGAACTCGATGAATGAAACATAACAAAGTTGGATAGGGTTTGGCTTGAGGATTTGAACTTAGTTGTTTGTGGAATGTTAAAAGTAAACTACGGATTGATCAAACGGTAACATTGAAGTTGGATGATTTTGCTAGACGAATTATGATCATGGCCTGAACGAACATGACTTAAAAGGATATATATTTTGGATGGAGCGAAGTGTAAACAATAAGGTGTCTTGTTCGTTCGATGATAACCATAACGTTTGACGTTCTTGTCAAGTACGAGTGAAACTTCATGCTCGTATATGCGTCACGCTCGGATTATGACGGTTATCCCGCGGGAGTGTTGGCGTGGTGATTTCACGTCCAATGGGGATGATTGAACTTGCGGGAGACCGGAGCGTGGTAATTAAATGATCGTCTTGACTTGTGGTTTGACACGATAAGACGAGTTTCGGGATACAAATGAATCAAAGTGTTTTGAGGAGTTAGTTTAGAACGTGAAGCAAGATATACTTGATGATTTCATGAACGGATACGTAGATCGTGTCGAACGACTTAGAGTTTATGATTTATATCGAAGATTTAGAATGGGATTGTGACTTGGTAGTCTAGACTTGGAAAAGAATGGATAGGTGAATTCTATCAAACGTAATGAAGGAGATAGACTATGCAAATCAATAGGTTTGACATGTGACGTGGATATTTCGTGGATTTGATTGAATGAACGTGTTTTAGGAACGGTTTTGCTAAACGAACCCGAATCCTATGCAAATGAACGTGTTGATGTGGATCGAATGATCTGTGCTCGATGTTTAGAAATCTGAGTGAAACGAGTTTGGGTAGAATACTCCGTACGAAAGAACAATGGTTTGACCTTAGGAATTTGGGACGAGTATCGAGCAACAAATTTGCTCGATAAGAATCGTGAACTTGTAATGTATCTATGACTTTGTGAGCTGACCTAGCGAATAGGCAGACGACCCTATGCCGAGTGAAAGAATTGTAGTGACCGACTTTAGAGTATTGCTTGAACAAGCCATAGAACTGGGACAACAAGATTTAGAGTTAGTATTGGGTCGATAAATGTACACTATGTTTAAACGTGAATGAAATAAATAATAAGACTTAGCTGCTAGTCGGTTGATAGGATAGATCGTACTTAACGGTAGTGCAATGCTTGGTTTGAGTGAGATTGGAAATGCCTTGGATTTTGATTGACCCCGTTGGATGTATCATTGTGATTCGTAAGACGAGAACCTTTGAGATTTACGTGAGTAGCTTGTCCGAATTCACTATCGCTAAGTTTGGTTGAATGCATATGTTTGAGGGACGCCTGAAATGTGTGCACGATCCAAGACTCAGTGATATGTTGAACTCGAGTGCAAAGACTTCACTATTGCTAACTTGGTGACATGCATATGTGAGAGGGACATCTTGAATATGTGCACGATCCAGACTCGCGATATGCTGATCTCGAATGCTAGTGCAAGTGAATATGTTAGATTCGCATGGACGAGTATAACGAATTGAATAAGTTTGCCTCAGCCCTAGATCATCATTTGTGATGGATTATAACATACTCCGCGTTAAGCGATATATGTTCCACGCTAAGTCGCAGTAGAGACCGAATCAGAACTTTGATCGAATGATAGAGCCATTCAATGAGGCAGACCCAACACACACGTGACACAATGAGAAGCGAGTAGGAAATTGTGTTCGAACGGATCTAATGATACAGATTGATATGCTTGAGTTAGATTCGATAGTGTGCGATAGAACGATTTACGATCAGGAAATCTCGAGGACGAGACTTGTTTTGAGTGGTGTATAATGTAACGACCCGTTCCGCATAAATGCGGATAGCCGATTCAAACGGTTCAAATACGACGACTCGACCCACTTTGCTCAGTGAGAAGACTCGTTCAAGGCAAATGATTCTAGACTTGGCCCTTCAGGATTTCAGACTTAGACTTTCAAAGGCTCGCTCGGAGTATCGCTCGACCGAGTCGAATCATCGCTAAGGTGGGTGGCTACGATGAACCTGTCTTTGCTTAGCCTGCGCATTTAAAAATATAGTTGATATATGCTAGAAGCTAGACGAATCACCCATTGCATGCTAATAAGGAATACCATACACCTAGCTAAGGGAATAATCCTATCTTATATCTCTTTGCATAGAACATGGAAGTAGATTGGTTTAACGGAATGGATGCTTGCTTTACAGTTCTTATAACCTCACCCTCGTAGCGTTACTTTTGTTCCTTATATGTTCCTTCAAGTATATTGCTTCATATGTCTTGAAATGCTCGTCACATAGATATTGCCTCGATATAGAAGCACAACACAGATCATGGTTCACTTACCTGTGACAGAAAGACTATCAAAATAGTCGTTCCAAGCCAAACGATAGAAACATGGAAAGTCTTCGGGACCGTTGGGTCGCCAAGGCAACTCCCAAAACGGGAGCTGCAATAAGTAGTAAAACATCAGCATAAATGGTGCATTGAATGAAACACACCAGATTATGAGACCTCTGAACGAGTAAATGCATTCACACTATGTCAAGTAGCTATGTTCATTAAAGGCCTTAAAATGTTGCATATAATAAAAACTCAGTGTTGATCGTCAATGGTCATGGACAACCTGTGCACAGGCTTATGGTTCCTGCGGACGGTACGCTGGTCGCACCGGGGCCGATCCGAACCGGTCAGGAACATTCAGATAGTCGTTTGCTTCGGACGGGAAGGTGTGTAGCGGGGCTCGCTGCCTGCATTATATCCCATTCCAGTGCCGAGACTATAACTTGTCCATGGCGGCTCATCAGGTCATAAGACTAATTATGTATCATTAAGTATATTTTATATGTGGCGGCAACCCGCGTATGGACTCGTATGAACTTGTGGCAAGTAACGGATGTACGGCGCACTCTGCGTGCAGATCGTTAGTTGAACCAAGTAATTTGAAGCTTTAAACACATGAAATAGTATGAGTATAACATTCTTATACAAGTATAACATGCTTGTGTAAAATGAGTATAAGACATCTGAGAAATCTGAACGGCCTGAGTATAACACATTTGCACAACTTGAGTCACAAAGTAATATGAGTATTGTAATTTGTGTATATCTTGCACCTAACTTAGAAACACGCTCGTAGCATACATGTGTTCGTTATGCGATCTTGGGATTCCTATATATATATATATATATATATATATATTCGTGCTTGGTTTAACTTGATTTTATACTTGGACAGGGAAGGACAAATGTCGAGCGGGCGAGAAGCCTCCCCACCAGTGCATTCATGTACTGATAACCCACCAGATTGCTTGCAGGGTGCGGGAGAACCTCGTTCGGTGCAGAATGTTCCCTTGTGCGCGCTAAGGCGTAGAGTTCGCTCTGGAGCCTTGGAGTGTTATGTCCGGAGTTGGAGCACATATACATGACATAATGTTGGAACATCGCCTATGTATCATCCCAAGTTGTAAGCCGCTTGGCACGCCTTTATTGTTTGAGAGAGAGCTTGAGCGACTTGTAATCTTGGCCTAGCACCGCTTGTAACCTTATTGATTATCAATAAAGAGCTTGTTTATGCATTATACTTGTGTTTATTCTATGCTTCCGCTATATCGACTTGGTGAATTAGTTATCAACTGCCGTTTCGTTATTTGTCTTGTGTGGACGCAACTCCAGGCTCGCACGACATCACGTTCCGATGGAAACGATCGTCCTGCGGGAGCGCTGGCGCGGTGATTCGCGCCTAGCGGGGACGACCGATTCCTGCAGGAGATCGGGGCGTGACAGTAATAGTGATAAATCTATCAGTAAGGAATGGGTTAGTGCCGAGACTTAGATGGGAGTCATGCTGTGTTGTAATATCATTCGAGTGTCCCTTGAGAATTTGGAGTCGGATGATCTGTGGTAGACTCTTGATGGTTAATGTTATGTTGGATAACGAGAATTTGGGAAGTGTAAAACGGATGCCTTGATTGGGAACAGTTGTTTGAATCATACAGTTAGACGGTGACTTGAGACAGTCAGATAAATGTTGGAACTCAGAATTAATATAGTTGGAAACTATTGGAGACTTATTGGACAGATGATGCGAATCAAATATTCAATGACGATTGGATCGATTTGATGGAAATTTTAGCTCGGCCATTGATGTTTTGGTTGCGTACTTGAAAAGTTATATGGAATGTTTGCAAATGACCTAAGGTATATAGAGAACTGTCCTTGACCTTAGCTGTGTAATAGCAGTTACATGCCTAGTTCATGGATAATATCAGTGACTTGGGAGTCGTGCTATATAAGACGGACAGTTTTGGAAGTTTTGTATATGTCCATGGATGCTTGAATGATTAAGATGTGTCACAAAGTGACAAATGTTGAACCTTGAACATTTTGGTTGTATGAATATTGGATTTCGATATATGAACTCGTTGCAAGGGAACGGATTTCTTAGTGCGTAGATTTATATAGAAGTTCTTATGAGATTCAGACTGCGAGGGATGGAATATAAATAAAGATTGAGGTGTAACAAGATGTGATAGATTTTGTCGGCGTTTAATGTAACCGCATGGATTATTTAATCCTGTTGCATAGCTTTAGATGGTATGACTGTTGATGCTGGATGATTTGTTACATGATTATATGACCAGTATTTGATAATATAGAAATATTTATTGAACTTGTTTTAATGAATGTGAAATTTTTTTATGTGGCCTTGATGAGGTGATGCAAAATAAAGGATATGGTTAATAAGTCGGCTGGACGGTATTGCACGCATGTAAAATTACAAATAAGTTGGAAACGCAATGATAGACTATGGAAGTAACTAAGATGGATATGTGATTCTGAAATAGTTAACATAGTTGCATAAATAATGGTTAAGCAGAAACTTGAGTTCGATATAAGAATACAAATTTTGGGTAAGCATATGTTCGCAGATTATGAGAATAACACACTATGAATTTTGATTATGAATTGTTGAAAGTTTTATGATGCATTCGGGAATTGAACAATGATTTTATTGAATTAACTTCGTTGATTTTGTGGTGAAGCCCATTGAGGCATGCTTGTTGGTAGATAGACATGACCCTAGAATTGTTGGTTGTGTACCCATTATCAATGGTGCATCGGATGTTTGAATTGACATTTTGTTCATAGATGGGGTAGAATCTATTAGATTGGTTGGTTTATGGTTTGGCCCTAAGATAAGAGAGATGTTTGGTCCCAAGGTAGTCAAAGGCGCAAGGCGCACTCGAGGCGCAAAGGGTCCAAATCGTCCGAGGCACAAGGCGCACTTAAGGCGCGCGTCCGAGCGATGCGAGGCGCAAAAATTATATATATATATATATATATATATATATATATATATTCACATCAGATTTCTACATTGATAAACATGTGTGCTTCAAATTTTTTCATGTCTAGGTTGCAATAACTTTGAATTGAGTGAGTGAGAGAGAAAACAGTAAAAAAAAGTACATCAGTTCAAAAAACAGTCTAAAAACAGTACAACTGTTAAAAAAATAATATAAACATGTTATTTTTTTCACAAGATTTTCAAGGCGTGCCTAGGCACGCCTTAGCTATTCCAAGGCGCTCGGAAAAGGCGCACCTATGCGCGCCTTAGGTGCGCCTTAAGAAGTACGCCTCGCCTGGAATGCCCTGAGGCGCTACCCCTATGCCTAGTAGCAAGGCGCGCCTTAGGCGCGCCTTTGACTACACTGTTTGGTCCTTAGCAATCGTTTATTTTAGATGAGTTACCTAGATTAGTATGTTTAGCCGTTGGGATAGGTTCCTTAAAGACTTGACCAAAGAGTTAAGTTGACTATTGGAGACCCATATGATGACCTACTAAAGTTGTACGAGAGATGATGGCAATGAGTAAATTTCAGAAGTAAATTAAGATCGGGGAATTTGGTGAACTAACTTTGGTTGGGATTGTGATGTGGATTAAGACTTGAATTTGCATATATGAGGTAAGCGTAGGAATTGATGGGTTTAGAAGTTCGATTTGGTTGCCTTCGATGAGATTGATGGATTGGTATTTTGATTCAGTTGGATGGATTATCTTGGAATATTTGTCTCAAGTTGGAATGGATGTGTAATGTATTATAACAAGATGGAACAATGTACGAGATGGTTTGTTGGCAAGAGTTATTGATGATCGTGTGACCCTCGGATTAAAATGTTGTTAGATCGTGATTGACCCTCGACGAGAAAACCATTATTCTGGTGAAAAAGCTGGAAGTTGCATTGGATGGATTGTTACTATTATGCTTCATTGATTGCTGTGGTGTGAATCATGGCATTATTGAAAGGGAACTTCGGATTCAGTGGAAATTTGATATCACTAAAATTGATAAGTTGATCGAGAATTCGTAGTAAGTGCAATAACCTGGAGAATTTCAGATCAATTATGTTATCACACTTGTCGAAATATGTAATTGTTTGTTGTATTCTTAAGTTGATTGATGATTGTTGTATGGATTGAAACAATGTGATAACATATTGGATTTCTCATAAGAGTCGGGAAGGATGTAAAGTTGAATTTCAGATTGTTAAGAGTTATTTTATTTTGTTATTTTTCATATGAGGGTATAATAGTAATTGTGGGTGTATTGCATATCAATATAAATAGACATGAGATGCAACATAGGGTTTAAGGCCCTTGCAATCTCCTTTCTCATATTCTCTCTTCTTCTACTTTCCCTTCTCCTCTCCATCTCCAGACTTCACTTGGTGTCAGAGCATATATTTCGGCTGTTTTTCGTCTACTTTTCATGATTCGCCGTTCGTCGTTCGTTGTTCGTGGTCGTTCGTGGTTCGTTTATGAGATCTAGGGTTTCTACAGATCTTCGTTGGTTATTCGTCGTCGGTTGAGGTTCGTTGTGAGATCTAGGGTTTCAAAGATCTCGTCTTTTTGTTGCATCTGCAAGTATGGTGGGGACCGAATCTTCTAGCGAGATTAATAGTGGTGGTGGTAGCGGAGGTGGTTCTCCTTTTACTGTTATTCATAATGATGAATTGGGAAAGTCGATTACAGCGGTGAAACTCAATGGTACGAACTACCTTGCCTGGTCCAAGTCTATCAAAGTGGTGTTAAGGACGAAGAAGAAGTTGAAGTTTTTGACGGAAGAACCACTGCCTGAAACTTCCGCTGAGTATGAAGATTAGATGAGTGCAGATGCATACGTTATGTCGTGGTTGTGGCATAGTATGGAACCACATATCGCTGCTAATGTTCAGTGGTGTGAATCAAGCAAACAGATTTGGGCATCTCTGGAAGAATCATATTCGCAGAAGCGAAAGTTGCCCGTATCTATGAGTTGTACGAGTTATTGTTCAATACAAAGCAAAATGGAAAGCCTGTGAATGAATATCTGGCTTCAAAGAAGGCTTTGTGGGAGGAACTGCTTCAATATCATCCTGTTACTACTAATTTGAAGGAAGCTCGCAGACAGAAGGAAGAGTTTCATGTTTCACTTATCCTAGCCGGCTTGGATCCTGCGCTCGAACCTTATAAAGCTCAAATCCTTGCTGGAGAGCAGTTACCTACGGTGGCAGATATTTTCTCCCATCTCAATCGTTCCTTTCTGGGACAGAGTTCTGTGGTGCCGAGTACTGACTCTTCTGCCCTAGTTTCTAGTGTTGTTGGTCGTGGTGGTGGACGTGGTAGTGGACGTGGCGGTAGAGATGGTGGTCATAGTTTTGGTCGAGGAGGCCGTGGTGGTAGAGACAATGGTCGTGGTGGTGGCCGCGGTAGTGGTGGTGGCCGTGGTCAACCACGGAAGTGTGACTATTGTGGAATGCTCGGTCATGTAGAAGACTACTGTTGGGACAAGTGGGGCAAACCAGAATATGCACATCAAGTGTATGCTGAAAATATGCAGTCCCAGGTCACCACTTCTGCTCCCAGAGATGATACTTCGGGTTTCAATCAGACTTCAACGTCCGATACCTCATCTCCATTTCAACAGATCCTCCAGAAGTTGAACGCGCTTGCTAGTACCACCTCCCAACCTACTGCAACCATGGCACATATAGGTAATCCTTCTTTTGTGGCAACCCAGTCACCATCCACCTCTTGGGTCATCGACTCAGGAGCAAGCTCTCAAATGTCTGGTATAACATCTTTCATAATCGTAGTTCCATGAAACATAATATTATCTTGGCTGATGGATCTACTCGTCCTGTGCTTGGAAAATGTGTCATTCACCCTACTCAATCACTATCATTATTTGATTCATTATATGTGCCTAATTTTTCATTTAATTTGTTATCTGTGAGCCAGTTAACCAAATCTCTTCAATGTTCTGTGACATTTTCTCCAAATTCATGTGTTTTTCAGGACCTCAGGACGAAGAAGATGATTGGTTCGGGGCATGAAAAAGATGGACTGTACTACTTGGATCTACCTGGAAAAGCCTTCACTTCTGTTTCTACTTCTCCGTTGCAGTGGCATTATCGTTTGGGACATCCGTCTTTGGCTAAGTTGCGTCAAGTTGTTCCTAGTTTGAGTCATGTTTCTAGTCTTGAATGTGAGGCTTGTCAGTTAGGCAAGCATCACCGTAGTTCCTTTCCTCGTCGTAGTGAGAGTCGTCAATTAGAGTCTTTTGATCTTGTTCATTCTGATATTTGGGGTCCGTCTAGAGTCAAAAGTCCGAAAGGATTTCAGTATTTTGTTATTTTTATTGATGATTATTCCAGAATGACTTGGTGTTATTTAATGAAAGAAAGATCTGAGTTTCCAAATGTGTTATCTGTCTTTTATAATGAAGTCTATGTTCAGTTTAATAAACGTATTAAAATTCTGCATTCTGATAATGCTTTGGAGTATACTCAATCTTCTGTGAACAGTTTCTGTGTTGATCGTGGTATGATTCATCAAACCAGTTGTGTCCACACCTCTTAACAAAATGGTATAGCTGAACGCAAGCATCGACACATTTTAGATGTGGCTCGAACTCTCATGTTCAATATGCATGTCCCTAAACAGTATTGGGCAGATGTCGTTCTTACTGCATGTTATCTTATTAATCGCATGCCATCATCTATATTAAATAACAAAGTTCCATTTACCATATTACATACAGATGTCGCACCCTTTTCCTTATCTCCTCGAGTGTTTGGGTGTGTCGCTTTTATTCATAACTTGGAACCTGATCGAGATAAGTTGGCTCCTAGATCTCTGAAGTGTGTCTTTCTTGGTTATCCCCGTACTCAAAAAGGTTATCGTTGTTACAGTCCACAGTCACGCAAATATTATGTCAGTGCGGATGTTACATTCTTTGAGTCTACCCCTTTCTTTCCTTCAGGAGACCGTTGTATTCCTTTTACAACAGATTTGATATCTTCTATACCACTTCCGGTCATTCCTGAATCAATTTCTGTCTCCATTCCCCATTTATAGGTTTATCAGAGATCCAAGGACAGGCCAGTGGTTCTGCAAAATTCAGCCTTCAACCAATCATCTTCCGTGCCTGAGGTTTCTGCTCCCATCACCACAGATCCAGATGATCTTCCTATTGCTCTCAGAAAAAGACAACGCCTTTGTACCACAAAGAATAAGCATCCCATTTCTAACTGTTTCATTACACCGTGTTTCATCATCTTTTCATGCATTTGTTGTTTCATTGTCTTGTACTTTTATTTCCAAAACTTACAAGCAGGCTATGTCATCTTCTGGTTGGAAAAGTGCAATGGATGAGGAGATGTATGCTTTACATCAAAATCAGACTTGGGAGCTTACATCACTTCCTGTTGGAAAACAAACAGTGGGTTGTAGATGGGTGTACACTGTTAAGTATCACCCTGATGGTTCTGTTGAGTGCCTCAAGGCACGGTTGGTTGCCAAAGGGTATATTCAGACATATGGCGTGGATTATATGGAGACTTTCTCTCCAGTGGCTCGGTTGAATTCAGTTCGGATTCTTATTTCTGTGGCGGTTTATCACCAATGGCCTATATATCAGCTGGACATAAAGAATGCTTTCTTGCATGGTGACTTACATGAGGAGGTTTATATGGATCAACCACCGGGATATGTTGTAGCAGGAAACAAAAGACTCGTATGTCGATTGAAGAAAGCATTATATGGACTGAAACAGTCACCTCGTGCTTGGTTTGGCAAGTTCAGTTCAGTTCTCATTTACTATGGCTTTCGGCGTACTACATCAGATCATTCAGTATTTTGCCATTCTTCCTTAGCAGGTATTATCGTGTTGATTGTTTATGTTGATGATATCATTATATCTGGGAGTGATCATGCTGGAATTGTGGACTTGAAGGCCTACCTTAGTCGTCAGTTTCATACTAAGGATTTGGGTCTTCTTCGATATTTTTTTGGAATCGAAGTTGCTCGATCTAAGAAAGGTGTGTATCTGTCACAACGCAAGTATGTTCTAGACTTGCTCTCCGAGACTGGGATGTTGGAGTGTCGGCCAGTTGAGACTCCTATGGATTATCATGACAAGCTTGATGCTGACAGGGGAGAGTTATTTGAGGATGTTGGATATTATAGACGTTTGGTTGGCAAACTTATATATCTTACTGTTACTCGACCAGACATCACATATGCAGTTGGAGTAGTTAGTCAGTTTATGCATGCCCCTCGGCAACCACATTGGGAGGCTATCTCTCGCATTCTTCGATACTTGAAGGGTGCACCTGGAAAGAGTTTGTTGTACAAACCTTCCCAGTTGCTTACGGTGACTGGGTTCAACGATGCTGATTGGGCAGGCAGTCGCAGTGATAGGCGGTCTACTTCTGGCTATTGTACGTTTGTGGGTGGCAATCTTGTCATCTGGCGTAGTAAGAAGCAGAATGTTGTGGCTCGTTCTAGTGCAGAGGCCGAGTACCGTGCGATGACTCATACAGCTTCTGAGATGATGTGGGTGCAGTCTCTTCTTCATGAAATGGGAATCATGATTCCTATTCCGATGGAGATGTATTGTGATAATTAGTCGGCAATGTTTATCGCAAGTAATCCGGTGTTTCATGAGCGCACGAAGCATATCGAGGTGGATTGTTATTTTGTTCGTGATTTGTTGCTGAAGAAACAGATTGTCACTCCTTATGTTCGGTCAGAGGATCAATTAGGTGATATCCTCACCAAACCACTTGCTCGTGGTCCATTTTCTGATTTATGTAGCAAGCTGGGCATGTCTGATCTATATGCTCCTGCTTGAGGGAGGGTGTTAAAGTTATTTTATTTTGTTATTTTTCATATGAGGGTATAATAGTAATTGTGGGTGTATTGCATATCAATATAAATAGACATGAGATACAACATAGGGTTTAAGGCCCTTGCAATCTCCTTTCTCATATTCTCTCTTCTTCTACTTCCCCTTCTCCTCTCCATCTCGAGACTTCACTCAGATTATTAAGAACTTCAATTTTGTCGGTTTTGAGATTTGTCCCTCGAGTTCGGAAGGATTTAAGTTCAGTGACTGGGTGTGTAGTCTAACCCGGCCAGTCCCTAATGTTTAGGTATAGGCGGTTTGGAAAATTGCGATTGTAAAGAAACAATTTTGGGATAGGCATGGTGTATTTGAAAGCAGAGATATGGATATGTTAGATCGAAAGAACTGGGTGAGACCGAAAAGGGATTAGTCCTAACGGAGATAAGAGAAAATTATGTTGGATAGATAGTGACGGGGATGTACCAAGAAGGTGCTGCGAGAACTTGTTGAGTTTATGTGTATAAGAGCTTGACACGATGAGTTGATTGAACAATAATATGAGAATATGGATGAAATGCAGGTATGTTTAAATTGTGCAGAAGTTTCAGTGGGGAAATTATGTGTCCTTGAGGAGAACCTATGCGAATGAGTTACGAGAATTGATGCTGAGGATCAGCTTGGTCAAGTATATGAAATGGTTAATATTTTAAAGATAGAAGTTGCATCTGTAGCCTATTTGATTTTACTATCATTGGTATTGGCTGAAATACACTATAGTTTTGAGACGTCAATAATATGTGTACGATACAAGCTAAGTGGTAAGCTGAATTCAAACAGAACTGTATCGAAGATTATTATATGCTAAGGAAATACACTAGTGTTGGACAAAGAAAAGAGATAGTAGATCATTTGTATAAATTAGCATGTTGTGGTGAGTAGTTAAATTGTGTAAGTGTTATCGTGGGATGATGAATCCGGAGTTGAATGAGAAGTTCTTGACAAATTCAGTTGACGAAGTGTAATAAGTTTAGTTTTAAGTTTCGTGGACGAAATTTTTCCTGAGTGGTATATTATGTAATCTCTCGCTCCGGACAGTGCATTATAATATGATGGCTGGTAGGTTCGAAGAAGCCATGTGACTTGGATATTATGCGGATGGATCACTCAGGAGGCTATGAGATTGTGGCAGAAAGTCAGTTTAGATGAAGGTGAGTGGTGTGGTTCTTCAATTCTTTATCTTCACACTTAACTAAATGATTGATGCTCATGTTTGTGTAAGTTGTTGCTTAATGTTATTTATGCAAGAAATTAGAAAGATAAAAGAAAGATAAGTAATCACATTACTATTAATCTGTGCTGGTTTAAAATGCTAGATTATGCTATATTCTTGTAACAAAAGAATTAGGATCGTTGCGTCGTCATTTATGATAAGTCCCTGGATTGGACAAAAAAGTCCTAGGAATTGGACAGGTGAAGTCAGTCCCTGGATTGGGCAATGAGTATTACGAGCTACGGCTCGAGAGACGTGTTCTGTGGCATACTTTATCAAGTTCTCTATACATGCATGATATGTTTTTTTACTGTTAAAGTTGTATATACATGCATGGTCACCGACAACTTGTGCACAAGGTTTAGGTTTCTTGAAGTGGTACTCCGGGGCCATGGATCCGCTTCGTCCTAGGGGGAATATGATGGTGTTGACAGACTAGCTTCGGAATTACGGGATCTTCAACGGGGCTCACTACCTTCACTGCAAGGGGCGTCATAGATTCCAGAATAGTCGAGTTGGATCATAGCCAGTGACTTTCATATAGACAAGATGCATAATAACGTTGTTTTATGTAGGCAAAATAAGTTATTACTCATTTACAGGGATGACTGAACGGCCATGAGTAAAAATTACTAAATAGTGATATCATATGTGTTTTATATTTTCTGTCGGATACGATACGAGTAACATGTATGCTTTACATTTTTTTTCACATATGAACTATAAATTGATCCTAAGGCAACAAAACAATATCACATTTAATAATGTTCTTATCAAATGATTACTTGGTGTTGATTTTAAGTTAGTTGGATCATCCCTCTTACGATAATGTACTGACCCACGTTTGTGGACATCCACAGGTGTTGGGGATTTACAGGTGCAAAGTGTAGCTTACAGTTCTGTGGCATCGAAGGACTTGTTGGGCAAGCAAGAGCTCTTCTTGAGAGATGATGTCTTCTCTTATAAAGGGCATAATGTATGGAACATTGTAATTCTTTTGTACTAGTGATGTTGTAAGTCAAGTTGACAAGTTCAATGTAAGCCTAGTTTGGCAAGATTTAGCTGGCTATTAAGAGCTTTTGTATTCCGTTCAAAGTCTTGTATTCCATTGTAATTATAAATAAAAGAGATACTTTTTCTTATATCTTGTTGTGACTTCAATTTGTCTCTTTGTTTCCGCTGAAATGTTGTTATTTCTGAGATACATTATTAATTTTCTAACTTCTCGACTTGTACAAGTACAACTTAGACTTGTATGACATCACATTCGGTGGTTACTTTTCGATTCTCCGGAATCGAGACGTGACACAAATGAAAAGCAAGTTCATCTTATGAAAACATCTTATCTCACTCTGAGAACAGAATTCAGGCTCTGCATAATTCTTACCACATTATATTTGTTGTTGACTTCTTGTTTATATATGAAGTGTGAGACAAAGACCAAATGCTATGGTATCTAATAAATGTCATACTCAACATACTCACTGCTATCTCGTCTCGGACTGATATGAAGGGGGAAAAAATTATAAAATGGGAGAGAGAACAGGCTATGTCCATGCTATTTTGATACCTAACATATATTGTTGTTATGATAGATAAATAGACATAAAAAAGATAGTTTTGTATTATAACTGAACATAGGATGACAGTCTGGCTGTAGGCACCAGAATGCTAAACAAGAAATGTGAGATTTTATTACCATAGTGCGAGTTTATTTAACTGAGAATGACATAATGATCTAGGCATTGGAGCTGGATTTATTTCCTGATTTACAAAAATGATTAGAGGCGGCCTTTTCTGTATGAGGCTAATGTTTGATGGGAGAATCTAGTCACAAAAGATTTGTTGGCACTACGAATGTGATAGAAATAAAGTAGTTTAATTAAGAGAGAAATGAAGCTCTATGTATAGGAACTCGAGGAACCAGTTTCTTGATAGGATACTAAACCTGACTGTATGTGAAGCTAGCTTTTGATGGGACACTATTAGCAGTTTATGTCTATATGAAGCTAGCTTTTGATTGGAAGATCTCCAACTTTGTGGGTACCCTGTCCACCTGTGCTTTTACATTGTCACCTAGAAGATGATCAATTAATTTTTTTTGTTTAAAGTAAAAAAGCAATTTATGGAAGCAGAAGTAAACTCAAATTTGTAACCAATTGCGTTAGCACACTTTTGTTCAATACTTAACCTTTAATTTATACACAGTTCCTTAGAGTATCAACTTTCTATGCATGTTTTCAATTATTAGTCTTAGAAATTGATGGCTTTGTTTCGAACCCTTGTTTACCTTTTCCTAGTATATTGTGTGATGACTACTGAATGCTTAATTAAATTAGCTTCATAGGTAAATTGTTACTCAGAGAGTACTGATAAAAAAAGTGCTCTTATTTTCCTAAATTTTTTGTATTATGATTAGAACTACGCCATTTGTCAGAGCCATTCACAAACATAAATAACATGATCAAGAAATGGATCTGCAGAGGATATGCTGAAGAGCAGTTTGCAGTCGCATGATGAAACATCTAATGTGGAACCATCTGCTTTGGAACCCTCTTCAGGTGGCGGACAAGATCGTAGAGCATCTTCTGTCAGAATTGTTCTATTATGTGTGAGCTCTCTAACCAGTTACTTGATGCTTTATGCATGCCATAGGTAGTCTATTCATTTCTTTCATTCCCGAGTATCAAATATGAAGCAAAAACGAGTTCCATTGCAGGTGAGTGCTGCTGTGACAATTGTTCTTAGACATGATCAATATCTTACTCAAATTATGTGACTTCTTCAAATACCCTAAACATGAAAAATGGAGAGAGCTTAATCACTTCATAGGATGCTTTGTATCTTTTATTGCATACAAATATTGAATTTTGCACACACCAATTTGTTAGGTATGGGCTTGATCCTCATGTATGCCTTCACCTAGCAAACAATTTATTCTTCTTTTCTATGAGAATTTTCTTTTCTTTTCTTTTCTTGGCTTAGTCCTTTTTCTACTTCTTTTCCTCCGTCATAGGTGATATTAAGAATCTAACAGAAAATTTACTATAGCATACCGAATTTGTATAAAATTGGACAGGAAGGCAGAAGTTTGAGAAAATTTGAAGTTAGGGATCTTTTCCGCCAGACCGTTTGGCAGAAATTATGCATTTCGGGTTGGGTGATGGTTTGTTTAGAGTGGTTTGTTTTGGTTTATTTGGGTTTAGGGTTTAGGATTGGTTAGGAATTGTTTTTTTGGGTTTGTATTGTTTGAATTGGGTTGGCAGTAGGGAGTATGTGATATGTTTGGTTTACTTGGATTTTTATCCAACGGCTTTTATATCTGCTTCTTCTCTTGGACAACCTTATATAACCCTCCAATATTTACTACCAAACTACCCACCACCACCACCACCACCACCCAGCTTCTATCCTCCCAACCGAAGTCAAATTAACATCAAATGAACCCACCCACCCACTGAGCATAATTTCCACCAGCCCATTAAATCCGACCAAGCCATTAAACCGAATATGCATAATTTCAGCCAGACGGTCCAATTTCCGCCAGAAAAAAGATCCTAACTTCAAAATTTTCCAAACTTCTGGCTTCCTGTCCAATTTTATATAAATTCGATATGCTATATAGTAAAATTTCTGGTTTTAATCTTCAAATATTTCAAGGTACCAGGAAGCTATCAGGTATGATGGGGTATTCTTTACTATTTTTATTGGTACTTATTCTTCGATGTTGCCTATGAGATAACGTGTTTCATATGTTGAAAATGTAGAGCAAGGTGATTTCATATGGTATTGCTGGTGCAGTTATCTTTTGAGCTATAATGATCGTGCTAGGGACTCCCACATACAGGTTTCTAACCATTGTGCTTTTTTCTGCAGACTTCACATTATTGTAGGTCTAACTAATGTTATTGGCTATTCGTAGATGTTCGAGGCGGTGAACTTATTACTGGCCTCAATTTTGCTATACTCGTCATATAAGGTGATTTTCTGCTTCAAGTTAATGTGTGGAAATTGTAATACATTATAGTTCATTAATTCATATTTTAAGCTATGTTGTCACATGCGGCGTCTAAGCGGCCTAGGCGTTCAGGTTGGAGAGGTCTCGCCTCGACCTGTCAGGGTGAGGTTTTGCTCGCCTAGGCGCGCCTAGGATCGTCCAGGAAATAAAAAAGGTCCACCTAGGGTCACCTAGGATCGTCCAATTATGCTTATAGTATCCTTGATGTTGAATATTGATTATTTCATATTTGTTGCTTCTTATATTACTTTTATGCTTATTGTTTAATGTTTATTGTTTATTGCTTAATGCTTATTGTTTATTAGTTACACTACATATTTGTTGTATGCATAATTGCAGAATTTTTGATTCAAGAGGAGCGTATCCTGAGCGGACGCCTAGGCGAGGTGGGTGGCCCGTCGCCTCGTCTAGCGCCCATTACAATATAGATTCTAAGTTACTTGTTTTTTATTTTAGAAGATGTCATATCCTGTATGACTACAAATAATTATGTGATTGAACTGTTTTCTTGAGTTAATTATGATTTATCTTAGAATTCTGAAGAACCAGCTTCTTAAAGAATATTCTATCTGTTTTATGCCATAATATATAACTCAATGGGCTACTCAAATATACATAAGAAACAATAAAGTGCATGTAAGAAACAATTATGTGGTCGTGAGGTACACCTTACTTTTGAGCTAATTTATATTTGTGGGTGTTGGTGAAATAATATTGAATTTATCTTCAATGCATCTGATTTTATTCGAAAGAGAACCTAGTTAAGGGTATGATACTTTCTTGTCTCTTTCAATAAATTGACGAAACACAATGTGCATGGTTTCAGTAGGTTGCATTATGATTTAGTTAATTTTGTCAGTAAGATCAAACTTTTTGTGTGTGAGTAAACTAGATCATTGTTTCTTATCTAATTTAAGAGTTCAAGTGGCAGTGGAATATTTTACACTACGCACATATATTGGCTCATCATCACCAAGCTTTGTCCCATCACAGTGGGGTCTCCTATGGAGGAGCATAAGGAAGCTCCATAATGAATTTGCCAAAGTTTTTATGACAGATGTCGAAATAATGTCAACCCTCTATGTTGGCCCGACATTTCACGCAGGATTTTTTTCGTATGCTGCGTTGTACGTCTTGTGGGCCCACCGTCCTCCCAACTCCCACCATTAATAAATAGAAGGAATAATACGCCCCCGTGACTCGATCTACTGATTTTCTGCCACCCAGCCGTGGTCTTATACCTCATCTCGGTAACCATAAGAGTCACTCGGAGTTTGGTTCGTATATCGAGTTATTGGTTCTTGCAAGTTGCAAGTGTTGTATTCTTCTCCTATTTCCTGCCTAATCAATTTTAAACTACATATAGATGTGTGTGTATGCGCTTAAGCATGTAAGGCCCTAGTCTCAAGCATTTTGCAAACCGTTCTTTCTTCTCCCCTTCGATTACAAGGGGTGATAGAAACAACCCATTCCTCTCATTCCCGACCACCCATACATCAACTTTTTGTCTCCTCTCTAATGGCCGCCAAAATCAGCACCACCTGCATCTTCCTCACCTCTCCCATCCCCATCTCATGACCATTTCCTCCTTCATAACCTCCACCTTCACTACAATCTTTCACCCTCCCACCTCGTCTCACAGTCTCCCTGGTGACCACCAACTTGACCACGATCGCCACCTTGCTCTTCCACCATCTTATCTTTCAACTCTGCTGCTTCCACATCTTTTCTCATAGTTGCCATCATATCCACCACCGACACCATGTAATCATTAAACAACAATCACCACCTTGCTCTTCCAACAGTAGTAACAAGGAAAAAAGTAATGTTGCGAACTGTAATCATATAAATGAAAACTGAAATTTCTTCACTTGCATGATATTATGGTTAGGTTCGGATTTATTATTAGAAAGACAAGCTCACCTGTAATACTAGAAGATGATAAATTCTTCGCTATTCAGATGTCAATTGGTGCAGGAATAGAGAAGTCAGAAGCCTTATTCTGATTTCAATGTGAGCACAGATATGATAAGGGTGATGGAGTGGTTAACTGATTCAAAAAAAAATCATGATGTTAAGCTATCTATATTGACAGCTGAGGGGAAGAGTTGGTTTTTTTAGTTTTTATGTCTCAATGCTTGTGGATTCAGCACTTTGGATTTATCCCATACTAAAGGTTGTTCTCATAAGTATGGCAACATGAAATACTCTTAATTTACACCATCTGTAGATATTCCACTTCTTTTGTCAAATTAGTCGTTCAGTATACTTTTTATGAAATCTGAGATCATATATTGGGAAATTAACAGATTCCTAAAACAACTTGTGCACCTATAAAGTTCTGACAGGGGCAGCATGCGCCTCACAGGCCTCCCCTTCCACCTCTGACTTAGGAAAAATTCTTCAAGATTTGTTTGTTAAGCGCAGTTTAGGATTGATTAGAACACGGGGTTAGAGTTCAAGGATGTTGTTGCCATGAGATGGTAGTAAGATAAGGATGACTAGTTGGATGTTAGATGAGGAAAGTTAGACCTAAATGATCTTCTTCTTATGAAGTTTGCCTCTAGCCCAGATATTCTGAAGCAATAAATATAGTATTTTAAATATATATGAGCATTTGGCTTTGTTTATACCAGTTAAAGAGGGTTCTTGCATTCAACTTGAGTTATCGCAATGAAGGATGCATTTTTGGGAGGAAATTTGAGGACAAATTTCAACCTAGAAGAATCCATAAAACAAATTATGAAAGGCAATAATGCCAATAGAAGTTGATTTGATTTAGATGGGATGAGCTTCTTGTTTATTTTCATATTTGCTTCTATTTGTTCTTTTTCTTCCTGCTGAGAAAAAATAAATTTCTTGTAAGGTCTTAAAGCTCATCATAGTATGGCCTTCCATAGCTGATTATGTGTTCACGTGGATTGCTTTATACCATATGACCTTGTGTTTGTATGTGGTTTAAGTCAGCATTTGATGCAATTTTATCTCATATATAACATAGCCCTTTTAATGAAGACATCGAGCCGCATACCTTGGCGTGTGTATACGAGACACTGGAGATGCGGTATGGTGAACTCCACCGCCAACCAGATTTGACTTTGATATGAGAATTCTATTTTATTTTAGTTGGATTAGCTCTAGGCCTGTTAGTAGCTATCATTTAGTTAGATTTTACTCTCTTTTTTAGTCACACATCGGGAGTAGTAGTTTTCTTTTCAGTTGCTCCTCCTACATAAGTGGGGCAGATCTATTGTAGAAAAGACAATTATAAAATATTGAAATATTAAGTGCATAATTTTTTACTTTAGTAATTATTGGTGCATTTGTTGTGATTGAGGTGTGAAGTCTAATCCGACCTAGGTGCAGAGAGTGAACCCTACTCTAGTTCAATACATTTTATTTTATCTCTTCCAAAAAAATTCAACCACTATCATTTGTTCGAAGATGCAGCGCTGTCGATCTCGCCACCCGCACCTTCGCCGAAACTCTAACCGCCAGTCACCATTGGCGTCATCAACCATCTCCTTCGCTACCAAAATCAACCAACGGTTGAGTTTCTATTCGGTGTCAGGTAATTAATTAGGTTTTTTTTTTCAATTTATTAAATATTGTTAGGTATGATTAGTCTCTAAAAAAATCTCTAATATACTATTAATTCTTGTTGTCTATAAATATTGAAAGAATAATTTTGCTTGAAATGGTACAACCAACTATTTCTATATTAATCTTTAGTGAAAAATTGAACGATATTAGGCAACGATATTAATGACTTCTATGTAGTAATTCAGTCTCTATGCCATTGGCGATATTATTTGCTTTCGTAAGTATTCGTTAATTACTCAGACTATGAGGCACTTCGATACATCAACTCTCAAAAGAAATTAAATGCGAGGTATGGTAGAAGGGTTGAGTTTCTTCAGGATTATACCTATCCCCTCAAGCATAAGGCGGGAGTTGAGAACAAAGACGTTGATGCGCTTAGTCGCCGCATGACACTCATTGTCGAAATGAGCACAAAGGTAATTGACTTTGAAAGATTAAAACTGAGTACAAGTCGTGTCCTGATTTTGATGAGATTTTTATTTTGTTAAATAAAGCATGACTCGTGAGATAGAAGGTTTCGTCCTACAAGATGATTATTTATTTCAACTTGTGAGATAGACCAATAATCATATAAGCCTACGTAAATTCCGATTTATATTAAGGCCCGTTCTCATTTATTACTTGAAACAATTTATTTTAGTTTGGGTCCAATTATATTAATTAATTAATTTAGAACCTATCCATATTTTTTTCTATGGCTAGGGCCCAATCAATTCTTCCTTCCTAATATCATTCTAAGCCCATTTGTTCTCAGATTACCAAAGCCCATTAAATAAGGCTTATTTATTCACCTCTACTGTTACTATTGCTGTTTTCTTTCTTCCTACTCCCACATGAATGTCCGTGGGGTCGTAGCCTATTGGTTACGATGGAGGACTTCCGTGGAATGGACACAGTTCGAATTTTTACTTGGGAACTTAGTTTCTAACCCGATGAAAATGACATATAAAAAAAAAAAAAAAACCCACATGAATATTATATTTATAGAATTACTAACTACTACTTTCCAGCATCTATTCCACTTCTTTCCATTTCTATTCTTAAGCACAGGAGAACCATTATCCATTGGTTTCTAGCTACATGAAGTATTTAAGCTTCTCTTACTATAGTTTCCTCACTGTATATATTCATTCTCCCTTACTGTCTAATATACTCATTTATGCAGAGGTTAGAGAGGAAGATTATACCTAGAAAAGAAAGCTTTCCCAACTCGGTGGTGGACGGGGCTACTGTTGGCTGTCGAGGACGGTCAATAGAGGCAGGCGAACGGTTGGTGAACGAGGTGAGGCGCATCGTTGGGGGTACAACGGCGACGTTCGGAGAAGAGGCGGGTGTGCAGGCCTAGATAGGAGGTGTTGGTGCAGTGGTTTGGCGGGCTCGGAATGGGACTGACAGGGAGCACTTGAGGAGGCCGAGGTTGGTTGGACGAGCTAGGAGGTGGGGTCAGGTCCGCTCGGCGAAGTCGTGAACGGTGTGGGGTTGGGTCATCCGGCGGAGTGGTGTCAGTGTCAAAGCTGACCTCAGAGGCTTGAAGAAGCAGTGGCCTCGATGGAGGATACTGGCAGATCCATTGTAGGGCATGTGGGGTCAGTTGACCCCGTTGAGTTTTCCAATTTTTTTTCAACTGCAGAACTGTGATTAAATAGTGCTATGCTCACAGCTGAAGTGACTGAAGTAACTGAACTGACCTTAAACAGGCTCAGGAGCGGACAGACTGTGCTGCTCACAACTGCTGCAGTTCTGGAGATAGCTGCATGTCACTGACCTAACCCACCTACCCCCCTACAAGGCTACAAGGCTACACTGCTAGTAGCGAGAGGCGTTCCTGGCTACCTGGCTGCACAGAACCCGCCCCTGGCCCCCTCCCTCTATATGAAGACAGTGCACAGTTACACAATTTTATTTCTCAAGTTCATCTCCAAGGACCAAGACTCCAACTCCAACTCCACTGTACACAATTTTATTTTTCAAGGTCATCTCCAAGGACAAGACTTCCAACTCCAACTCCAAGCAAACTGCAAGAGACGTTACTGGCTGGCGCTGCCCGCGTGCACTCACTAGTAGTAGAATTGTTGCAGGTATTTCTTCTTTTTGATGAGTACTTAATTACTTATAGATAGACATGTTATGGTTTAACTTTAACACATTCTGAATTTTGCAATCAGAAATTAAGAGCAGAGGCTAGTGAAAGTGAAACATAACTTTAGGACATTTCTTTTTTCCTTGTAGTTGTAGTTAAAATAGCTTTTATTCTGACTTTTTGGATGTGAAGCTAGTTAAAATAGCTTTTATCTAGTGGTCTATAGATTATACAAGCAAATCTTCCTTTAGAATCTAAATTTGGTTCAATTGAAATCTAAAAATGTGATAACAGAGGCTAGTTAAAATAGTTAAAATAGCTTTTTTCTAGTGGTTTATAGATTATGCAAGCAAATCTTTCTTTAGAATCTAAATTTGGTTCATTGAAATATAAAAATGTGATAATTGCCACCACTATGACTTCCAGCATATGTAGTTACCAACATGCTATGTAGTTACCAACATGCTTATGGAAATTAATATCAAAATCCTTTCGGCAAGTTATGCTAATTAAAGTAATAGTTCAGGTTATTAAGGTGGAAAAACGTAATACATGTTATTGGAAGATAGTTAAGGTTATTAAAATGGAAGATAAATTAGGGTTCATTTACTACATGTGAAGCTAAATACATGTATGTTATTTTTTAGAATGCGATTTTATTTTTAGACTTTCTTTAGTCGACCCCCTTCTCTTAAATTTCTTTGTCTGTCCCTGAGGCGGGTGAAGGTACGAGGTTGTGACTGTCGCAGGGGTGGCCGGTCAATGGAGGCCACGACGGACGGGTTGGAAGTGGGCCGGGGTTGTGATCGGAGGGTGGCTGTTCGGGTTGTGGAGAGTAGGGGTGTTGCGGTGGCTGGGTTTTGTAGGTGGGCAATGGAGGAATGGAGGATGGGTTAGGAGCTAGAGTGAATTGGAATGAAGAAACAATTATATGGGGTGGATTTAAATAGATCTGGGAGCCAAGAGAAGTGAGTTTTGTAAAAACTCGGATTTGGAAAACTGGGGGATGGAAGTTTTCCGGAAAGGTTCCTGCTAACTAAACTTATGATTACTTATTCCTTGACTAATCTAAGGTTTTAATTAACTATTTTTGTTAATTAACTTTTTTTTTTTTCCTTTTCATTTTTCATTCTTTCTTTTCCTTTAAACCAAATCTTTTTATTAACTTCTTTTTACTAAGAAAATTTATTTATCAAAATTTCTCTATAATATTAAAAAGAAATAATTATATATGTAATTCTATTTGTGGATTCATTAACGAATTTTATTCAAAATTTCCCAAATTGGTATTTATAGATTTTTCAGGAGTTACAACTTACCTCAATCGTCGAATAGGTGAGGGAACCTCTTTCGCTTCTCATCTCAAAATAAAGGCTGTTTCTTTTCTCATTTGACCGAGAGAGAGAGAGAGAGAGAGAGAGAGAGAGAGACCAAAACCCCTTCTCTACTCCTCTACCAAAACCCTAGTTTCTTCATTCCCCATCCAAATCTAACCCTAGCCCCTTCATCCCCACCCATTCTTCTTCCTATTTGAAGCCTTACCATGGATGTGCAATAGGAGGAGCTCAAAAATTCGAGGAGAGCATTTGGACTTCTTCCCTCAAGCTATTCATGTTGCTTTTGATCTTCAGTAGAGCCAATCTCTAGTAGGTAATGATCTCCTCTCTCTTTTATATGCACATTTGACCAATTAGGAGTCCTAGGCCACCAAGTGTTTGTATTTTGTTCCAATAGGATTTTTGGTTCCTAATAGGTGGTTTAGGTTTCTAATCTATAATAGACATGATAGAAGTTATGTAGATTATGTTATATAAGTAATATATATATAAATTGGGGTTTTAGGAATGCATTTGTATGAAGGGTTGTGTTGCCCTAAGTGTTTGTAGCTATGTGCATGTGTTTGGTGCTCTGAATTGGTATAGCAGTGTCAAACAGTGCACCTATGTGTGTATCTGGGTTCAGTGTCATAGGTTGTGTATCAACCTGGGTGTGTTTCCTACAGAACAGAGATATGGGTATGTGTGTATATGTATGGTAGGAGTAGCAGAGGTGTTTTGGTGTGCTCATGGCAGACAACTATTAGCAGAGCCTGTGTCCGTGAGTGAGTGTGAGTTTGTGTGTACCAGTATGTGGAGTAAGGGTAGAATACTATGCACAGATGCGTATGTGAGTGTGTCTTAGTGAAGGTTTCTTGTGTATGAGAAGTGGGTATTATGTGCAGTAGGATATGGCTACAAGGGGTTAGTAGAGGAATGAGTAGTAATGCAAACTAATTTACCCACAATCCATGTGTGGGCAGATGCTGGCAAGCATTCTGATTGCAACAGTATGCAGTCCTGGACTGCAACATGTAAAGCAGCAGGCGGGCAACATTTTTAACAACAGCAATAGCAGCAATTGAAGATGCAACAGCTGTTGCAGCATGCAGCAGCAAAAATGCATAGCTAGAGAACTCTGCAGTTTTCTGTGGGCAAATAGGTCCTTGATACAAGATTTTAAGTGTGAGAGGATGCTATAGAATGCACGAGTGTGCAGGAGTTAAGTTTTTAGCATTAGTTTTATGTGTGCAGATTTGTAAACTTGTGAATCCATGGGAAGTGTTTTGTGCAGATGTTCGGAGTTCATGTGCATATTGCCCAGTTAGTGTTTTGTGTGCAGCAAATTGGTGTGGTCCAGAGTGTGTTGATTTGGATTGTGTATCAGTATAAGAGAGTATCAGTGTACCAAAACCTTAGTATCAGCGTTGGCTGAGAACAATAATAGGTGTATCCTTCTAATGAGCTACATGAGATTCTATATTTCCAATGTCCTATGATGTACAGAGCTTAGAAGTTTGGGAATGTGAGAATATGCAGGAACTGGATTGCCTGCAGCAGAGTATTAGGTATACTCTGAATGCAGCAACAAGATAGACACAGGGGGTGTGCTATTACTGTGATGTCAACCCAGTGTGTGCACAGGACTGAACTGCAGATAATGTAGTATGTGCTCTGTGTTCGGTAAGGGGAGAGTATCCATGTGGGTATAGGTTTGTGTAAAAATTAAGTACCCAATCGTGACTTTATGTGTGCAGGAACTATCCATTAGTGTATTGGTTGAAGTATCAGTAAGACTGATTTAGGAAAGTGTTATAAATGTGTGTCCGAAGTTGATGTCAGTCGCGTATAAGTATCAGGGTTGTTGGTATACTTAGATGTAATAGGTGTCGTGAGCAGTGAATGTGGGTGTAGACGCAGAAATCTGTCTGTGCACATCAATGTCCAGGAAATCTAGTAGCAAACCCAGTACCTATTGGAACAACAATATAATAGAGTGTCACATTGGATAAACACAGGCAACAGTTATATTTGGGGAGTATTGGTATAGATGGGTACTTGTGATAAAACTCTACACTTGTAATTGTCATCTGACATGGATATAGCAGTTCTTATCAAATAGGATAATGGGTAGTATCAGTCAGTGAGGAATAGTATGTGCAGAATTTGCAAGTGAAGGAACTTTCCTTAGCATGTGTAACTGGGGTATTGAAAGAATATGGATTGTGTATGTGTCTAGTGTGTAGGCAGCTATAGGTGAAGATTGGGAAGTTTGTGGATGGATATATTGATAGAACTAGTGTCACATATATATACTATTAGATGTAGACTAAATATTTTACTAGTATTAGCGACCTAGCTTATATACCAACCTAGAGTAGCAAATAACATAGAAGACTAATAGTGAATAGATATGAATCGATCTTAAATTCCAAATCTCTTCATAAATTTAAGTTAATTCTAAATATAGGTTTTGGAGACTTAGACTCAGTACCCGACCCATATTGTAAGCTCAGGACGACATGGAAGTACTTGCTCTCAGTTTTACTTTATGCATGTAGTACATATTCCGTTCTCGTATCCTGATACTAGCCTTTCACACTTGACTTGAGATAGAGATTTTCATGTCGTGGTTTACTTATCGTGTATCCTTGACCGTGTCTTGTTAGAATACTAAGAATAACATAAAATTTACCAAAACTCTGGACAAAATACATAAATGCTAGCCCGTCGTCAACCGACATGCCTTATCACAAAATACATAAATGCTAGTACGTCATCAACTGACGTGCCTTATCTTATTTTACATGAATGCTAGCTCGTCATCAATTGACGTGCCTTATCCTAATCACATGAATGCTAGCGTGTCATCAACTGATATTGCCTTAATTACTTGTCTAGTACCCTACATGCTTGCTTGATATTCTCGGTACATTGTTCACACTATTCTTGATTCTACTTGTATGTTTTCTTGCGTATCAATTGCTCATGACTCAATTACTGTTCATGTTTAAACTTACATATCACTTTACCTGTTCATGTTTCTTCATCATATTGTTCTGTAATGATGAGATGTATTTGTACTTGCTACAATCCTGACTGGATAACATTTTTAGGCGATGAGTTCGAGGACATATGTCCGACCCATTACGGACCACAGGAGGGCCAGGGGATGGACCCAACAGAGATATAGCTGGCTGACATCTAGTTTAGCCTAGATTACCTATCTTAGTATTTTTGATCGGATTTGTCTTCAGAACTTTTATTTGAAATGTTATTTATATTTGGGATTTTAGATTGTTCTTGATGTTGGAATCTTCTAGACTTGAAATTTTGAGAACTTGTGACTTTCTTAGCTTTTCTATATATTTTTTGCTTGCACCTATCTTCCTTAGCATCTTGTGGTTGAGTATATTGATTCATATCTTGAAGCGAAATGTAGAGGTGATATCTGGAAATGATAATTGTATGAATTATTGGATGATATATGTGTAGAGGTTTAGACAATGTTCTACTACCGATATTGTGGCGTAGGCTGGACGTACCTACGTACTTGTGTCCGAATATTCGAGTGCGGGTTGTGACACTACTCAAAGTGTATTTCCTCAAGTTCTAACTACTCACTAACCCCTTCTATAACTCACGGTCAATATGGGTAGTCAATTTAGTCTAATCTTAGGTTAAATATTTTATAAGAAATCATTCACCCAACTACACAAGCATCACAATCATTTAAGCCACTAACTACCCATTTCTACTTACGGTTTTATCTAACTCAACCACGACTAACCTTAAGGTAACAATGACATAAGGTTAAGTGGGGTAATCCATACCACTCTCAAACAAGGGCAAAGCCAGCAAATCAAGAAGGAGATTAATAAATTTTCCAATTCTGAAGAGGCCAAATCAAGATGTATAATACGACGCGGTCTAGATAAATCTAAAAAAACATATATCTTCCCAATCATGTCATCCAAGGTTACTGTCTCGCCTACGCGCATGGATGAAGTCCAATATGCGTGGCTGCAGTAAAACTACGGTTCATAATTCTACAGATGGTGGCTGCAGTATGCATTGGCTCGCCAGAATAGGTCTTCAGATTACACATTTGACATAATCCATGAGATCCAACTCTATCATGATGCAAGAATTTGAACTTATAAAAGGGCGAACAATCAATACTAGATATATATAATGGGTAAGTAACTCATTATGCAATTCTTAGACAAACAATAAGGGTAAGGTTCACTAGGGATACCCTAATAATATGTCTAATCTTGAGCATTCTTAATAAACTTAATTGGTAATAATTTATCAATAAGTAAGAATTTAAGCAAGATGGAAAACTCCAACAATTTAAACAAGTTAACGATGTGAAATAATACAAGAAGAGTGAACGATAAAGATAGTCATAATCTGTGAAGGAGTCTTGATCTTAGAATTGATCATTCTTACCTTAACATTCTTCCATTTTATTAGCCTAGTCCCATTTTCTTAAATTTAGACACAAGACTTCAATCTAGATTTTAACCCTTCTTAAATCTTAATATAATCCTTAACAAGGTTTATAGTTAATCATCCTTCATAAACACAAGCTACTATAGGTTAGGCTACCAAAGTGGAAACTCTCGAAATTTTATCCATTAGTGTTTACGTTCAATATAATTCGACATACACATAACCTAAGTTATAACATTTGTCGTACCCTTAACTTCCTCAAATAAGCACAATCATAACAATAAAACTAACAATACAATTTACCTATGAGGTATTCTTAATCATATCAACTCTTCTAAGATCAACGAAGGACAAAAGACAAGTAGAATAAAAGACTGTCACAAGTTAAAGTTATAGATCACAAGCTTAGAAAAAAGAAAACTAGAACCTAACAAATAATCATAACTATGAATGAGCACTGAATCTCCTAGAATCCAATCATTCAGTCACAGGCTTATTCTAACTTAAGTACCAACATGAGTATGTTTTTTTTTTTTTTTTTTTTTTTTGTATTTTTGTTTTTTTTGTGAAGGCTGACCTGTATGAGCCACTATAAAAAAATGTTACGACCCGCTCCTAAATAATTGCTACCCATCTCCTCCTTCCTTTTGCCAACCGCCGACCGGAGTAGCCCCAACCGCCGACGGGAGCCGTCCTCCCTGCTCTCTTCCCTGTCCACCCTCTTCCTTCTCCCCGTCAGCAACACATCACCACCATCTCCTCCCTGAGCACGATCCGCCTCCTCGACTCGCTGGATCCCTCGGGCCTGTCACGACCCCGCCGTTATCCTCCACCCTCGATACGACTCGCTGGACCACCACCTGCACGACTTCCTCTCCTCCTCCCTATTCTCTCCTTCCCCGCCTCGATCTTCCCTCAGATCAGACCTCGCCGGAGCCCGACCTCACCGCCTGCACATCATCGTCCCCGACGTCCATCCTCCTCTCCCCCGCTCGACTCCTCTCCGGTCTCCCCATCACCTCGACCTCGACCTGCACTACCGCCATTAACCTCCTCCCATCGTCATCGTCCCCATCACTACCATCACAACCTCCTCCACCTTCAACTCCCTCGACGCACAACACCTCCACCTGAACCACGACAGCCACCGCCATCATCTGCACATCACCACCATCGCCATTAAACGCCTTCCTGAGCCGTTCACCACCACCACCACTCCACAACCCGTCTCCTCCCTTCTCTCTCCTCCTCCTCCTCGACCGCAACCTTCCCTCGTCGACCCCCTCTCCACTCTCCTCCTCCTCGGGCCGCCTGAGCCCTAGCCGGAGCAGCAACTTCCCATCATCCTCATCATCATCCCCATCTTCATAATCACAACATACACCATCATCTCATCACCATCATCATCCTAATCATCCCTTAATCATTATCATCCTCACCTTAATCCCCTTCATCAATCACCATCACCCTAATTACTATCATTACCTTCATCATCAACATTATCATCCCCTTCATCATCAACATCATCATCGCCAATGATCATCATCAACATCATCATCACCAATGATCATCCTCATCCTCATCATCATTACCCTCATCATTCCTATCATTATCATTACCCTCATCATTCCTATCATCATTATTACCCTCATCATTCCTAATCATCACCCTAATCATCATAATCCTCATCAACAGCATCACCCTCGTCATCATCATCAACATCGATATCATCGTCATCATCGCGGACCCGTCACCCTCACCAAAGACAACCTGCAACAGTCACCCCGATTCCAGTGCGTACATGCTAACCCCAAGGTTCGAACCAGTCCCTCTCCTTTTATTTTATGTGTGCTTGTGTGAATAACAGCTAGATTAGCATATTGGTTCAGTTTAGTTGGTTGGTGTGATTTCAGACTGTGTCGGTTAACCTAGTGTGCTCGTACGTATGTGCGTATGCACATAATATTAGTTTGATATATATATATATATATATATATATATATATATATATATATATATATATATATATATATATAAGCAGGTAATTAGATGCTAAATAATAATTATGACTATAATATATTGCTGTGAGACCCTAGGTTAATTATGGATATCCCATATTTACGTTTGACCAAGTGACCCTTAGAACTTGTGAGTTGACTGCCTTGTGTACATTAACGTACTGGCTTAGACACATGATAGTTGACTGTCTGATTTTGATACAACATTTAATATAGGACACCCGCGTAGTTTGACGCACATTTGACCCTGCTAGATGACCAGTGTCACCCCTAGCGTACCCTCTGAGTCCAGTGTATTATGGTTGTGTATGTGCTAGTGTAATGACTGATGTTGTATTGTGTTATATTATATGTATATAGGACTATTGGATTGTTCTGTGCGACTTCAGGAGCAGGTTATTGGTACTATGCAGCTTTCTTGCCAGGCAAGTATACCTTGCCATTGTACTGTGATTTACTTTCCATATGATGCATGTATTTTATTTCTGTCATTTAGTTCATATATTTTAACTGCTATATAAACTGCGCGTCCAAGGAAACTTGGGTGCAACGACGGTGTTGTCGTATTCTGTTTTTATTATGTATATGCATGTTGACATAGTTTATGAGACCACCCCATTATCATGAGGCATTCTTAGGTTTTATTGGCCGTGACACAGCTGTTACATGAGTGTGAGTCTCATGTAGGACACGAACTTACGTGACAGGCTGGCCTCCTGTACGTATGGGACGTGCGTTAGGGATAACTACTGTTAGGGATTTGCATGCTAGAAGACTTGGCATTTATTAGAGGTATTATCGTGTCATGGATGTGACATGCTTAGAGCATGGGGTGGGAAGAACAACAAGTAAGGCATTTGGGCTCCTTTGCACTTTCCTTTATGTAACCCGTACGCTCCGTCGGAGATACGTGGCGGTGATGACCCCTATATTACTAGCGGCCTCTGGCGTTCAAAAGATGACATGCTTTGTAGGCCCCTGATTCTCCGAGAGAATCATGCTAATCCCATTTATGGCCAGATAGCCCACTTGTTAGAAAGTTGTTCTTAACGTGCATTCACATAGATGGTTAGGCGACCAATTGAATGTTTATTTCAGTACTTTATTGGCATGCTTCTATGTATCTTATTATGTCCCTCTGAGGACCTGGTCCCTTTCTAGGTGTAAATGTTCATGAGTATTCGCAGGAGCGCAGATCCAGACTTGCTACTTATATTTCGAGGAGGTCTTCTCTTCGAGTCGCATTGATTGTTAGTTGATGTACTTATATTGTTCCTTTTATATTCTAGTTTGGTAGTGGATTTGTTTTCACCCGGCTATTATCTTTTGATACTTCACATTGAGATTTAGTTACATAGTTATTGGTTATTTATCTATTTATTTATGATTTCTGTGGATGAGATTTAGTTATGCCCAGTGACTTATATATATACCACTGGTGAATTGTTATTCATATTACAGCGTACGTGTGTTATGGTTTCCATATATTGGAGTGCCATATACATACGGTTGGCATGCTTATGTATTCCTAGTCCTACGTATTTTGGGACTGGGGCATGACAATTCAGCAGGTCCCGAGGTAGACAAAGTGCTCCTCCGGTACTGCCTACTGTTGGTTCCGGATTGTCGTCGTCCAGTACTCCAGTATATCGATCAGTCGCATCTCCGACTGCGACGACATTACGTGGTATCACTCCTGGGACGAGTAGTTCCAGGCGTGATAATACTCCCTCGTCCAGCATTCCTCCTGCTGACGGAACCATGGAGACAGATGAGCATGTAGAGGAGGTCGTGCCGACGTTGTCCCAGCATCAGCAAGATCCTCCATGCGCACCTCCGGAGGAGACGAGGACAGAGATTTGGGCCGACGGTATAAAGTAAGTCAATTAGATGGTTTAGCATTATATATATAGTGTATTTCTTTATTCATCACATATTGACTTTTTCGATCAAAATAATTATCTCTGTATAGATATTGTCCATCGTCGGTTCAGAGACGCCTGGGCCTATTTCTGAGAAACAACTATGGTGGCCCTTGGATCAACTACTCTGAAGCTCCGGAGGAGAGGAAGACGTTCTAGTTTGCGCACTTCTAGGTAAAAGTATATTATATAAATCCTCTAATTTATGCATATTATATAACTTATCCGAGATGCTCACTTACTAAATTATTTATTGTAGCAAACGTATTTCTATCCTCCGCACCGAGCCGAGTTGATCGAGCGGATGTTTTCTGCCGTTGCCGCCAAGCTTATCCGTGATGCTCTGGATGACCAGAAGGCTCGTGATCGTGCTGGAAAACTGATCCAAGGTTGGATCACGCCTGAGTAGTGGACTGCGATGAGGGCTAGATTCGACGATCCGAGCTACAAGGAAAGCTCTGAGAAGGCCAAGGCGGCTAGGCGGAATGCTACAAAGTGGTGTGGTGGCTCGATTCCGTTGACAGAATATTTCCGTCGTTTGGTATATTTTTATTTAAGATATATTATTTTAATGTAAGTACGATAAAATGGTAGTAAAAAAATGTTTAATTTTAGTACTAAATAATATATTTTTAACAGCTACAGAGGGGTGAGGATGCAAACATGGTGACCGTCTTCTTGGCCACCCATCGAAAGGACGGAAATCTCATTGATGAGATGGCCTCGCAGACCTATGTAAGTATTACTTTACTTTGTGTTAATTTTAATATAACTTAGGCAATTATCGAGTATCCAAACTTTTCTAGGCTGAGTATCTTAGGCTGCGTGAGCGGGCGGCTGCTAGTGCACCTATAGCTGGAGAGGCTGGTACTTCCTCGCAGCCCGCTCCAGCTCCGTCGGCGGACGGCCTGTGGGTGACCGCCGCTGGTGGTCTCCAGAGGGGTACGTACTACGGTACGGGATCTTATGGCGCCCTGGTTGCGACGCAGTCATCTAGGGCCTCCCCGACAAGTGCACATTCCCCACAGTCCTCGCAGTCGTCGGCCAGAGTCCAGGAGGTCGTTGACTGTCAGATTACGTCTCTCCGTGATGAGTTGCTGCGAAGGATGGAGGAGCAGCCCCGGTCCCAGCTGCAGGCGGACGATCCGACGCTCATCGCACGATTCGATATGCTCGACCGTAGCATTACGGAACTCCGGGATTTGACAAATGATCTTAGAGCCTCGACAAAGCGCACCGTGACGGAGCTGCAGGCATCACAGCTATCCATGGACGAGAGGCTGACGATGATGCAGGATTCAATGGTTCATAGCAGTACGAGGCTGTTATCTACCATGGATTCTTACAACCAGCGACTCGCAGAGTTGGAGCGGATACGTCCTCCTGGTGCACCTACATCGACACAGACTCCACCGACGTCACTGCCTTCTCCATCGACATTGGTGTCGATTTCACAGGAGCAGTATGATCGGTTCTTATCCTTCATGCGCGCCGGTGGTCATCCTTCTGCAGATCCGCAGTAGTATAGATATTTGCATGTATATTTGTTGGATATTTGTATTCTTTGTATTATTTAGGATAAGACTCAGTTGTATGGATATATATTTGATGTATTCTTTACGACGATATTTGCTGGATATTTTATTTTCTTCAAATTTTATTATATTATTCATATTAAATATATGTTAATTTATCGGTGTTGAGTGTTCAACCCAAGGGGGTCGGCGAACCCAGAAAATTCAACGGAGGGTTGCTCCGGGTCTATTTGTACAGATTGTGAATTAATATACTGCAGGAATAATAGTTTGGAAACAATTCAGTATCCATTTTTTTATTTTTTTACTGTACAATTAGCGATATTTTTAGCGACATTACTATACGTCGCTAAGTTGCGACGTTACCACACGTCGCTAATGACGTCGCTAAAATCGTCGCTGTACGTCGTAACTTGCTGACATGGCAGTTTTGCCAGGTTATTAAAGACGTCGCTGTAACGTCGCTACATACGTCGCTAATTAGCGACGTTAAGCGACAAAAGAGTACGTCGCTAATTAGCGACGTTGAGTCGCTAAACGTCGCTAATTTAGCGACGCATCTACGTCGCTACAAAACGTCGATATAGCGACGTCGTTAAAGGTGACTTCTGTAAAACGTCGCTAATTACGTCGCTAAACCTAATTAGCGACGTTTATTAGTCATTTAGCGACGTTTCTTTACGACGCTAATTTGACTTTTTCTGGTAGTGTGAGGTGTGGGTGAGCTATCATGATGCATGTAGAGTTGGGTATGATCATATGAGCTACTAATATTTTTCGTCCCCAGCCAGCACGATGGATCCCAATCTCGACTCCTCGTGATAGGTCTCGATGATGCCAACTCGTGTATACAACAGTGTCAGAATCATGTACGCTATACAACTAGAATTATAGAGATAATCAACATAATGAAAACTGTCAGAGAATGTACTCGCCTGTGGTCCTTAGCTGGTATGAATCAATGTCTTATTTTCGAGGTCTTGTCTGAACAATCCAACAGTCCTATAGACATCATATAATAGTAATGCAGAATCAGTCGATACACTAACATACACACAATCATAAATACACTGAGCTCAGGGGCTACGCTAGGTATGACACTGGTCAACTAGCAGGGTTAAATGTGCATCTAACTGCACGGGTGTCAGGTCCTCAAATGCTGTGCAAAATCAGACAGTCAAACACCAACATGTGTCTCACCAATACGTCAGTGTACACAAGGCAGACACTCATAATCACTCAGGGTCGCATGGTCAAAGTAAATACGGGATATCCGTAATTATACTAGGGTCATATAGTATATATATACATTGCAGTCATAATTAGTACTTAGCAATTAACTCCTACACAATATATATATATATATATATATATATATATATATATATAAATACTATACGCATACACGTATGTATACGCATACGAGTCATTGGGTTCTCCAACACGGGTCTGATGATAACTAACTGAACCTGATGTAGAAGCATAAAATATGCTGGGAAATTGTACGCGTATTATACAGTCAAACTCCCCAACATACATGAAGTCAGCGTAAAACAGAGCCTCAGAGCAATGTGGCGTAAAATATGGCTTCAGAGCTGTACGCGTAAAACAGAGTTTCAAATCTGTTTGGCGTAAAATATGACTCCAGAGCTGTCCGCGTAAAGTAGTGCTTCAAGGCTGTTTTGGCGTAAAAGGTTGCTTTACCCTCCTGCGTAAAGTTCAAAATATGTTTGTTTTTAATGTAGCGTAAAGTTGTACGAGGAACCCTTCGTATTCCTCGGATGAATTTGTCAGACAAAGCAGCGAACCTGACTCCTGACAAAAGTACTGCACGATGATCGAGAGGACGACTGTGATGATGATTTTGCACAGAGACCCAGGCTGTCATTTAGCGACATATTCTTGATACAAGTCATTTTTACGTATTCAAAGAATACGCTGCCTATTCTACATGGGCAGAAAGGAGTTTTACGCTCAAGATAAAGACAAAATCAGATGCCACGTCAAAAGCTGTTTCCTACACAGAGCTCGAGGCATATCTCTGCATTTAATACACGAGATGGGGGCATATCTCTACATTTAATGCACGAGACTATTCTTCAGATTTTGTCATGACGGGGAAGAGCTAAAACTGTAACTAATAAGCTCACATCACCATCCTTGCATTTTACGCCAACAAGGCTATTTTTAACTATAGGAGTACGCCGTATGCTATCTCCTCGAAATACGCCAACTCAGTCATATTTGCCAAGGTATGTGATAAGGCTATTTAGCCCGGAATACGCTCAAGACCTCAGTCGTGATGGATAATTGACTGGAAAAGCTAAAACTGTGACTAATACGCTCACATCACCATCCTTGAATTTTACGCCAATCAGGTTATTTTTAACTATAGGAGTACGCCGTATGCTATCTCCTCGAAATACGCCAACTCGGCCATATTTGCCAAGGTATGTGATAAGGCTATTTAGCCCAGAATACGCTCAAAATCTCAGTCATGATGGATAATTGGCTATTTTGCGCTGGTTATCTATTATTCATGAACTATCAAGTTTTACGCAGAGTTTGGCTTTTACGCCAACAAGACAGAGTTTGGCTTTTACGCCAAGAAGACAACTATTTGGCTTTTACGCCAAGGAGACAGCTATGTGGCTTTTACGCCAACCATCTTTACGCAGGGGCTGTCACCTACGTGGCTTGCATGCCATGGTCTTCGAGAAGCAGTTATACACGTTACCTTATAAAGGGATACGTGTCACACGCAGATTTGGAAGATTATTTGAACGTGGGTAGCAGTTGTCATAACCGCATCATAACAAAGGTAGTCTTCTTCACATCTAGGCTTTTACGCCAACTAGGCTTTTACGCCTACAAAACAGTTATTTGGCGTTTATGCCAACCATCTTTACGCGAGGGGCAGTTACCTACGTGGCTTGCATGCCGTGATTTTCGAGAAGCAGTTATACGCGTTACCTCATAATGGGACACGCGTTATACGCGGATTCAGGAGATCATTCAAATGTGGGTAGTAGTTATTATAACCTCCGTGTAAAAGGTGCAACTCTCTTCACAGCTTGGCTTTTACGCCGACTGGACAATTATTGTGACTGATTTCTATAAATAGAGACCCCTGATCACAGGGATAGAGGGGAGAGAAGATCAGAAAATAAGAAGAAAAGAAAGGGGTGCACAGGGAGACAATCATTAGAAAATAGGCGCACAACCACAAAGGCCGAGACAATAAAAGAATCATATCAGACATCGACCAGGGCACTATCAGAGATCAGAAAGAGAGAGCACAGACAGAGAGTGTTGGTTGACAGTTCAATCCCACTTGCAACATTTGAAGCTTCTTCTTCTTCTACATCACTTCTTTATCATCGTGTGGTCCAAGGGACAAAGTGATCGACCGCAGATCAGACTCCTATAGCAATATTTTCCCAGAATCATTTTTATTGTACTTAATATCCTCGTATAGGATTAATTGTACTCTTTTCTTGTTTGTAAACAAAAAGGTTTCGTACAAACCCTCTATTTGTTTTATTTCAAACAAAATGGTGACTCGCTAGGTGAATTTTCAAAACCTATCATGTTCATAATACCTCTGATAGTGTTTTGTATACCAGGAGAGTTTAATAGTCTGAGTTTGTAAACCAAAAGAGCTTCGTACAAACCCTCTATTTGTTTTATCATCAAACACAAGATGGCGACTCTACTGGGAATGTGGACGTATTTGCGCATACACGTACAACGTGTGCGGAAGGTTTTTTCTCTCGAAGTCTTTACCTGTGATGCCCGGAGCGCAGCTAAACGGCGGAGCACTTCGTTCAGAACGAGGCTTGTTTGGCCTAGTAGGAGTCGCTCGTGCTTGAGCAGAGGAGCGAGATGAGGAAGCGGCTTTCTTTCCCTTAGCCGCAGATGCCTGTTTTGGTGCCATGGCGAATCTGAGTTCTCTGGAAGAGACGAAGACGAAGAGTTATTAGAAAGAAGACGAAAGATTCTCAGAAAAAGACAAAGGGTTTTTACAAAGACAGATGAAGGGTTTTTCTCTCACATGACCCAAGGCTATTTATAGAGTTCAGATAAATCTTTGAATCCTTAACCGAATCCGATCTTATCTGATCAGTTATGATTTGGGACCACGTCAGCCGATCATTTGAAAAGGAAGACGGACAGTCATGCTGCGTAACAGATATATGATTTTACGCTCAAAAGCTTTTACGCTCAGAAGCTACAAATCTACGATTTTACGCGCAGAGCACAGATCTACGATTTTACGCTCAGAAGCTACAGATCTATGCTCAGAAGCTTTTATGCTCGGAAGCTTTTACGCTCAGATGCTACGGATTTATGGTTCTACGCATTACGCGGGACAGATCAGTCAGCAGAATACGCGTATATATTAATCTGAGTTTTACACTCGAAAAAGTCAGTTACAATTGACCATTTCATGCTTCTTATTCAAAGTATTCCAGACTTAGCCAAGTCTAAACTTTTTGAAGGGGGTCTTGTAGAAGCATGAAATATGCTGGAGAATTGTACGCGTATTATACAGTCAAACTCCCCAACATACATGAAGTCAGCGTAAAGCAGAGCCTCAGAGCAATGTGGCGTAAAATATGGCTTCAGAGCTGTACGCGTAAAACAGAGTTTCAAATCTATTTGGTGTAAAATATGACTCCAGAGCTGTCCGCGCAAAGCAGTGCTTCAAGGTTGTTTTGGCGTAAAAGGTTGCTTTACCCTCCTGCGTAAAGTTCAAAATATGTTTGTTTTTAATGCAGCGCAAAGTTGTACGAGGAACCCTTCGTATTCCTCGGATGAATTTGTCAGACAAAGCAGCGAACCTGACTCCTGACAAAAGTACTGCACAATGATCGAGAGGACGACTGTGATGATAATTTTGCACAGAGACCCAGGCTATCGTTTAGCGACATATTCTTGATACAAGTCGTTTTTACGGATTCAAAGAATACGCTGCCTATTCAACATGGGCAGAAATGAGTTTTACGCTCAAGATAAAGACAAAATCAGATGCCACGTCAAAAGTTGTTTCCTAGACAGAGCTCGAGGCATATCTCTGCATTTAATACACGAGATAGGGGCATATCTCTGTATTTCATGCACGAGATTTGGTTCTATTCTTCAGATTTTGTCATGACGGGGAAGAGCTAAAACTGTGACTAATACGCTCACATCACCATCCTTACAGTTTACGCCAACCATGTAACGCCCCGCAACTGCTCGGAGCGTTACGCTGAGTCGGAGTCGGATAAAATGAATCAAATGCTGGTTACATTTGAAATGTCGGATTTCGGGAAGAAGGATTAATCGAGTTGGTTTCAATGTGCAAATGGCTAGCGGGTTCGATGGAAATCAGGTGTTCGTTCCGAACACTACTGAATAGCTGGATGGAAACGATAATGCCGTCTTCCTTAGTCCGATCGGTCGGATGATTTGGAGAGCACGACCCGCTCGCACGGTCATACCAGTTGAGTAGATCGCGCTTGCATCGGACCACGGGTTCAAGGGATTGGCCGTATCGGCAGGACAGGATGCCTAACGGATTCAAACAATGTGAGTGGGCTCTTTCCCTTCTCCTCTACTCCTTCATGCCTAATAATATGGAAAACACGTAATGGCTTGTACACTTGGGCTGAAACATCGGGAAGCACTACACTGAGGCGTGCATAGAGTGTGCGTCGTTGGCTTGGTAGGATTGTGGCTTGAGCTGGCTTACGCGTTGGATAGTTGGATTATACATTTGAGGCAGTCGGTTGGATTACTTGGGATTATGCTTGGATAGTTGGATGCGATAGTCGGATTATACATTTGAGGCGATCGGTTGGATACTTGGGATTTGGCTGGAACGGTTGGAAATATACAAGTTGGAATGATACAATTGAGGCAATAGGAATATCGAGAATATCGGGAATCCGGACGAGCGAGCGTGCATCCGTGCACGAGTATCACTGGGTCGCTTTGTCTTGCAAAGCGAGCAGTTGTGGTTCGAAACCGAACAACTGCATCGGCGAGGGAATTGTGCCACTGTTGGGGCATTGTGCCACGGGATTATTCGGAGTGTGGGGTGTTGCACCCAATGTGAAACACTGTGTTGGGAAGCGGCAATGTGAAACACTGTGGATTTTGGTGCCTTGGGATTTAATCCTGAGATCGAGATTTGGACTCCTTTGGGAGGATATGTTGGAAGAATGGTTATGGATGCTTTGGTTGGTTATTCGGTGGAACGAGTTTAGGATCGCTTGGTGGGGCGAGAATGTTCGATCCTCTCGCCTCACCTACCTTCTGCATGTCACGGACAACCTGTGTACACCAGGGTGTTGATTTCCTTGAAACGGTTTTTATCCGGGGCACTGGAGCCGTTTCTATCCGGAGGGAAATATCGATTCGTGCTTTGGCGCGGTGCATTGCGGGACCTCCAGCGGGGCTTGCTACCCGGGCTGATAGGGCGCACCGTAATGCTTGGAATATGTCCTTTATGGCTTGGCCAGTGACTTCATATAGATAAGAGTTGGCTTGCTTTACTTTCGTTGGTTTGTGCATCGTGTAGGCGCGGCCACCTTGCCTCGGCAAGAGTGTGCATTCGAGATGGGAATATATAACTTCGGTTGAGGATGGATATTGAGGCGAGTCTGATGGTTCGATATGTTATCGTGCAAACGATGGCATTGAGTTAGACGGGTCGGCTATATATAAGCTGCTTGTCGTTTGGTTTGAGAATGAATGCTTGCATGCTTAAACTGTTTTACTGCTTTCCTTAACATGTCATCCATATGCCATGAAAAGAATCTAGGATTCAACTAGAAAGATCACCATTTAACTGTGTGCATTCACTACTTACTTAGTGTCGGCTTAGACGAGTGGGTTACCCCGCTCACCAGTACGGTTGTGTACTGACCCACGTTTGTGGGCAATATTTCAGGTACACAGGCGTAGTGGCGCTGCTTGGATATACGGGACAAGATGTATGAACTGTAAGTACCTTTGTGGGCTAGAGAAAGAGCAAGAGTTATTTCATCGTCTCCGTGGCATCGCCTTTGTGGCATTGACTCGGGGCATCTCATTTGGACCCTATCGTGAGCTTCGCTGCGTATACTCTGATGTGTGCTTGGTACACAATTGGCTTCCGCTGTAACTTGGTTGTTTCGATGATAACTTTCGTGTTTAACAACATCGCCTTGTACGAGCGCAACTCCAGGCTCGTACGGCATCACGTCCCGAATAGAACGATTTTCCCGCGGGAGAGCTGCAACGTGGTGATTTCACGTTCAGCGGGGACTATTGGGCTTGCGGGAGTTTGGGGCGTGACAGATTGGTATCAGAGCGCCCGGTTCATTTCTTCGGACTTGGTCCTTCGCTTCATCACAAATTCTAAATAGCTTCCGCGTGTCGTTTAGCTCTTGACTCTACTCAGTGCCGCATCGGATGTTTCATGCAATAAGTCTATTTATTGCTGGTTTTGGCTGCATGTTATTCTGGGTTGTGTTGGTTTGGTTGGTTTTCGTAGGATCGTTTAGCCTCGTTAGGCGTTGTTGCATTCGTGCAGCAAGTTGGTTGGCGTTGTTGCATTTGTGCAACAAGTGTGGGCTTCCGTTGGGTTGGCTTGGCTTTTCGTTCTGGGAGATTCTGATTGCCTCAATGGATCAGTTGGTTGGCTAACGAGATTCGGCTATGCGGCATGTTTTGAGTAGAAACATTCGATGGGAATGGATCCTTGCACGAGTTGCTCGTCTAGCGATTGTGTTGGGTATAAGTTGGAATTTTGGCTGTGGCGCATCGGTTGGGCAAGTTCGAGTTTGGCTCGGGAATATCAGGATCAGTTGGAACGAGTTGCTCGTACAACAAAGGTGTGGAACCGTTGGGTATTGGGTTGGATTATTTGGAAGAGAGCTCGATGTACGGGATTACTCGTGTTGCGAAAGTATCAGACGGTTTGAGAATAGTTGGAAGTATTAAGAACGGGAAATCGCACGAGTTACATCACAAGAAGGATGGAAAGTTTTGGATAATTCGAGCATTGCCTGAGTTTTGTGTCAGACTCGAATTGGGAAAGGCAAGATCTTGCATGAGGGATGGTTCGAACGGATCTCGGATTCGTGAAAGAAAACGTAATGTGAGTAGCGAATTGATTCGAAGTGGTATATGGGATCAAATGTGTTAAGCAAGGCATTGGAAATATTTTGGTTGGACATCTATTTGAAATTGCCTGAACGGGCTCGGATAACGAATACAAGTCGGTTAGTGCAAATCGATTGAGTTGGAAAGAGTAAAAATGGAGCAAGCGAATATTGAGTTATGATTCGGCAGAATCACCTCGGAATAGTCGGTTTGGGATAGACGCTGGTTGACGCAGATTTTGCACGAGGGCAACTATATTTCCAAGTGGTATATGGTGCAATGGAATTTGACTCGGGTATCCTTCGATACATTAGACTTGAGAACTCAAGGACGGAGTCGTGCAAATGGAAGTATCATTGGGCTTAAAAGATGGACGGAATCGGAACGAACATTTGGGTTATGCTTGAGCAAAGCGATGGGATTATCGGAAGGATAGCGAGCACGAACTACGATTTTGGGCAACACATTTGAACCGTTGGTTGAGCAAAGAAACACGAACTTGGCTTGGAGGGACAATACGATTGATTCACGCAAACTTGAAGGATTTTGGATATTGTTGCTCGAGAAATTGAATCAGGTTTAGCGGAGATGAAATTTTGGGCAAAATGGTGCAACGATGATAGACGGATTCTCCGGAAGACGTGGACGGATTGTGGCAACAAGGGAAGGCAAAAAGATTTTTGGCGAATTGATTTCTGAAGATAGCTAAATGTGGGAGCAACGTCGGAACGAATCACTGTGCTGCTCGAGTAAGTTGGAAGTGCAAGGCGGGACGTGGCAAATGGATAAGAATTGGAGCAAGTCTTGGGTTTTGAGAATCATTGCAATTTGTGGTGCGAAAATCGAACATGCAATTCAGAAATTTGATGGATTCAGGGCAGAACGACGGATTGATGGTAGACGGTTTCAACGAGCACATTGCTCGGATTCGGGAGTTCGCTCGGATGGGATGGTTGGAATTTTGATTCGGATTTGCAGATGAGATATAGCATGGTTTATAGTAACTGTCCATCGTGATGATTACAATTATCGAGCGTAGCTTCGGGACAGCCGACCCTAAGCGACCTTGCCCGCTGAATCGGATATGAATATGGTAGACCCATAGAATGACCCTTGAGGCGGCGGATTTGGGAATGCGTCGAGGGCAGATGTGAGGCAATGTGATTTGGCTTATTGACTGAGTGTTGGATTTGAGAGATCCTTGGGATAGCCTTCAGCTGAAGATACAGCCGGAAGATCGAAGCGATGGTGGGAGTAGCCTAGTCAACTGATGAGATTCAGAGTCACAGATTTTTGTAGATGGCATCGCCTCTGACTCATCGTGCTCTGGAAGGGAATAGCATTTATATGAATGGACGACTGTGGCGGCTCGTTCAAATCAAATCTTTGTGAATACTGGAAGGAACAGATGTGCATCAGATTTACAAGATGTCTCGGAACTTAGTCTGGGAAACGTGCTCATTCGGAAGGCGAAGGTGATATTCTATGCTTCGAGGCAGTGGAAGCAGCGCGAAGAACTATTTCATGCGCAACCTAAGAATTGTGGCGAGTGTGTCCACGTTGAAATCGTGGCGACACAAATCCCTTTGGCGTGGCAGCGAGATCTTCGTGGATCACACGAACCTCAATATAGATGTTCACCCTGTGAGATATTGAGATGGCAGGAAATGTGTTGGACTGAGCTGAACAAAGCAAAGTTGATATTTGGGTAAGTCGCATAGCTGGGGTAGATCAGTTGAGTTTATCGTTCGGTGCATGAGATAATATTTGGAGATGTTGCTAGTACTGAATTCAGAAATAGTGGGATGGATTGAGCTGGAACGCGAACTCATTGAGTCGGTGAAAAATCTGCATAATTGAGAATAGTTCTCGAGCGAATGTGTTGGAATGGAAATCGTGATTTGGTCCAATTGGGAGCAAAGCAAATGGACGCCTCGAACATAAAGATACCCTTGTAACTTGTTCAAATTTGCTATCGCAAAGCTCGGCTGAAATGCATGTATTTTAGGGACGCCTTAAATATATGTACGATCCAAAACTAAGCGATACGAGAAATTCGGGTTGAGCTGCAAGGAGGATGTGGGAATTCGTGAAAATTTATTCGAGCGTTCAGCAGAACGAGATGCGGAGTCAGAATCGTGAATATGTGAGTTGCTTAGAGCAGATCTATGGAATTGGATTATGGCATGCTAGTAAGGAATGAGTACCAGCACGGTTCGTGGACGAACCTGATTCTAAGTGGTATATTATGTAACGTCCCGCAACTGCTCGGAGCGTTACACTGAGTCGGAGTCGGATAAAATGAATCAAATGCTGGTTACATTTGAAATGTCGGATTTCGGGAAGAAGGATTAATCGAGTTGGTTTCAATGTGCAGATGGCTAGCGGGTTCGATGGAAATCAGGTGTTCGTTCCGAACACTACTGAATAGCTGGATGGAAACGATAATGCCGTCTTCCTTAGTCCGATCGGTCGGATGATTTGGAGAGCACGGCCTGCTCGCACGGTCATACCAGTTGAGTAGATCGCGCTTGCATCGGACCACGGGTTCAAGGGATTGGCCGTATCGGCAGGACAGGATGCCTAACGGATTCAAACAATGTGAGTGGGCTCTTTCCCTTCTCCTCTACTCCTTCATGCCTAATAATATGGAAAACACGTAATGGCTTGTACACTTGGGCTGAAACATCGGGAAGCACTACACTGAGGCGTGCATAGAGTGTGCGTCGTTGGCTTGGTAGGATTGTGGCTTGAGCTGGCTTACGCGTTGGATAGTTGGATTATACATTTGAGGCAGTCGGTTGGATTACTTGGGATTATGCTTGGATAGTTGGATGCGATAGTCGGATTATACATTTGAGGCGATCGGTTGGATACTTGGGATTTGGCTGGAACGGTTGGAAATATACAAGTTGGAATGATACAATTGAGGCAATAGGAATATCGAGAATATCGGGAATCCGGACGAGCGAGCGTGCATCCGTGCACGAGTATCACTGGGTCGCTTTGTCTTGCAAAGCGAGCAGTTGTGGTTCGAAACCGAACAACTGCATCGGCGAGGGAATTGTGCCACTGTTGGGGCATTGTGCCACGGGATTATTCGGAGTGTGGGGTGTTGCACCCAATGTGAAACACTGTGTTGGGAAGCGGCAATGTGAAACACTGTGGATTTTGGTGCCTTGGGATTTAATCCTGAGATCGAGATTTGGACTCCTTTGGGAGGATATGTTGGAAGAATGGTTATGGATGCTTTGGTTGGTTATTCGGTGGAACGAGTTTAGGATCGCTTGGTGGGGCGAGAATGTTCGATCCTCTCGCCTCACCTACCTTCTGCATGTCACGGACAACCTGTGTACACCAGGGTGTTGATTTCCTTGAAACGGTTTTTATCCGGGGCACTGGAGCCGTTTCTATCCGGAGGGAAATATCGATTCGTGCTTTGGCGCGGTGCATTGCGGGACCTCCAGCGGGGCTTGCTACCCGGGCTGATAGGGCGCGCCGTAATGCTTGGAATATGTCCTTTATGGCTTGGCCAGTGACTTCATATAGATAAGAGTTGGCTTGCTTTACTTTCGTTGGTTTGTGCATCGTGTAGGCGCGGCCACCTTGCCTCGGCAAGAGTGTGCATTCGAGATGGGAATATATAACTTCGGTTGAGGATGGATATTGAGGCGAGTCTGATGGTTCGATATGTTATCGTGCAAACGATGGCATTGAGTTAGACGGGTCGGCTATATATAAGCTGCTTGTCGTTTGGTTTGAGAATGAATGCTTGCATGCTTAAACTGTTTTACTGCTTTCCTTAACATGTCATCCATATGCCATGAAAAGAATCTAGGATTCAACTAGAAAGATCACCATTTAACTGTGTGCATTCACTACTTACTTAGTGTCGGCTTAGACGAGTGGGTTACCCCGCTCACCAGTACGGTTGTGTACTGACCCACGTTTGTGGGCAATATTTCAGGTACACAGGCGTAGTGGCGCTGCTTGGATATACGGGACAAGATGTATGAACTGTAAGTACCTTTGTGGGCTAGAGAAAGAGCAAGAGTTATTTCATCGTCTCCGTGGCATCGCCTTTGTGGCATTGACTCGGGGCATCTCATTTGGACCCTATCGTGAGCTTCGCTGCGTATACTCTGATGTGTGCTTGGTACACAATTGGCTTCCGCTGTAACTTGGTTGTTTCGATGATAACTTTCGTGTTTAACAACATCGCCTTGTACGAGCGCAACTCCAGGCTCGTACGGCATCACGTCCCGAATAGAACGATTTTCCCGCGGGAGAGCTGCAACGTGGTGATTTCACGTTCAGCGGGGACTATTGGGCTTGCGGGAGTTTGGGGCATGACAAACCAGGCTATTTTCAACTATAGGAGTACGCCATATGCTATCTCCTCGAAATACGCCAACTCGGCCATATTTTCCAAGGTATGTGATAAGGCTATTTAGCCCGGAATACGCTCAAGACCTCAGTCGTGATGGATAATTGACTGGAAAAGCTAAAACTGTGACTAATACGCTCACATCACCATCCTTGAATTTTACGCCAATCAGGCTATTTTTAACTATAGGAGTACGCCATATGCTATCTCCTCGAAATACGCCAACTCGGCCATATTTGCCAAGGTATGTGATAAGGCTATTTAGCCCAGAATACGCTCAAAATCTCAGTCATGATGGATAATTGGCTATTTTACGCTGGTTATATATTATTCATGAACTATCAAGTTTTACGCAGAGTTTGGCTTTTACGCCAACAAGACATATTTTGGCTTTTACGCCAAGAAGACAACTATTTGGCTTTTACGCCAAGGAGACAGCTATGTGGCTTTTACGCCAACTATCTTTACGCAGGGGCTGTCACCTACGTGGCTTGCATGCCATGGTCTTCGAGAAGCAGTTATACGCGTTACCTTATAAAGGGATACGTGTCACACGCAGATTCGGAAGATTATTTGAACGTGGGTAGCAGTTGTCATAACCGCAGCGTAAAGGAGGCAGTCTTCTACACAGCTAGGCTTTTACGCCAACTAGGCTTTTACGCCTACAAAACAGTTATTTGGCTTTTATGCCAACCATCTTTACGCGAGGGGCAGTTTTACCTACGTGGCTTGCATGCCGCGCCATCTTGTGTTTGATGATAAAACAAATAGAGGGTTTGTACGAAGCTCTTTTGGTTTACAAACTCAGGCTATTAAACTCTCCTGGTATACAAAACACTATCAGAGGTATTATGAACATGATAGGTTTTGAAAATTTACCTGGCGAGTCGCCATTTTGTTTGAAATAAAATAAATAGAGGGTTTGTACGAAACCTTTTTGTTTACAAACAAGAAAAGAGTACAATTAATCCTATACGAGGATATTAAGTACAATAAAAATAATTCTGGAGAAATATTGCTATAGGAGTCTGATCTGCGGTCGATCACTTTGTCCCTTGGACCACACGATGATGAAGAAGTGCTGTAGAAGAAGAAGAAGCTTCAAAGGTTGCAAGTGGGATTGAACTGTCAACCAACACTCTCTGTCTGTGCTCTCTCTTTCTGATCTCTGATAGTGCCCTGGTCGATGTCTGATATGATTCTTTTATTGTCTCGGCCTTTGTGGTTGTGCGCCTATTTTCTGATGATTGTCTCCCTGTGCACCCCTTTCTTTTCTCCTTATTTTCTGATCTTCTCTCCCCTCTATCCCTGTGATCAGGGGTCTCTATTTATAGAAATCAGTCACAATAATTGTCCAGTCGGCATAAAAGCCAAGCTGTGAAGAGAGTTGCACCTTTTACGCGGAGGTTATAATAACTGCTACCCACGTTTGAATGATCTCCTGAATCCGCGTATAACGCGTGTCCCATTATGAGGTAACGCGTATAACTGCTTCTCGAAAATTACGGCATGCAAGCCACGTAGGTAACTGCCCCTCGCGTAAAGATGGTTGGCATAAACGCCAAATAACTGTTTTGTAGGCGTAAAAGCCTAGTTGGCGTAAAAGCCTAGCTGTGAAGAAGACTGCCTTCGTTATGCTGCGGTTATGACAACTGCTACCCACGTTCAAATAATCTTCCAAATCTGCGTATGACACGTATCCCTTTATAAGGTAACGCGTATAACTGCTTCTCGAAGACCATGGCATGCAAGCCACGTAGGTGACAGCCCCTGCGTAAAGATGGTTGGCGTAAAAGCCACATAGCTGTCTCCTTGGCGTAAAAGCCAAATAGCTGTCTTGTTGGCGTAAAAGCCAAACTCTGTCTTGTTGGCGTAAAAGCCAAACTCTGCGTAAAACTTGATAGTTCATGAATAATAGATAACCAGCGTAAAATAGCCAATTATCCATCATGACTGAGGTTTTGAGCGTATTCTGGGCTAAATAGCCTTATCACATACCTTGGCAAATATGGCCGAGTTGGCGTATTTCGAGGAGATAGCATACGGCGTACTCCTATAGTTGAAAATAGCCTGATTGGCGTAAAATGCAAGGATGGTGATGTGAGCGTATTAGTCACAGTTTTAGCTTTTCTAGTCAATTATCCATCACGACTGAGGTCTTGAGCGTATTCCGGGCTAAATAGCCTTATCACATACCTTGGCAAATATGGCCGAGTTGGCGTATTTCGAGAAGATAGCATATGGCGTACTCCTATAGTTAAAAATAGCCTGGTTGGCGTAAAATGCAAGGATGGTGATGTGAGCGTATTAGTCACAGTTTTAGCTCTTCTCCGTCATGACAAAATCTGAAGAATAGAACCAAATCTCGTGCATGAAATGCAGAGATATGCCCCCATCTCGTGTATTAAATGCAGAGATATGCCTCGAGCTCTGTGTAGGAAACAACTTTTGATGTGGCGTCTGATTTTGTCTTTATCTTGAGCGTAAAACTCCTTTCTGCCCATGTTGAATAGGCAGCGTATTCTTTGAATGCGTAAAAATGACTTGTATCAAGAATATGTCGCTAAACGACAACCTGGGTCTTTGTGCAAAATCATCATCCCAGCCGTCCTCTCGATCATCGTGTAGTACTTTTGTCAGGAGTCAGGTTCGCTGCTTTGTCTGACAAATTCATCCGAGGAATACGAAGGGTTTCTCATACAACTTTATGTTGCATTAAAAACAAACATATTTTGAACTTTACGCAGGAGGGTAAAGCAACCTTTTACGCCAAAACAGCCTTGAAGCACTACTTTACGCGGACAGCTCTGGAGTCATATTTTACGCCAAACAGATTTGAAATTTTATTTTATGCGTACAGCGCTGAAGCCATATTTTACGCCACATTGCTCTGAGGCTCTGCTTTACGCTGACTTCATGTATGTTGGGGAGTTTGACTGTACAATTCCTCAGCATATTTCATGCTTTTACACCTGTCATGACATGATATGCTAAAACCCTACACTATTCATACATGCACACACAAAATCATGAAGAGGGCAGCTACAAACCTGCGCGGACACATACGGGGTTGGCGATGATGACGATGACGATGATGATGACGACGATGACGACGATGATGATTGTAATGATGAGAATGATGAAGGTGATGATGATGATGATGAAGAACAGGGATTAACAGGAGGAGGTCGACGGGCTGTTCAGGCGAGGAAAGGAGGTGCTCACGTGGCTGGCTCGGGACGGGGACCGGAGGAGATGGCGGAGGGAGACTGCTCGGGATGTAGCAGGTCGAGGTCTGGGCTGCTCCTGCTGCTACTATTCAGACAAGCTCAGTCTGGTTCAGCGGGCTGTCGAGGGAGAACGGCGGTTCAGCGTCGAGGGAAGAGGTTCAGCCGCTGTTGTCGGGCTCCGGTCGTGTGCTGTCGGAGAGGGAAGTCGTCGAGGTGAGGTCTGGGCGGAGAAAGGACTGCTCGGTGCTGGTGGTTCAGCGGGTCGGGCTTTAGGCGGTCCAGTCCAGTCGAGGGGAGTCGTTCAGCACGGTCGGGGCTGCTCGGTGCAGTGGTTCAGCGCGGTGCACGGTCGGGTGTGATGAGGGGAGGAAGATGGCAGGCGGGTTGAGGCGAGTTCAGCCGTGGGGATCCAGCTTCTGCGGTTGAGGGATAACGGTGATTCAGCGGCTTCAGGTGGTCGGGGTTGGCGCCTCCGGTCGAAGGGTGATCGACAGCGTTGAAGTGCAGGGAAGAGGGAAGAAGATAATGAAGGAGGTGGAAGAGAACAACGAGGAGGGTGAGGCTCCGGTCGGCGGGGGGTTGAAGGAGATGCAGAGGAGATGGTGATGTCGGTTGGGAGTTTAGGGTGAAGGAAGAAATAAGAAAAAGGAAAAGTGATATATATATATATATATATATATATATATATATACATGTGTAAAGGAGGGTTGATGTTGACCTAGAAAATTGGGCTTGGTCAATATCCTCCTTGGGATTGGGCTTGGCTTCTTGTGTAGGTATTGGAGGGCTAGGATTACATTGATTAAAAAATAGAGGGCTATGGTTCTTCATTGGCTTTGACAAATAGGATGGTGACACATCATTGTATTTTTGCATAAAAGCTCTAAACAATTAGAAAATTGCACATAAAGTGAGTTTTTGGATTAAATGAGAGAAAATACCATGTTTGGTGTGATGTATTGGCTAAAAAGGGTGTGTGGTGTTTAGTATAAAGCTTGAGGGAGTAAATGGAGGTTTGGTTTGGTGTTGGGTCTAGTTTTGGGTCAAGTTGGGTCCTTACATCAATTTAATTAAAATTGATGTAAATGGTGTTCTAAAATTAATTGGAAGTACATGGGATTAAAATTAGGTCGGACACAAGTATCATGGACGTAGAAGACTCAGAATAGAATATTATCATAATTTGGGTTACACAAAATGGGTCGAGATTGTGTCTCCAATTTTGATCGGAACACACAAAGATACAAAGTTGGATTTATTTGGAATTAAGAAATAAACGTCTACGACGAATATTGTGCGACTAAAATGAAGCACAAAAGAGCATATTTATGAGTTACACAAATGTCAGAATGGAAGACGGGCACGTCTAGGATAAGGGTGTAAAATTTGTTGGAAGACAAAAGCTAGTGTAGCGCTCCCAATATCGAAACAACGGTAAGGCACAACAATTAAATAAAATCACAGTAATTAATTATAACCTCAATAATTAATCCCAAAAATTATTAATTAAAAATCCATAATCCTATAATTTGATCAGAGGTTCATCTAGTGGGCTTCTAGGTCTAGTCTACTAACTCAACAGTAATGAACACTATACATATATTTATATATATATATATATATATATATATATATATATACACATATCATGCAATTATTTAAAATAAATATACACAATACTTATAAATAATAAAAAGTCAAAATTATCCCTATTTTAGAATGTGGTAGTGACATTCATATTGCACAGAAAGACTTTATGGTACCCTTCTAGCTAACTAGATGCATGCACGATATGAAGAGTGTTACCGGATCGCGGCATAAAATTATGTGACTAGCATTGAAATAAGACAATAATGTAAGCAGGCAAGCATTGCATTTGTTTGAAACATAAGAATAAGGAAACATACTGTATAGTCTACTTTAAAACATAAACCTTTACGTTAGCACGGGTCTAAGAAGTAGCGCGAGGAGTAAAACCGTACAGGGGCATATCGGGCGACATAATCCATAAGGCGAGTAGTGTAAACAAGTGAAGCAGTGCACTACAAAGAGTATATAATTATCTACTCGAAGCATTAGCGGAGTCTACTTGCATGAAGCTAAGGTAGCATGCGAGGGTCTAACTATAAGCCAAGTTTTATTTCCATGTTCTAACACAAGCAATACAAGATGGGTTTATTCCCTTAGATAGGTGCATTGTATTCTTTATTAGCATGCAAGGGTGATTCACCTAGCGACTAGCATGTATCGTTCATATTTTATGTGTGCAGGCTAAGCAAAGATAAGTTCATCGTACCTACACACCTTAGCGATGATTCACCTCGGTCGAGCGATACTCCGAGCACGCATTTGAAAGTCTAAGTCTGAACTCCTGAAGGACTAAGTCTAAAATTCTTTGCCTCAAGCAAGTTTTCTTGCTGAGCAAAGCTGGTTGGGTCATCGCACTAGTGTCGTTTGAATCGGTTATCCTCTTGAACGAAATGGGTCGTTATAGGGGGAAGGTATGCAATCCCGGTACTTATTTGGTTTAAGGATTGTGGATCTGATCTCAAGGGGTTTTCTCACTACTCTCATTATCATCTATCGATATAATAAAGTGATAACTAATATGACCAGTGTTTAACTGTCCTGTCCTGAATGACTTGTACCTTGATACTAGAACTTGTTTCTTTCCTGACTATTGTATCCGTGTTGATACAATTGATCACACCGAGAGTGCTACTTGATATATATAGTGAGTCATCGTGCCACATACTCCTACTACGTGATATATGCAATTGTTTCCATGCACAGATCTGGTAGTTAGACAGTGACTTTAGTCGTGGCTAGATGGTATTGATTGTTGCATCACACTTTGATAAATCCATATTTATCTCGCAAGTAATAATATCGGTTCATATCAAGAGTGCCCGTACTTAAAGTATGACATCTAAGAAGATTGTTCATGTGACCACGGTATGGGATTCTATTAACCTAGGGTTAACTAGGCAACTTAACTTGTAGAGCATTGGGAGGGAACGATATTCCGAGATCGTGTATGTCGAGCCACCCTAAATTAGCTGGGAATAAAGGCTGGCCATCACGTATACTGTATATTATCCACACTAGTGGAGTGCAGTATCTGATCTAATTATAAGACCGAGCCAGTATCTTTCCTATTGAAAGTCTGTAACTGTTATTAATCGTTAATTAGCTCAGTGCCCTTTCAAGGGACTGGTACATCTTATACATATATTTTTGCTCGTATATAATTGGTTCAGCCAACCCTGCTTGATTATGGCATGATCTAAGGATACTTATGTATTGCATTACTGGGATAACCCAGTGATCACATATCAAGCCATAATACAGGATTGGCCTTTAAATTTCTTATAAATGCATGCATGCCTAGCCTGGAAGGTGGGCTATCGTGGCATGATGATTCAACGCATGTCCTTGTTTGGTTGTTGGATTGCGTCGTTATGTTACGATAATCCATGGACTGAAGCTAGGTTATTTCTCCTATGTAATATCTCTGATTGTGTATTGTGCCATCTGTTAAGTGGAATTAGGGACAGACTATTGTAGCATGTGTAAATCCCCTGATTTTTCAGAAATTTTTAATTTGGATTTTTCACACTTTTTTATAATTTTTTGGGATTTTTCTGAAATTAAAACTAAGGTATTTTATGATTAAAGGATTTTTAAATGATATTAATTAATATTAAAATAATATAAAAATAATATTTTAAGGTGTAAAATGGAAAACCGGACATAGGATAATTTTCTGTGAATTTACTGGACTCCGGAAACATTTTTAAATCCCTAGAAACTAATGTACATTTAAACCGAATTAAACCCGTGTCAAACACCCAACATCCCCATGAGAGCCGAAGCCAAGCCCAAGGAGCATTAACCCAAGCCCAAATCCTAGGTAAAACCCAAGCCCAAATTTCTGCATGTATAAATACATATTTTTTCTAGTTTTCTCCACAAAATAAAAAAAAATAATTTCTATAAAAAGAAATCCCAATCCCTAACCCTAACCCTAACCTAGCCGTCAGCCACCCCCCTTTCCCTGACCTCCGCCTCCCCGCGGCGAGCCGACCTCAGACCGGAGCTCCGCCTAGCCGAACCCAATACCTAAACTCTAACTCAGCCGACTACACCCCTCCCCTTACTATTCATCGTCCTCTTCCTCCCGTCGGAGCCCACAACTGGAGCCGAGTCGGTCGCCTGACCTCCGCCGGCCTGCCTCCTTCCACGGCGCCTCGCCAGAGCCGACTCGCTGGACCCATCCGCCCTCCTCGACCTCTGCAACCGCCGAGTCCTCCATCGACCACAGTGACTCGACGGATCCCCTCGACTCATCCCCCAGCCGTGCCCGTCCACCGCGCTTCGCCTGAGAAGCCGGAGCAGCCCCCAACCGCCGACCGGAGCCCAGTCCTCCCTGATCGAGACCCCCTCGTCTTCAACCCCCTGTTCTCTTCCTTCCTCCACCGACTCCACTCCCCCATCCGGCCAGCGCCACGCCGCCCTCACTCCGGTACAGCTGCCCCCGCAGCTGTCCCCCGACCGGGCCGTGCGGTTCTCCCCTCCCCACTCCGGTTTAGTTCCTCCCCCGTCCGGCCTGTGCACAGCCACTCCTCCTCCTCCTCCTCCTCACCGTGAACCACTCGACCCCGGCCAGCCCCGACCTCGACCTCCTCCTCCTCCTCCCTGTCCAACGTTTTCCCGTCCGGCATACACCCTGTCCACCACCCATCACCACCACTTGTCCTCCTCCGGCGATGCCCTGAGCCGCCACGGCGAAGCCCCGACGATCCTCAGCTTGAACAGTGACCAGGACACAACACAACAGCCGGACACAGCCCGGACACTGTGTCATGTTGTGTCAAGACGACTCGAGGACACGAGAAATTCAGTTTCCACGGAGCCCTGTTCAGGTAACCCGTTCTCTCTCCTCGTTCCGTTTTTTATTCCGTCAGTTGTGACACGTAGGCTATGTAACCCTCTCGATGTCCGTGCAACCCGCTCGGTGCATCGCGTCCTGTGGCGATCGCGAACCGCGATCCAAAAACAGGATAAACTATGCCCCGTTTCACCCGGAACTGAGTGCGCCCCGCCAAACGGGATGACTTGGTCGCACGCGGTCTTTACCGAAACGTGCGCGCCGTTGATATGGACGTGTGGGATTTCGCAGAAGTTGATTCGGATGTGCGTGCACACCGGAATCAACGCGTATCCGCCGACAACGTCCCGTATCCGCCTATTCTGAAACACGTTGTAACTTCGTGTACACACGTCGGATTGAGACGAAACTTGCGCCATCGGACTCGTAGCAATACGCTGGTCCTGTGACCCAAGTTTGATTCGATTCTGAGAACGTTGACAAAATCGCGTATTGTGGGCCCCACAGGCTCCACTTGACGGGCGATTTTGTGATCGGCTCATCGGAATCCAATTCTGGAAGTTCCTTTGGGTTTGTATCATCATTCCTGACTTGTTGACACTAAGTTTGACGAATTTGGAGACCTTTGACCCTGACGCGCTTTTCGGTGCAAAGTGGCCCACATGTGGACCCCGCTTGATCCGGAAATATCATTTTTGCTCCTGTGTCCAAATTGGACTTAAGGACAGGCGTTTCTAGCTATTTGATATTTTCTGAGACTGTTGGTGATGTTTATTACAGCTTTTGGAGGAGCACCTGCAGGATCCACTGATACAGGGACGATTGTTGGTATTCAAACCCCAGACAAGTGTACCTTGCCAACATTGCAGTTCTTGTTACATATTTTCTTAATTTATTTATATGTTGTACATGCTTGACCTAGGACCGTGTGACTTACTTAGCGTCCGATTAATAGTCGGGTGCCAACACCGTACGCGGAGTTGTGTAACGTCGCCTAGAGATGGATATCGTGACCCTTTACATTCTCGTACTTGTCTTATCAAGTACATAGACCCAGGATACTTGACACTATTCATGAGACAGAATCTTCCTGAGATATTCATGGTGATTCTGTATAGGATACATGTTTTATAACATAGATATTATATTCATAGACATTATATGACTTGCTGCATTAGTTTTGATCCTGCGTGTCATGGACATGAGACGTGAGATTACATTGGATGGGAAGAGAATTACCATACAAAAGGCTGATTATATATATATAATAATTTAATGGAAGTGCCTTAGACTCTGGCAACAGAGCTTTGGTACCGTACTGGCCCTTCGAGAGAATACTGCTATGGGTTTCTCCGACACTGATCCTGTAGTAGTCTCGGCCCGAGTATGACTAAAACTCTCACTTGCATATCACTTAGCTGGTTATATAGTTACCCTATTGTTTCATTTATTTCTGCACTTCATTTATTTTGGCTTGTATTGTCTGTACCTTGCTATGTCCCCTGAGGACCTGGATCCGGATTATGTCCCCAGGATTAGCAGACGAGATCTATCCCGAGGTTTACGGAACAGGAGCATTATCAGGAGCAGGCACTGGAGCAGTACCAGATCCGGTAGACGAGTGATCACCGAGGGTATCTTCTGAGTATGGGCTTTATCCATACACAGTATTTGCTGTGGTTATCTTTATTCTTGTATCTTGACAGATGTATCAGACTCATTATCGGGTTATTTTCCGAGTTTACATTTTATTGAGATTGATCTTGCTTTATGATTCTGATATTGTTGTATTCATTTCTGTGGATGAGATTAGTATATTTAGACCCTCATTATTGTATTACAGCTTAAGTACGCCCGGTTGGATCCATTAAATTGGGTTTGTCCATCGGTGTGTGCTGCTGGCCATTGCCACGTGTCTAGTCCCTCGATATTTTAGGACTGGGGCATGACATGGTTTTTTGTGGTGGCCCATGCAGGTCTACGACTAAATTGTTCGGTTTCAACTTAGGGACCGAGCAAGCCTGCAATAAGAATATGATAAGTTTTTGGATCTCATCCACTTGCTTGAATCGTTCTTGACATCTATATCGGGTTCGAATTAATTTCTTGACTTGCATCCTGCCTTGATTCCTGTGCGCCTCTTATTGTTTATTTTGGTTGTTACTCTAAATTTTTTACTATGTGATTGGTAATTAGAACTTGACAAGTTTAAGTTATTATCATAGATTATGACCTAATGATTACCCCTTAGCTTTAAGTCACGAAATTAGTACCCCCACCTCGATACAAGTTAGATCCCTTATCCTTGACGGCCAGTAACTCCTCTATCCTCACTATCGACACTTGTTTTATAAGCACTATGACTAAGACTTAAGACGACCATGACCTATATAATATAGGAGGATACCCTAATAAGTACCAAGACCCCCTTCTCGTAGACCTTAAACAAGAGTTTCCACGGTATCCTTAAGACAATTTCAGTAATAGGTTATTATTATAAGTTAGGTAGTATACCTCATACCCTAGTACCACATAGTCTTTTGACCAATTGTTGAAGTGTAACTGAATGACATTAAGTGTATGCTAGCATAAGACGACAGTGTTTATTCAGACGATAGAATTTAGAGGTCCTTGCCCTTACTTGGTCGACTAGCAACTTAGACGAGGAGGTTGTATGATAACTGTAGAGATTGTAAAGTCTTTTATTATTATTGCTTATTTTGTTTTTGTCTTTGTGAACTTGAATTAATTTGTACCTCCTTTCATCATCATCTAGCGTACTTATATTTGTTGTACTATCTTGACTCATGCTGCTGTTACAGCCTAGTTTTGCAAGCTCAGTCTTTTACCAAGCTTGTTCATGATATATGTAGTAGTGGACGCGTACACTAATACATTTCAGAATCAGTGTACTACGGTCTGATCAACCATAGTGCGCTTGGTTCGCCCTTCGTACAACTAATTTATGTGGATTGAGATATATAGTAATTAGTAGACGAATGTACTTGCCCTCTAGATATGTCTGAGCATATCATATCCGTTACATAACTGTACCGATGCGAGCATGTGAAGAGGAATTACCCAAAATAGGATTTCAGTCCACAACTACCTTGGCAAATCCCATTGAATTCTTTAAACGCCTTGACCCCCATACTCCTAATCAATTACCTTCCCCTTGAACTCTTTATTATTGATCTTCGTCTCCCCTCATTTCGGAAAGACGAAACATCTTACTTGGTATAAGTTGATATATAGATAGTACTAGATATACCCCGCAGGCCGGTCGCATTGTTTGATGACCCTTTTATAAATGATTAAGGGAATACCATAGGTGATATGTTTGGTGTTAAAGACTTGAGGATTCAATAACATGATTCAATAATTTGAGGCATAGCTTTCTTAGATGTATAGCCTTAGATGATAGATGGGTAAATTCTAAGTTGGGTAGAGACCGCAATGTTCACTTGAGAGAAATTCTTTAGACCCTACCCTAGTTTAATTTCGAGGACGAAATTTTTATAAGTTGGGTAGATTGTAAATCCCCTGATTTTTCAGAAATTTTTAATTTGGATTTTTCACAATTTTTTGTAATTTTTTGAAATTTTTCTGAAATTAAAACTAAGGTATTTTGTGATTAAAGGATTTTTAAATGATATTAATTAATATTAAAATAATATAAAAATAAATTTTATGGTGTAAAATGGAAAACCGGACATAGGGTAATTTTCTGTGAATTTATTGGACTCCAGAAATATTTTTAAAGCCCTAGAAACTAATGTACATTTAAACCGAATTAAACCCGTGCCAAACAACCAACATCCCCATGAGAGCCGAAGCCAAGCCCAAGGAGCATTAACCCAAGCCCAAATCCAAGTCAAACCCAAGCCCAAATTTCTGCATGTATAAATACATATTTTTTCTGTTTTTTTCCACAAAATAAAAAGAAAAATAATTTCTATAAAAAGAAATTCCAATCCCTAACCCTAACCCTAACCCTAACCTAGCCGTCAGCCACCTCCCCTTTCCCTGACCTCCGCCTCCCCGCGGCGAGCCGACCTCCGACCGGAGCTCCGCCTAGCCGAACCCAATACCTAAACTCTAACTCAGCCGACTACACCCCTCCCCTTACTATTCATCGTCCTCTTCCTCCCGCCGGAGCCCACAACTGGAGCCGAGTCGGTCGCCTAACCTCCGTCGGCCTGCCTCCTTCCACGGCGCCTCGCCGGAGCCGACTCACTGGACCCATCCGCCCTCCTCGACCTCTGCAACCGCCGAGTCCTCCATCGACCACAGTGACTCGCCGGATCCCCTCGACTCATCCCCGCAGCCGTGCCCGTCCACCGCGCTTCGCCTGAGAAGCCGGAGCAGCCCCCAACCGCCGACCGGAGCCCAGTCCTCCCTGATCGAGACCCCCTCGTCTTTAACCCCCTGTTCTCTTCCTTCCTCCACCGACTCCACTCCCCCATCCGGCCAGCGCCACGCCGCCCTCACTCCGGTACAGCTGCCCCCGCAGCTGTTCCCCGACTGGGTCGTGCGGTTCTCCCCTCCCCACTCCGGTTTAGTTCCTCCCCCGTCCGGCTTGTGCACAGCCACTCCTCCTCCTCCTCCTCACCGTGAACCACTCGACCCCGGCCAGCCCCGACCTCGACCTCCTCCTCCTCCTCCCTGTCCAGCGTTTCCCCGTCCGGCATACACCCTGTCCACCACCCATCACCACCACTTGTCCTCCTCCGGCGATGCCCTTAGCCACCACGGCGAAGCCCCGATGATCCTCAGCCTGAACAGTGACCAGGACACAACACAGCAGCCGGACACAGCCCGGACACTGTGTCATGTTGTGTCAAGACGACTCGCGGACACGGGAAATTCAGTTTCCACGGAGCCCTCTGTTCAGGTAACCCGTTCTCTCTCCTCGTTGTTCCGTTTTTCATTCCGTCAGTTGTGACACGTAGGCTATGTAACCCTCTCGATGCCCGTGCAATCCGTTCGGTGCATCGTGTCCTGTGGCGATCGCGAACCGCGATCCAAAAACAGGAAAAACTATGCCCCATTTTACCCCGGAACTGAGTGCGCCCCGCCAAACCGGACAACTTGGTCGCACGCGGTCTTTACCGAAATGTGCGCGCCATTGATACGGACGTGCGAGATTTCGCAGAAGTTGATTCGGATGTGCGTGCACACCGGAATCGCCCCGTATCCGCCTATTCTGGAACACGTTGTAACTTCGTGTACACACGTCGGATCGAGACGAAACTTATGCCATCGGACTCGTAGCAATACGCTGGTCCTGTGACCCAAGTTTGGTTCGATTCTGAGAACGTTGACAAAATTGCGTATCGTGGGCCCCACAAGCTCCACCTGACGGGCGATTTTGTGATCGGCTCATCGGAATCCAATTCTGGAAGTTCCGTTGGGTTCGTATCATCGTTCCTGACTTGTTGACACTAAGTTTGACGAATTTGGAGACCTATGACCTTGATGCGCTTTTCGGTGCAAAGTGGCCCACATGTGGACCCCGCTTGACCCGAAAATGTCATTTTTGCCCCTGTGTCCAAATTGGACTTAAGGACAGACGTTTCTAGCTATTTGATATTTTCTGAGATTGTTGGTGATGTTTACTACAGCTTTTGGAGGAGTACCTGCAGGATCCACCGATACAGGGACGACTGTTGGTATTCAAACCCCAGTCAAGTGTACCTTGCCAACATTGTAGTTCTTGTTACATATTTTCTTGATTTATTTGTGTTGTACATGTTTGACCTAGGACCGTGTGACTTACTTAGCGTCCGATTAATAGTCGGATGTCAACATCGTACGCGGAGTTGTGTAACGTCGCCTAGAGATGGATATCGTGACCCTTTACATTCTCGTACTTGTCTTATCAAGTACATAGACCCAGGACACTTGACACTATTCATGAGATAGAATCTTCCTGAGATATTCATGGTGATTCTGTATAGGATACAGGTTTTATGACATAGACATTATATTCATAGACATTATATGACTTGCTGCATTAGTTTTGATCCTGCGTGTCATGGACATGAGACGTGAGATTACATTGGGTAGGGAGAGAATTACCATACAAAAGGCTGATTATATATATAATAATTTAATGGAAGTGCCTTAGACTCTGGCAACAGAACTTTGGTACCGTACTGGCCCTTCGAGAGAATACTGCTATGGATTTCTCCGACACTGATCCTGTAGTAGTCTCAACCCGAGTATGACTAAAACTCTCACTTGCATATCACTTAGCTGGTTATATAGTTACCCTATTGTTTCATTTATTTCTGCACTGTATTTATTTTGGCTTGTATTATCTGTACCTTGCTATGTCCCCTGAGGACCTGGATCCGGATTATGTCCCCAGGATTAGCAGACGAGATCTATCCCGAGGTTTACGGAGCAGGAGCATTATCAGGAGCAGGCACTGGAGCAGTACCAGATCCAGTAGACGAGTGATCACCGAGGGTATCTTTTGAGTATGGGCTTTATCCATACACAGTATTTGCTGTGGTTATCTTTATTCTTGTATCTTGACAGATGTATCAGACTCATTATCGGGTTATTTCCCGAGTTTACATTTTATTGAGATTGATCTTGCTTTATGATTCTGATATTGTTGTATTCATTTCTGTGGATGAGATTAGTATATTTAGACCCTTATTATTGTATTACAGCTTAAGTACGCCCCGATGGATCCATTATATTAGGTTTGTCCATCGGTGTGTGCTGCTGGCCATTGCCACGTGTCTAGTCCCTCGATATTTTGGGATTGGGGCATGACAGCATGATGGTGCAACTCATGTCCTTGTTGGGTTACGATGTTGTGATATGATAGGATATGGACTGAAACTACGATGCCAAGTTATTTTAGCTTGACCATAATCAAATGATGTATTCTATCTTGATGTGATAAGGCACTTTCTGTCCTTGTTTGGTGAAGGGGTGTTGTGTCATGTCATGGATAGGATACATGCCATTGATTGTTGGCTCACGCATCTCATCCTATAGAACTGGTTTTGTTTCTTCATTTCATGCTTCCTTTGTGGTACTTGCTATTTGGGGTCTGACCCCCCTAGTTTTGTATGGCCAGGTTTAGATCCAACATCTGAGGATCAAGCTTACTTCTCCTTTACTGAGATGCCACACACTCGAAGGATGGCTACTGAGGGACACGAGTGGGTTTCTTTATTCACTGCTCATTTTTTGTGGACTATATTCTTTTGGGTGTTTAGCCAACCGGCACCTATTAGCAAACAAATCTGGACACTAGTTTCCTACATTACTGTAATATATTCAGACTGCAGCTGACTCACTGTCATGTATACTTTTGACCTTGTATCTGGATTATCATTTTATCTTGCTAGATCTCTAAGAACATTCTGATGCAGCATTTGGGATGCCTTACTGCTTATTCTGAAATGTTCTATGTTATTGCTACTTGTTTAAATGATTGAGATATATAAGTTCTTGACCCTAAAAAACCTGATTATACTATATACCCATATATCTCTAGACAACCTTAACACATTGCAGGTTGCTTTAGTATTCCACAAGGTGTGGTTGGCTGATTCATTCCCCCGCTCTCTAGTATTCTGAATCTGGGGCGTGATAAAGTTTTAGTGGTGGCCCATACAGGTCTGTCTTTCTTTTCAGGCTTATGGGGTATCTTGATCATAGGAAATCTCCATCAAACATGTTCCTCCTTAAAATCCTGAAACCTGTCTCCTTGAAACTCAGCTTGACTTCGGTACCATTGATTTCTCGATTATTTCTTGTTATATTCTTGATTTATCTTGTGTCCTTTTCTTTAGGGCTTCTCCAGCTTCGGTGGTTGGAGCACCAGTGATTTCAACAGGACAAGGATCGGTTGGCCCACAACGAGAGGCAACACCTGTTTCGGGAGTAATCAGGGTAGAACCAGTAGAGGAGAACGGGGAACAATATGAAATAGAAGGTCTAGTACCCCCGGTTGTACCGGTAGCACCAGTAGCACTTGATACACCGACATTGCTGGAGATTATACGAGGAATGATGGAAATACAACAACACCAAAAACTTCAGCAGCAAGAGCATAATATCTTGTTTAATCAAGGATTACAGACGACCTTGGAAATGAGTGTTAGAACTGAATCAAGGGCATATGTGAGATTCTGCCGACTTAACCCTAAGTACTTTGATGGCACGGAGGAAGCCATTACCCCCGACGCTTGGCAGTAAAATATTGAAATAATATTGATAGAGACAAAGGTTCCAGCTGAGGAACAAGTTGATCAGGTCTGATTGCAGCTCCAGGACCTTGCTAGAGATTGGTTGGCAGCAGAAGAAGTTGGGTTAAGACAACCTATCTCATGGGACAACTTCAGGGCCCATTTTAAGGTTAAGTATTTCAGAGTGGTAGCACAATATGAGCTACAACAGAGGTTCATCAACCTCAAGCAGTCTGGACGGACAATGGATGGCTACGTGGCAGAGTTCTGCAGGTGTCACTACCATATTTTCTAGGAAAGATTATTTTGGTAATTTCATAATTAATTAAATATTGTGCATGTTGTATATTTATTTATTGTATTATTTAATTATTGTTAGATGTTAGTTTATTGTTTTGGGCTTGTATTAGTGGACCTAACTAGTTTAGATTAGATCCATGGACCAATATTTTAATATAGTTAGTATTGAGCCCAATTATAAGCCCATTCATTAGGAGGATTATTGATTAAGTTAAACCCATTAGACTAGAACTTTCCCTCCTTAATTATTTTTTCATGAGTGGCCCCAAGGGGTATTTTAGTCATTTCATAGTAGCTTAGAGGGAGGATAAGGTGGCTGGCCATATAAGTATAGGAGATAATTTTCTCTCCTTATTTTTATTACAATTCTAGATCTAGAATTTTCTCTTCCTAATTTCTTCTTTCCCACACCAAATTTTTTCCTAATTCCTTTTTAAATCACCATTATAAGCTAGTAGAGCAAGGATCTACAAAGAGAAAGCAAGGATCTACAAGGAGGAGCAATGATCTACAACTTGAAGGCTCATTTCACCAATTTTGGAAGTTCATTGGGAATCCATCTCTCAATAGGTATAATTCAGTTTTTTCTCTTTGTTTAGACTCTAAATCTATATTTTAATCATTAGGAACCATACCATATGATGAGACTACCCATAGGAATTGGAATTAGGTTCATACGAGGCCTATGGAGAAAGTTATGGTGTATTTTGTGTCAATTTTGGGGGAATTCCGAGATTCACACATGTTGTGTTTGTCAATTGGTCAATTAGACCAAATTGACATGTGTTTGATTGTGTGTGGCTAGTGTCGTGTCCACAATTGGATACGTGTAGGCCGTATCCCAACAATTTAGAGATACGGGTTGATTTGGAGGTTTTCCTCCGACACGGGGCTTTGTGCATGTCATATTTTGACACAGACACGTGGATGTGTAATTGACTCTTTGTATTATTCATATATACTACTTTAGACTTGCTCGTGTCATTCGGGGTATATTTGGTTGTGCGGTGGACTCGTATCGCAAGCGTATCATAGATCTAGTGTGATACGGGTGCGATGCACTCCACGTGTTTGTTCCATTTCATTTCTAGATTCAATTTGCATTGTTTATAGCCATTAGTGATATATGTATTCATATGTGTGTGTGTATATATATATATATATATATATATATATATATATATATATATATATATATATATGTGTGTGTGTGTGTGTGTGTGTGTGTGTTGGTATTTATATATGTATATATATAGATGTAGATATGTATATGTGTTATGTTTATATATATATGTGTATAGTTATGTGTATGTTCATAGTTATAGTTATATATGTATAGTTGTGTGTGGGAGAGAATGGTTACACACACACACACACACACACACACACACACACACATATATATATATATATATATATATATATACTTGAGGAAGGTGTTTGTGTGTGTGGTTGTGTGGATGTGTGGGCTAAGGGTCGGGCAACATCACAGTAGGAACGAACAATCAGTGCAGTGCAGTAAAACATAAGTATATATAAGCAGTGCACAGTATCAGTGGCACACGCAACAGCAGCAAGCAGGGCCGAGATACAGCATCACGCAGCAACAGCGAGCAGTGCAGCAACTAAAATCTGCAGCAGCAGCAGCTACACCAGCAGTAGCAGGCAGTGCATAGGCAGCGTGTGCAGCAGCAGTTTCAGCATCCTGTAGGCAGGGTATCAGCAAGGTAAGGCAGCTAGTTATTAGTTAGCTTGTTAGTTACTAGTTAAGTTAGTTTACTTGTCATAGTTATAAGTACATGTACTTGTTGTTAGACTAGAAATTATATAGATATTTTGATTACTAGTTATATATATATATATATATATATATATATATATATATATATATAACTACTAAATAACAATACGTAACTATATATATATATATATATATATATATATATATATATATATATATATATATAGTTACGTATTGTTATTTAGTATATATATATATATATATATATATATATATATAGTTGGTAGTTAGTGTAGCTAGTTGTATGTATATTGTATTAGTGAATACATATTAGTATATAGTTAGAGTTGGGTAGTTAGTTATGTGCTAGAATTGACATTACCTTGAGATACCAAGGTACATGTCAAGGTATCGGGTTGATACTCAAGGTATTGGATTCGAGTATCAAGAGGGGGTGTAGTGGTGCAATACCACATTAGTTCAAAGCCAAGGTATCCACTTAGCATTAGTCTAATTATGAATATTAGATATTATTGATTGTATATACATATTATGATATTTCATATCTAATTGAGTTGTGTATCTTGCGATACAGTATCCTATTGATTTCCTAGTATCCTAGTATAGTTAGTGTGCATAGTGTATGGACCAATATCCTAGAGATAGACTCATACAACCTAGAAATAGCTAGTTTGACCAAGTTTGATCAGTTTGACCTAGAGTTGTCATAGTTTGACTGTTTTGACTTATAAATGGCTTTTTGACCTAGAAGTTGACTAGTTTAACTTATTTTTATTCTGAAACCTTGTATTGATGTAATATTTTATATTTAGGTCTTCGAGGCACCGTACCAGACATATGTGATATTGTTCACCGAATTTCAGGTGAGTACATTCTCTGATAGTTTCTTATTTATGATATTCTCTATGTCTCTTGTATCTAGTGTAGATATCCTTGATTTCTTGACACGATGATTACACAGATTGGTATAACCGGATCTCGTCATGAGATGTTATTCCTTGGTATTTACGGTGTATCTTGTGCAAGCCTTATTCCTTATTCTTCTTATACAAATACATACATTGGTTTATGAGAAGAGTAGCCCCCTTCTTGTGGAAACCCGTGTCATAACGTACTATGGTTGGATCCACTATACCAGTCTGAGGCGGAGAGTATTTAGTATAGATATGTGATCATACCCTCTTTGTGCATGTCTTGTTTCTTGTGAGTGTTGATCATACACCGCACATATGATTAACCAGGCCATTTTATCCTTGTGCAAGTTCCTTGTGCAACTTACCAAGCCGATCACATGTTAGAGCTGGTACTCACTCACTTAGTCATTAGTATTTTTGTTCATTGCCATATTGTTCATTCTTGTATTTATTTCAGTATTTGCTTTATTGTATATCTCTTGTATCTATATATTGCATCTTGTATATTTTATATCTATTTACTGTTACATAGTTTATATTATTGATTAGAACTGCTGTTAGAGATGTACTATGCTCCTTTCCTGACTAGATATATTTTTCCCATATGACACTGAGGAGTGGTACCCCACTCACTACGAACATCAGAACGTTTTGGGCTTAGAACCAGAGACCTTTGCTCAGGAGGGTCTCATCCCGACTGAGACAGACGACCCAGGACTCGTCGCTTCTTAGTTAGTTCTTTGTACTGGATTTGTCTCCAGCTTATTGTTATTAGTTTTCTCTGACTCATTTGAGGTTGTTGTTGTCTCATGAGTTGTATTCGTGACTCTTCTATTCTTTTATCATATTTGTGCTTATTTCCATCTTAGATATGTGATTGAGTATATTCATATTGTTGGTTGCATATTAATATTGATAGGTAGTTTACCCAAACAACGTTCTACCGCCGATGTTGCGGCGTAGGCTAGACATTGTTCACTACTTGCATCCCTACACCGGGTACGGGTCATGACACATTTTTAGTGGTGGCTTATGCAGGTCTCTTCGAGGTCGCAATTAGTACGATTCATAGTGGTGCTCTGAATTGAGTGTTATTACGAGCCTATTTCAGGATATAGGATATAGGTTATATGCTGAGAATACTCAATCACATATAGGAAAAACTCTATTGATTCATTTTAACTGTTCTTCCTTGATATTGATATTTGATCTTTAATTATCCTTCTTTGAATGCCTTATATCATGTGCCATATTGATTCTTACTTTCGCTTTGTCTCAGGATGCCGTCTAAGACTAGATCACAGTAGGGGAAAGCAGCTTCTGAGAGATATGCGACTTCTTGAGGGCCTGTACCAGTCACTTCTCCGGTGATTGGCGTATCAGCTGCATTCGGGGGTCTACCTCCAACTCAGAGGACTGGTCCGGCTGTATCTGAGGGGCTTCTACCTCCACATTCTGTGCTGACAGATGCGACATAGATGTTCATACTATTTTGCGAGATATTGGAGGCACAGAGGGCTTAGTCCGAGACACACCATAGGTAGACCGACGTGTTGCGACAGGGCATCGAGAGTGCTCATCAGATTGCTCTTGCCATAGTAGAGAGAGGAGTTTCGGTCCAGCAGCAGGTTGCCCAACTTCGACCAAGCAACATCCAGGACTTCAAGAAGCTGGAATCTCAAGTCTTTAAGGGGACGGAGGGCATCATCTACGATGATGATTGGCTCGAGGATATTGAGCGTCTCATAAGGGTATCCCGTCTTGCTAAGGATCTGAAGGTTGAGGCAGTAGGACTTCAACTGATCGATATCGCCCGTACTTGGTTCAGGAATGAGCTACTTCTTGCTGATGTAGGGCAATCTTAGGAGGTGTTCAAGGACCTCTTCAAGAAGAAGTTCTTTACTCGGGCAGATAGGTTAGAGTTGGGAAGGCAGTTTGAGAGCCTTATTCAGGGGAGCATGTCTGTGGAGGAATATGTCGCAAAATTTGGTAGGCTGAGCCATTTTGCGTAGTATTTGGTGAGGGAGCCGGAGGTTTGAGCTATATGTTTTTGCAAGGGTCTAAACTAGGAAGTGAAGATCCTCATTCCATCTTTTTATGAGACCTATTCGGAGATACATATGGAGGCACGCAAGGTAGAGCGAGAGTTGGGTTTATAGCCCAAGAGAGATCGCGATTATTTTTTGGGGGCTAACAGCAGCACAGTAAATGCTAAGCATCCTCAATTCCAGTCCAGGCCTTTTCAGCAGCCGCAGCAACACCAGACTCCAGCTAGGGTGCCATTTCACCAGGCCTGCAGCAGTAGAGATAGTTACAGCAAGCTTCCTGCCACTTCTGCAAGAAGCCCGGCCACATTTATAAAGTTTGCAGGAAGATATTGGGAGTTTATTTGTATTATGGTACCGAGGGGCATCACCTGAGAGAGTGTCCTTCCAATCCTCGTCGTGCAGTTCAGGGAGCACCTCCAGCTCCGAGGACATAGGCGAGACCACCTGTAGTACAGCCGAGGGGACTGCCGCTTCCGACCCAGCATCAGCGTTATGCCCAACACCAACATCAGGGAGGTGCATGTTAGGGACGAGCATTTGCTATGACAGTCGAGGAAGTCGAGCCCACTGGAGATGTCATCGCAGGTTCTGTTCTTCTTGATTCTATTCTAGCTTTAGTTTTGTTTGATAGTGGTTCTTTCTATAGTTTTGTATCTGTTTCTTTTGCTCTGAAGCATCGTTTGGTAGCTGAGTCTTTGCTTAGGACTTGCAAGATCATGACCGGGGGAGGCATTATCCTAGTTAATGATATTTACAAGGATCAGAGAGTTACTCTGGGAGGCCAGGAGCTGAGTGCGTGTCTACTTGTAATGCCACTTTCGAGCTTCGATATTGTACTCGGGATGTATTGGTTGAGTAGGCACCGTGCTAGTATACATTATAGAGGAGGTAGAGTTTTGTTTAGCCCGCCAGGAGAGCTAGATTTTGAGTTTACTAGAGGAGCTACAGAACAGGGAGAAGGCATTATCTGTGGAGCTTTGGTGGAAGACAAGGAGTTGCCGCATCTGTTGATAACAGAGTTCTTGGATATGTTTCCTGAGAAATTGCCAGGATTGCCGCCAGATCGAGATATTGAATTCTCTATAGACTTGGTGCAGAACCAATTTCACAATATGTCTATAGAGTAAACAACAGGGAGCTGGTCGAGTTGAAGAAGCAGGTGGACGAATTACAGGATAAGGGGTTTATCAGATCGAGTTCTTCACCGTGGAGAGCCCGGATATTGTTTGTACCGAAGAAGGATGGATCGGTCCGCATGTGCATCGATTATAGGGCATTAAATAATCTTACTATCAAGAATAAATACTCTTTGCCACGGATTGATGACCTGTTCGATCAGTTGAGTAGTGTCAAGGTATTTTTCAAGATAGACTTGAGATCAGGCTACCACCAAGTGAAAGTGAAGCCGGAGTATATTCCGAAGACTACTTTTAGAACTCGGTATAGCCAGTATGAGTTTATGGTGATATTGTTTGGGTTGACTAATGCCCCGACGGTATTTATGAATTTGATAAACAAGGTATTCCATCAGTACCTTGACAAGTTCGTGGTGGTGTTCATCGATGACATACTCATATACTCGAAGAGACCGGAGGAGCACGAGGAGCATTTGCGGATTGTGTTGGATGTGCTGAGGAAGAAGAAGCTGTATGGGAAGCTGTCCCAGTGTGGGTTCTTCCTGGACAAGGTGGAGTTCTTGGGACATGTTATGACTGGTGATAGAATTTCAGTGGATCCGAAGAAGATCGCAGCAGTAGAATCTTGGAAGTCCCCGAGTTTAGTAGCAGAGATCAGGAGTTTCTTGGATTTGGCAGGCTACTACAGGAAGTTTGTGCAAGATTTTTCGAGGATTGCCGAGCCAATGACCAGACTCACCAGGAAGGTTGTAGAGTTTGTTTGGACATAGGAGTTCCAGGTTGCTTTTGAGGATTGAAGAAGAGGTTGACGTCTGCTCCTATTTTGACGTTGCCATCAGGGTTTGGAGATTTCACTATTTATAGTGATGAATCAGGGAAAGATTTGGGTTGTGTTCTTCAGCAGAATGAGAAAGTGATTGCCTATGCATCCAGGCAATTGCGTTCTCATGAAAAGAACTATCTTACCAACGATTTGGAGTTGGTAGCAGTCATCTTTGCCCTGAAGTTGTAGAAATACTATTTGTACGGAGAGCGTGTGGAGATCTTCACAGACCACAAGATCTTGAAGTACGTTTTTACTCAGAAGGAGTTGAACATGAGGCAACATCGGTGGCTGGAACTGATAAAGGATTTTGATATATCTTTGCAGTATCATCATGGGAAAGCCAATGTAGTTGCCGATGCCTTGAGCAGGTATCCGGTAGCTATGTTGTTGAAACAGGATCGGTATTTGTTAGAGGACATGGAAAGCTTAGACATTGAGGTGATAGTTCCTGGTGTTGCTATGCAGATGTGGGGGATGCAGATACACTCAGAGCTGATGGACAGGATCAAGGCAACCCAGTATGAGGATGTATCTTTGAGGAGCATCAGATCTCAGGTGAGAGCAGGATTGGAGGATGATTTCACCATTACTGAGGATGATTTTTTGCGGCATGGTGTTAGATTGTGTGTGACTAGTGGGGAGCTGCGTGAGGAGGTATTACAGAAAATGCATCGCTCTCAGTATTCTACACATCCAGGTGCCCATAAGATGTATCGGGATATGCGAGAGAGTGTGTGGTGGTATGGCATGAAGAGAAAAGTGGCACAATTTATATCCAAAAGCTTAGTGTGCCAGCAGGTGAAAGTCGAGAGGCTGAGGCTAGGCGGTTTACTTCAGCCATTACCCATTCCTGAGTGGAAGTAGGAGCACATTACTATGGATTTTGTGTCCGAACTTCCACGATCTGCAGGAGTAAATGACACAATTTGGGTCATCGTTGACAGGTTGACCAAGTCGGCACACTTTTTGCCTTTCAAGGTGGGTTTGTCTACGGTGAAGCTGGCAGAGATGTATGTGAGACAGATCGTCAGGATACATGGGGTTCCCGTCAGCATAGTCTCGGATCGGAATAGTCATTTCACTTCTCATTTTTGGAGGAATTTGTAGGCGAGTTTGGGCACCCACCTCAAGTTCAGTACTGCATATCACCACCAGACAGATGGGCAATCTGAGAGGACTATTCAGACTCTCAAGGATATGTTGCGCACTTGTGTACTAGATTTTGGAAGATCTTGGGAGGACCATCTCCATTTGGTAGAGTTTGCTTATAACAACAGCTACCAGGCTAGTATAGAGATATCACCATTTGAGGCTCTGTATGGTCAGATATGTCATACTCCCTTGTCGTGGGACGATGTTGGAGAGAGAGCTTTTCTAGGGCCAGAGATGATTATGGATGCAACGGATAAGGTTAAGCTGATCATAGACAGACTTCGAGTGGCACAGGACAGACAGCGACATTGGGCCGATAGCCACCGGAGACCTTTGGAGTTTGAGGTATAGTTTTATTTTTTTGTGCTTGTTATTGGTTGTTTATTATAGATTAAGTTCTTAAGGTTGTGTTCTGTTCTAGGTTGGTGGTTTGGTGTTTCTGAGGATTTTTTCGACACGAGGCACGATTCGCTTCGGTGGAGACGGGAAGCTTAGTCCGCGATTCATTCAACCTTTCACTATTCTAGAGAGGGCCGGTGTAGTTGCTTATAGACTAGACTTGCCACCTGCATTGAAGGGAGTGCACAACGTGTTTCATGTGTCACAGTTAAGACGGTACATGGCGGATCTTAGTCACGTGTTGGATCACTCAGAGATAGAGGTGGCCCTACTCTTAGCTATCCAGAGCAGCAAGTTGAGATTCTGGATCGGAGAGAGATGGTGTTGAGGAACCAGACTATTCCCTTGGTATGCGTCGCATGGAGGCATCACTCTCCGGAGGAGTCTACTTGGGCGAGAGATGATAAAATACGAGAGCGTTACCCATATTTGTTTGTGCCTTGAGGTATGTTCTTTCCTGATTATATTTTGTTCTTTTTTGTTCTGTTCTGTTCTATTTTATGTTCTGGGGGGGGATAATTTCGTCTTTGAATTTTGAGGACAAAATTATTTTAAGGGGGGTAGACTTGTCACTACCACATTTTGTAGGAAAGGGTATTTTTGTCATTTCATAATTAATTAAATATTATGCATATTATATATCTATTTATTATATTATTTAATTATCGTTAGATGTTAGTTTATTGTTTTGGGCTTGTGTTAGTGGACCTAACTAGTTTAGATTAGATCCATAGACCAATATTTTAATTTAGTTAGAATTGAGCCCAATTATATGCCCATTCATTAGGAGGATGATTGATTAAGTTAAACCCATTAGACTAGAACCTTCCCTCCTTAATTATTTCTTCATGATAGGCCTCAAGGGGTATTTTAGTTATTGCATAGTATCTTAGGGAGGGGGCTAAGGTGGCCGGCCATATAAGTATAGGAGGGAAATTTCTCTCTCCTTATTTTTATTACAATTATAGATCTAGAATTTTCTCTTCCCAATTTCTTCTTTCCCACACCAAATTTCTTCCCAATTCCTTCCTAAATTACCATTGGAGGCTAGTAGAGCAAGGATCTATAAAGAGGAAGTAAGTATCTACAAGTTGAAGGCTCATTTTACCAATTTTAAAAGTTCATTGGCAATCCATCTTCCAATTGTTTGTGGTGGAAAATGAAAGAATGAAAATGTTATTCAATATGGGGTTTACACGGAACCCGCCTTCTTTGGTTTACAAACAAACTTGTACAATTTGATCCTATACGAGGATGTGGGAGTACAATTTATTTAATCTGGGTAGATATTGCTATAGGTGTCTGATCTGCAGTCGATCACTTTAGCCCTTGGACCACAGGATGTTGAAGAAGTGCCGTAGAAGGCATGAAGCAGCTTCGAAGGTTGCAGAAGAGGGTGAAAGCACGATGCCAAAGTCGTCGATCCCTACTCTTTGCCTGAGCTCCGGGTTCTCTCTCTCTCTCTCTCTCTCTCTCTCTCTCTCTCTCTCTCTGGTTCGATCTTTCTTGGAAGTTCGACCTTGGATCTGATATTGGTTTCTTGACCAATTTCCCGACCCTTTCCAATTTGTCGACCTTTTTCCTCATTGATAGAGGTCTCTATTTGTAGAGTTTTAGTGACAGTGACCACTCCGTCGGTGTAAAAACCGAGGAGTGGAAAGTACAGCACCCTTTTACACAACGGTTAAAGTAACCAATGCCTGCGTATAGATGATCCTTTGAATGAGCGTGTGACGCGGGTCCAACTAAGGCACAAAACGCGTATAATCGCTACGAAGATCACGGCGTAGAAGAGGTTGGCATAGAAGCCAAATGTCTGTCACCATGGCATAGAAGCCAAATAGTTATCAAACCGGCATAGAAGCCGAATAGGCGTAGAAGCCGGATAGGCGCAGAAGCCGAACAGGCGTAGAAGCCGAGTGGTCATAGAGGCCGAACAGGCGTAGAAGCCGAGTGGTCGTAGAGGCCGAGCAAGCGTAGAAGCCGAGTGGTCATAGAGACCGAACAGGCGTAGAAGCCGAGTGGTTATAGAGGCCGAGCAGGCGTAGAAGCCGAAAGAGCACAAACGCTGGATGGGCGTAGAAGCCACTGCGTACCGTGCCATAGTGCTGATGTGGACGTCTTAGCCGGAATTACGACTTTTGAAGATATAATCAAATCTCTTGCATTAAATGCCGAGATTTGCCACCATCCTGTGCATTAAATGTGGAGGCGTGTCTTTGACGGTCTGTAACCCCTTCTTCGCATCAGCCGCAGAGACGTGCCTTGAGCAACTGTCACAGCTCTGTGCATCAGACGTAAAGACGTGCCTCGAACCCCGTACGGAGTGCAGCTTTTGCTGTGGCAGGCGGTTTGTCTACTGCAGAACGTAAACAGCTCGTGTTTGCCTGTGTAAAACAAGGCAGCGTATCCCTTCGTGCTTGTAAAAGCAGTTTACGCAAAGGGGATGGCGGTATTTGACAGCCTGGGTCGCAGTGCTGTGCCATCATTATAGCCGTCGTCTGGGTAGTCGAGCCGTATCCCTTTGTCACAAGTCCAGACGTCAGGTTCATTGCAGGGTCTGACAGGTTCACTTCGGAGAATACGAAGCGTCTCTTGTACACTTCAATGCTACGTTTGAAAGAGGATGAGTTTTACGCCCTAGAGGCGAGGAAGTACCCTGTTTATGCTGAAGTGGCTTGGACGTACTGCCTTACGCGGATGGTCCTTTTGAGCTTTCATATTTCCTGCTGTGTTTTAGCGGAAAGAGCTCTGTTGCACGCTTGATGGCTCTGAAGGCCTTTGCTTACGCTGCTCTGCACCCATATGCCGCGTATAGTCATCCGACATATTTTTCATGCTTCTACAAGACCCCCTTCAAAGCTTTCAAATTCCTCAGAATTTGGAACGCTTTGAATGAATCATGAACCGCTCCTCGTGACTCAAAACATTTCTGAAATGGAGCGTTAAAACGGTCGATGCTGACTTTATGGCGGATTTATTGGGGACCGGTGTGACCTCTTTCGCCTATAAAAAGGCTGGGGGAGTTAACCCATTCTCCCCACATTTCCATCACCACGCAGAGATGATCGCCGGAGTTCGTCGGGTCGATCTGAGGAAGAAGGAGATCATGTTCTTCCAGCGTGTAAGGAGCCGAAAAAGACGGCGTCTTCGAGCAAGTGTCCACTGCAACGATGGATCATGGAAGGATATCTTAGCCTCCCTTGCTCGGGATAATCAGCAACTTTATGTGGCTGTTCTTCCAGGAGAAGGGAAGGGTCGTATTAGACTACACTGCTTGCAAGCGGTGTCTTCTCCTGTTACCTCCGGGAGTGAGAGCAGCGACTAGCTCTGACCTCGGGCATTGAGTTGGGTGAAATATATCAACTCAATCTGTCACGGCGCATGGAGCATGGGATCTGCATGATTTATGCAAGCCCCAACTCTGTATTCTCCCGCCGTTGATCATTGCCATGTCAGTCAGTTTGCTGGAACTGACTGACCGCCAGAGAAGATGGATGAAGAATTGTGCCCCTGCGAGAACCTGTCAGAACAGCTTCTGGGCAATCTTCAGACGATGATGAGGAGGCCCTCCTGTCGACGGAGTTTTTCTCAGTTGTAATCATGAAAATAAAGAAAAAACCCCTTGTAGACAGGATTTCCCTCATATGTAATCATGATTTTGATTTTAATAAAATTATCTTTCTTCTTCATATGATCATCTTGCCATACGTTGTTGTGTAGTCTGAATATGTGTAGCTTCGACACGTCTGATTCTTTACGCCGACTCTGTTTAGAAAGAGTGCTAGGTCTTGCTCTTTACTCATAGCGAATAGTTCATAGAACGCTGTTGAGCATTTTGAACATCTAGGACTGTCCCGCTGCTAGGACTGAGGAACCGCGTAGAGTTTTTACTTCTGATGAACAGAATTTTTGTTCAGACTTCGTCTTCAAGAATGACTTCTCGAAAATCCCTTGGAACAAGGTCGAGAAATGGCTGCCAAACTGAGTTGCCATCTTGATAGACGAGATATTCAGACTGGAGTCTGGATGAACCTCCATTTGACCCGAGAAGAGTAATTTCTCAATGTTTGAACTCTGTATGCTTCGGTACTTGGGATATGTTGAGGCCAAGACGGAGTATCTTCTGTGTGAAATCCTGTAATCGACCGTCTTGAGAACTGTTCGAATATGCGGAAAGTCAGTGATCCGTAGCGTAGACGAGCTGAAAATCCTGAGTTCGTAGCCCATTGAGCATAGAAAGCCACCGAGCGTGAGATCGTAGATTCGGAGCTGCTGAGCATGAAGTCGTAGGTTTATAGCCTCTCGAGCATAAAAGCTACCGAGCACAAAGGCATCCGGGCATAAAACCATAGACTGATAGCTTGCGAGCGTAAAACCGTAGATCTGTTGCTGTCGAGCGTAGAAAGCTCCTTAGCATAGAACTGTAGATTTATAGCCTGTGAAAAAGAAATCTTCCGAGCGTAAGGTTGCAGATCTGTTGCCTCCGAGCGTAAACTAAACGCCATCGAGCGTGAGATCATCGATTTGGTATCTGCTGAGCGTAAAGTCGTAGGTTTGTGGCCTCTCGAGCATAAAAGCTACCGAGCACAAAGGCATCCGGGCGTAAAACCATAGACTTATAGCTTGCGAGCGTAAAACCGTAGATCTGTTGCTGTTGAGCGTAGAAAGCTCTTTAGCATAGGAACCGCTGACCTGCTTTTGCACGAAAAACTCTTCGAATTTGCTGACTGTCCGTCTTTCGAGAGTAGTGGGCTGACGTAGTACCCAATCATAACCAAATATTTAATTTGTGAGATTTGGTTAGGGTTTCGAGGAGTCCGTCTGAGGATTCGAGGAGTCGACCCGAACTCTATATATATCCCGAGCTTTGGAGAGAAAAACTTTTCATCCGTCTTCTGCGAAAGAGAGCCTTGATTGTTTTGAGTTTTTCCCCTCGTTCTTTCTCCGAGCACTCCGAGTTTTCAGAAATGGCGCCGAAACAACCCCCCTCCACTAAGGGAAAGAGTATAGGCTTTTCTTCTCGTTCTTCTGCCCCGGCGAGAGAGTCTTCGGTCGGGCAAGGTGAACTTCCTTCTGAGCGAAGGATCCTGCCGACGAGTAGCGCACCCGGCCTTAGAGGTATAGCCATTGGGAATGACAAAGAATGACGAAAAATTCTTCGCACATGTTGAACGTGACCGCGCTAGGTCGTCTTCTGTGCTGATAGCCTCTTTGAAGAAGATGACGCATGGAGACGTTTTCATCTTTTACGCCCACATTTCTAATGTGCCAGCGTAAAAACTCCATGTTTTTTCGCAGTTATGAGCGTAAAAGCTCTTACTGCCGAAAACTTGGTGTATACAATAAAATTTTAGTTTTACGCTTCGGATGGGACCTCCGGCATAATAACTAGAATTTTGGCAGTCTGGCGTAAAGCACGGACTGTATACCGCCAATTACGCTTCAGGATGTGACTTTCGGCGTAAAAAAATGACCAAATTTTGTACAGTCTTGGCGTAAAGCACAGACTGTCGTATCTTGGTCTTTGCAAGATTTGTAATGACGTGTTTTTCTTGCACTCTCGCAGTTAACTTGCATGAGTCTCCACTGGCCGAGGTGATGGGATCCGCTGCCGGGATGCTGCACTCGAACTATCTGGAGGATCTGTCGCACGTGACATTTCCTATCTCCGGGTCCCAGTATCCTGAAGGAAGGGGATCTTGATATCGGCTCAGGGCGAGCGAATGCTGCTGAGCATGATCAACGGGGAGCCCCTAACGTACGTAGACGGGGAGCAGTACATCAAGCCGGCCTTTCTCTTTGGGGACATGATAGACAAGCAGTCCCAGACGAAGCCCAAGAGAGAACCCTGGGTTTTCTCCGTCGAGAGTGTGGTCTTGTATCTGCCCACAATGCCGAGAGATTATCCCATCTCGGCTTTCTTCCATGCCACTCATCGCAGGAGGATGTCGTGGACGCTGACTCCCGATCTTCACGGCAAGCCGGGGAAGATCTTTCATCTGAAAGGAGCCGATCAGGGGTCGTTTGTCAGCCGCCCTTCTGGTGTCGTGACGTTGTTCAGGGGACTGTGCCCGGGCAGCGTCCCGAGTGAAGACAGTTCAGTGATCCAGCCGGTCCAATTGCCGACTTTCTGCAATGACTTCATGGTACGAGGGGGGGTATACCCCAAGGAGAATCCTCGGTGCAACGGGTGGATTACCCCATCAAACCTCCGATGGACTTGCCTAGTTGACTGGGCTCTGAAGCATTTTCGGAGAGAGCTGGAGGTCATTGGACTGTTTGCTGCCGTGAGCGTGGCGAGTGTTGGGTTGCCTCCCAACCCTAACCTATTTTTGGCACTGATGGAGCGATACATTTCGCTCACCGGGACCTTCGCCACTCCACTGGGGGAGTTGGGGTTGGCCCTCCACGAAATGGCAGCGATCTCGAGACTGCCGATGGGGGATACCCCGTATGAAGAGTATGTTCCCACCAACCGGGAGTTGAAGGACTCGGACCCTCGGGTTGTGGAGGTGTATCAGAAGCTGATGTGCCACTACTTCGTGTGCACTGCTTTCTATAATGAACCTTCTGATTTGGCTCACACCACTAAGTGGATGTCCTACCTCTTCTTCCACCGGGCCAGGGCCGTCAAGTCGGAGAAGGTTTCGGGGGGCAAGAATGAGCCCGTGAACTGTTTGGGCGTGCTCAGTGCCCAGGTCGTCGAGGATCTTATGGAGGAGGCTAAAGCTCTAGATCAGTTCCTCGCTGACGGGGTAGGAAAGTATCCTGAAGGCACTAAGGCCTATAGTTACTTGAGGCGCTGTCGCAGGCCTTTGTCTGAGGAAGCCAGGCTGGCTGGCTTTCTCTCCCTATGGCTGCGTCGAGTAGTGGTGCCTGGCATCGCGTCCGCGGACCGCATTCACCGGAACACCCTGTGGCCCACCGTCCGTCTGGTGTTCGGGACAAGGCTGGGCTTGCTCCCTGCCATGGTGTGCCGTATACAGGTTGGACTGAGAGCCATGACTGACGGACTGCTCGTCGATGAAGCTCGACGTGATAGCTTTCCCCGGGTAGAGTTACCATACCTGTTCTTGATGGGATGGTTAATTCTCCACAACCCCCGGGTGATGTCTCCCGGCCCTAGTAGTAGCGCGGGGTGTAACACCCCGTTCCGCTCAAGCGGACTGCCGACTCAATCGGCAATAGTGCAACTGTCCCGACCCGCTTTGCCTCAAACAAGAAGCAAAGGATATCCAGACTTGTCCCTACAAGAATCCGGCTTGGACTTTCAGAGGCTCGCTCAGACGTATCACTCTACCGAGGCGAATCATCGCTAAGGTGGGTGGCTACGGTGAACTTGTCTTTGCTTAGCCAGCACACATAAAATCTGGAATATTATGCTAGTCGCTAGGTGATTCACCCCCTGCATGCTAATAAATCCAACGCACCTAGCTAAGGGAATAATCCCAACTTGTATTGCCTATGCTAGAACATGGAAAAAGGAAATACTGCTTATATTCAGACCCTCGCATGCTAAGTCCTTTAACGGTTTCACTTCTCGGCTTACCTTCGGGCCCGAGCAACGTGCCTGCTTATGTTCCTAGAAACGCATGCTTGTCTGCTTGATAGTTACCGTATTTTCATCCAAACTCCGGGAGACTACTCAGTAGTCGTTCCGTGTATGATTGACCCTGCAAGTATCCAGGACCGTTAGGTCACCAGGCAGCCCCGAACCAGGGGAATGCATCAAGACAAGATATTCACTGTACAGAATCATGATTTAAGTATCCCGTGTACTCGTGTACTCGTGTTCCCGTGCACTCGTGTTCTCGTGTTCTCTTGTTCTAGTGCACGCGTGTTCTCGTGTTCTCGTGTATCTCGTGATAATTGGAAAGACCCAATGCTTGTATGTCGCGGACAACTCGGACCCGAGGTAAGTTCCACGGACGGTCACCGGGGCACTGGGGCCGATCCGGTCCGGATGGAGCTCGTGTGTAGTCTTCGTGTTTGGGACTGGGTAGCTTGTAGCTCATCGTGTACTCTTGTAGCAAGCTATCCTTGTCCCCGGCTACGTCCATAATGGCTTTGCCAGCGACCGTGTTCATATAGATAAGTCATCCTCGCTTAGCGGCTATCCGCGTGCGAGTCACTGCATCGCATCAAGAACAACTAAACACCTGAACGATCATGTTAAAATGACCCTCCTGTTTGCATATGCTTGCCTCCTGAATGTCTATACATGCCTCTGCTTGAATTAACATGTTTGCCTCAATGTTTGCCTTGGACAGGGAAGGAGATGGTAAGTTGGTAAGTCTCGCCGTGTTTCCTCTAACATCGCACGGCGCACTGCCCGACACGTTAGGCTATTCAATATCTGCATGAAACTGATCCTAAGGCAACTAGAAAGACAACTTAATAGTTGTGCACGGAACCTGTATTACGTGTTTGGATTTGTCGAGCGGGCGAGTAGCTTCCCCACCAGTGCATTCAATGTACTGATAATCCACCAGTTTGATATGCAGGGTGCGGGAGAACCTCGTACGGTGCGGACGCCTCCTTCGTGCGTGCTAAGGCCAGGAGTTCCCTCTGAAGCCTTGCAACGGTGCGTCCGGGACTGAAGCACATATACAAGACATAAGTTGTGAACATCGCCTGACCATCGCCTGTACAAATCATTCCACAGTTGTAGCCACTTGGCACACTTTTACTGTTTCAGAGAGAGAGGCTTGAGCGACTTGTAATCTCGGCTATACGCCGCCTGTAACACAAGTTTATATCAATAAAAGAGCTTGCTTTATTTCAACTTGTGTTTCTATGTTTCCGCTATATTTGTCAACTCAGAGAACTTGTTACCGAATCGCTATGCGTTCCTGACTCCGCTGCACTCGGACAATCTGTGCGACTCTGTGGCTTAGAACTCTTGCCGCTAGCCAATGAACCATGGCCTTGCACGGGCGTGGATCACGCTCGTGCGGCATCACGCCCGGATAGGTTAAGCGATCGTTCCGCGGGAGCGCTGGCGAGGGTGATTCCCGCCTAGCGGGAACGGCCGATTTGCCTGCGGGAGATCGGGGCATGACAGGTTGGTATCAGAGCCTGGCTTCTACGCCTTTGGACTTTGATTCGATATCTCTGTTTCGAAAGCTCGTTCGTGGGTTATGTGCACGCTCTCTCTCAATGCCTCGATGGGATGTTCCAACAATAAGTCTAAATACTTTCAAAATACGTTTTGAATGATATGCTTGCTTGTCTGGTTGTATGCTGCGAGTGGCCTTTGTGCCAACCTGTGCGAACCCTTGAGAGTATCGCTAGTAGCTTGTCCGAGATTTTACTAACTCTAAGTTTGGTTGAATGCATCTATTCGAGGGACGCCTTGAACTAGTGCACCATCCAAGACTTAAGAAAAGGTGAACTCGAGTGCTGAGACTTCGCTATCACTAAGCTGGTTGACGTGTTCACGCTAGAAGCGCGTTTTGAAAGTGCGCACGATCCAGTCTAAGCGATATGCTGATTTCGACGCTTGTGCAAGTGAATATCCAAATGAACAAGTACAAACGACTTGTCTAGGATTGCCTCAACCCTAGATTACTGCTTGTCCTTAGTAAGTCTCGAGGACGAGACTTTTTCTAAGTTGGGTAGGATGTAACACCCCGTTCCGCTCAAGCGGACTGCCGACTCAATCGGCAATAGTGCAACTGTCCCGACCCGCTTTGCCTCAAACAAGAAGCAAAGGATATCCAGACTTGTCCCTACAGGAATCCGGCTTGGACTTTCAGAGACTCGCTCAAACGTATCACTCTACCGAGGCGAATCATCGCTAAGGTGGGTGGCTACGGTGAACTTGTCTTTGCTTAGCCAGCACACATAAAATCTGGAATATTATGCTAGTCGCTAGGTGATTCACCCCCTGCATGCTAATAAATCCAACGCACCTAGCTAAGGGAATAATCCCAACTTGTATTGCCTATGCTAGAACATAGAAAAAGGAAATACTGCTTATATTCAGACCCTCGCATGCTAAGTCCTTTAACGGTTTCACTTCTCGGCTTACCTTCGGGCCCGAGCAACGTGCCTGCTTATGTTCCTAGAAACGCATGCTTGTCTGCTTGATAGTTATCGTATTTTCATCCAAACTCCGGGAGACTACTCAGTAGTCGTTCCGTGTATGATTGACCCTGCAAGTATCCAGGACCGTTAGGTCACCAGGCAGCCCCGAACCAGGGGAATGCATCAAGACAAGATATTCACTGTACAGAATCATGATTCAAGTATCCCGTGTACTCGTGTACTCGTGTTCCCGTGCACTCGTGTTCTCGTGTTCTCTTGTTCTAGTGCACGCGTGTTCTCGTGTTCTCGTGTATCTCGTGATAATTGGAAAGACCCAATGCTTGTATGTCGCGGACAACTCGGACCCGAGGTAAGTTCCACGGACGGTCACCGGGGCACTGGGGCCGATCCGGTCCGGATGGAGCTCGTGTGTAGTCTTCGTGTTTGGGACTGGGTAGCTTGTAGCTCATCGTGTACTCTTGTAGCAAGCTATCCTTGTCCCCGACTACGTCCATAATGGCTTTGCCAGCGACCGTGTTCATATAGATAAGTCATCCTCGCTTAGCGGCTATCCGCGTGCGAGTCACTGCATCGCATCAAGAACAACTAAACACCTGAACGATCATGTTAAAATGACCCTCCTATTTGCATATGCTTGCCTCCTGAATGTCTATACATGCCTCTGCTTGAATTAACATGTTTGCCTCAATGTTTGCCTTGGACAGGGAAGGAGATGGTAAGTTGGTAAGTCTCACCGTGTTTCCTCTAACATCGCACGGCGCACTGCCCGACACGTTAGGCTATTCAATATCTGCATGAAACTGATCCTAAGGCAACTAGAAAGACAACTTAATAGTTGTGCACGGAACCTGTATTACGTGTTTGGATTTGTCGAGCGGGCGAGTAGCTTCCCCACCAGTGCATTCAATGTACTGATAATCCACCAGTTTGATATGCAGGGTGCGAGAGAACCTCGTGCGGTGCGGACGCCTCCTTCGTGCGTGCTAAGGCCAGGAGTTCCCTCTGAAGCCTTGCAACGGTGCGTCCGGGACTGAAGCACATATACAAGACATAAGTTGTGAACATCGCCTGACCATCGCCTGTACAAATCATTCCACAGTTGTAGCCACTTGGCACGCTTTTACTGTTTCAGAGAGAGAGGCTTGAGCGACTTGTAATCTCGGCTATACGCCGCCTGTAACACAAGTTTATATCAATAAAAGAGCTTGCTTTATTTCAACTTGTGTTTCTATGCTTCCGCTATATTTGTCAACTCAGAGAACTTGTTACCAAATCGCTATGCGTTCCTGACTCCGCTGCACTCGGACAATCTGTGCGACTCTGTGGCTTAGAACTCTTGCCGCCAGCCAATGAACCATGGCCTTGCACGGGCGTGGATCACGCTCGTGCGGCATCACGCCCGGATAGGTTAAGCGATCGTTCCGCGGGAGCGCTGGCGAGGGTGATTCCCGCCTAGCGGGAACGGCCGATTTGCCTGCGGGAGATCGGGGCGTGACACGGGAGGTAGTTTTTTGCTGAACTACAAGGACTCCCTCTGGAACGTGAACACAGTCGTAGACTGTCGGCTGGCGCTGAGCCTCGGTCATTGCTGGAAGCTCCTCTGCACTGTCCCCTCGGTACATCGCAATCAGTCGGGGATTAGGCTTGAGGATTTAGGTGGAGAAAAGACCAATCTTTCTCCGGAAGCTTTTAATTGGTTGGTCTGCATCAGACCCTCCCATCTGCTGTACAGAAGCGAAGATCATTGCTTCCTCGAGCCTTACTTGCCCAGTCGGTTCGCCAGGCAGTTTGGGTACGATCAGCTGCACGTGGGCAATGCCATCACCAGCTTCAGGTCCAGGGGCGGACTCATTGATGGAGCCAGAGGATGGCGGTACTTCATCATGGGCTGCACGGGAGCAATCTTCATCGTGCCGGTCGTCACCCTCTCCACGGAGCTGCGGATCCTCCATTCGTACGCTTAGTTCTACGTGGCGATCAACACCCTCCATCATGATTTTGACACGCGTGGAAGCTTCAGGGTGCCTTCTTCCCAGCCTGGGGGAAGAATCGAAGTCCCCTCGGTTTCATCTGACGAGGGTGAGGAGTCCGTCACTCCGGATGAGCCTCTGGTGTCGGTGCCGAGGTATAAAGTGCCTCCGCCTGCGAGGGCTTTGGCGGTCTCTGGGAAGCGAAGGGCTCCTGCTTCGAAGCAGACTTTCCCCCGCAAGAGGAAGAAGAAGACGGTTGATCGCCCTCTCCGGATTCCTGGCATTGAGGCTCCTAGAGAGGAACCTGCTGCCTCTCCTGTTGGGGATGTCCCTTTGATTGGCGGAGAGGGACCCTCAGTTTCGGCTGGCGGTGCCGGAGAACTCCTGCTTAAGGCTGCCATTGTTGCCACTGCCTCCGGTAGTGGAATGAAATCGCCTGCGTGGCCAAGGCGAATGGGAGAATCTTCCCCTAGACCAGCAACGGATGAAACTCCTGTCGCGTCCGTGAGCATGACCAGCGAGATTCCAGCTGACGAACCTCGACCGCGTCTCGGTGAAGGCTTGGTGGAGCTCCTGGCGATGTCGGTTGGCCCACCTCCTTCTCTAGGTATGACAGTTCGTATTGCGTCATTAAGGCGTGATATAGCTACATCGGCTGCAGACGCGGCATATATACCGTTGGCTACGGGTAAAGGTCATCTTTATGTCTCCTCTTAGAAAGATAACTATCATATTGATATCAACTTTCTTGTCCTCTTCTCAGGAGATGGCGTCCACGGGGAGTATGGCGTTGAAGCACCTTCTGGCTCTGCTCGGGCTCCTGGCGATGATACGGAGGCGTTCGACTTCGAGAAGGAAATACCTTCGGGGGCCAGCTCGTCCGGAGTAGTTTCGTCACCTGAAGAGGAGGACGAACCCGTCATCGTGACCTCGCCTCTTGCGAGTATGCCGATGACTTCGACCTTCGTTGCCGTACCTTCTTCGGTCGCACCCCCCGTCGAGGCGGCGGTTGCGGCCACCTCGTCTGTAATCATTCTTGGAGGGGAACTCGCCAATATCGCGGCCACTCCTGGCGTCCAACCAGATCTGGTTGCGCTGACCGAGCTGTATACCAGCATCTTCTACACCAGTTTGAACACGCTGATATCAATGGTGTTGGCAAAGAATCTAGATTTTGAGCGTCTGAAGAAGGCTTTCCAGTTTTCGATTGGGGCGGTCAGGGAGTTCGGCGATTCTGGGGTAGCTGACGCCCTGGAGGCGATGGTTAATGGGTTGGAGCAACCTATTAACGAATACTTGTAGCTGACTCGGGGCAGTTTTGAAGCTGAGGTCCAGGCCAGATACAACTTCATGACTGCGCGGCTTACCAAACAGCTGGAGAGCCTGGATAACTCCATCAAAGAACATAAGCTGGAGATGGATAAAAGAAAAGCTGTAGTGGAGGAGGCTCTTGCTCTTCAGACGAAGTGCCAATCCGAGCACGAAGGGAACGTAGCGAGGGCTCGCAAGTTAAAGGAGAAACTCGCTCAGGCAGAGAAGTGGGCTTCTCAGTCGCTGGCAGGTCTAGACGTAGCGACTGGTCGACTGAGTACCGTACGACGGGACCTGGAGCGTGCAGAAGTTGCCCGAGCTGGCTCTCTTCGGGCAAGGGCCGAATTATCCTTTACAAACAATCCCGAGGCATGGCTGGAACAGGCCCGCGCTGATGCCTTGGTTTCCAGGGACGAGAGGGTAGCTGCACTGGCGAAGCTGATTCGCGATCTGACTGCTCCCCCACAGTGATGTACCCTTTCTTCTTTTTGCTTCCCTAATGTAATTCTGCTCTTTTTGGGAATAAATAAAGCGAATCTTTTCTGACTTTGTGGACCCATCATTTCGGGGTGTAAATGACAGGTTTGGGTGAGAGTGATATCAGAGGTAGTATGGACGTGATAGACTCTCGATAAACTTCTAGCAGGATATACCTATTCAGAGGTCATACTGACATGATAGAATATGACCTAAATCGGTTCGTTTTGGAAGTAGTTTGGTCAGACTTTGAGATTCTCGCTATATTCCACTTGAGCAGAGGAGGTTAAGCATAGTACCTCTTCAGGAATTTGCCGTTGATAGGAGCCATTAACAGGTCTCCATTAGGCTGGGCTAACCTGTAAGCGCCGTTCGAGAACGTTGTCTCGATCACATAAGGGCCTTCCCACTTGGGCTGAAATTTTCCTTTACTCCTGTGAGTAAGAATCATCGGCCTTCTTACGGCTAAAACTAGCTCGCCGACTTTGAACACTCTTTCCTTTACTTTATGATTGAAAGCTCTGGAAATGCGTGCTTGATAGAGCGCGATGCGCTGTTGAGCTTGGAGGCATTTCTCGTCTAATCCTTCGAGCTCCTGAAGCCTCAACAGGTCATTCTTTTCTCGAGTCAGCTCATTAGTGACGGCTATCCTGAGCGACGGGATCTGGATTTCAATGGGAAGAACTGCTTCGCTCCCGTAGACCAGTAAAAATGGGGTACAACCTGTCGGTGTCCGTACCGTTGTGCGGTATGCCCAGAGATATTCGCCCAGCTTCTCATTCTAGTCTCTTTTGTTTGAAGAGACGAACTTCTTGAAGAGTTTGATGATGGTTTTGTTGAAAGCTTCCGCCAAACCATTAGCAGCTGGATAATATGCCGTAGAGGCAATATTATGTATTCAATTTTTATCGCAAAATCGATGAAACGCTTAGCTGATGAACTGAGGCCCATTGTCATGGATTATCCTTCGGGGAATCCCAAAGCGATAAATGACGTGATGCTTGATGAAGCTGATTACGTCAGACGCCTTTACCTCAGCAAGAGGGATCGCCTCTGCCCATTTGGAGAAGTAATCCGTGATGGCCAGTATGAACCGGTGACCTCTGGAAGAAGACGGGTGAATAGGACCAATGATATCCATACCCCATGCTTCGAAAGGCCAGGATGCAACCGTAGGATGTAGATATTCAGACGGTTGATGTATGAAGTCTGCATAAACCTGACAGGCTCTGCATTATCTTGCATAGTTGATCGCGTCTGTGATCATAGTGGGCCAGTAATAGCCCATTCTCCTGATACGATCCTGTAGCTTAGGACCGGGCTGATGCGCTCCGCATACGCAGTCGTGAGCTTCCCGGATAATCTGTTGTGCTTCGTCGTCAGAGAGACATCTTAATAGCCGTCCGTCGTAGGTCCGGCGATATAGGCATTGTGAAGATGCATCGAAGTAGAAGCGTAATGATCGTCTTTTGACGGATACTACTTCTTTGGGGTCCTCCGACAAGATTCCGTATGCGACGAAATCTATGAAGGGACTTTTCCAGTCTCTTCTAGGGGGATCTGTGTTCATAGCGTAGTTACGTTCTATGTGAAAGTTGTTCTTCACGCAGAATAAATCTCTGTTAAGAAGGATTACCGAATCCTGCCTTCTTATAGGAGTGGCTAAATCCGCAGCTAGACTGGCTAGGGCATCAGCTTCCAGATTCTGAGATCGAGGTACATGCTCTAGGAAGAACCCTTTAAATGTCATGGCTATCTCGACCGTTGCTTGGTGATAGGGGATGAGGTCTGGATTCCGGACTTCATATATTCCTCTGACTTGATTGACGATAAGCAGAGAATTACCGAAAGCTTCCAGGGACTCGACCCCCAGCTCTTTAGCGACTTGGAGCCCGATTAACAGAGCGATGTATTCCGCCACATTGTTGGAGCATGGTTCGTTAAGAGAATATGTCCGGTAGATGACGAGTTTATCAGGAGTGACCAGGACGATTCCTACCTCTGAAACCACGTTTCCCTGGGGACCAGTCCTGGAGGCGCCGTCGAAGAACAGTTGCCACGCGTCACTTTCCATTGCGAAATTACATTCTGCAACTTCGTCGGGAATATCTTCGTATAATTTGGAGGCCTCCGGGATCGGATGAGCAGCTAGGAAGTCGGCCAGCGCTTGGCCTTTGATGGACTTCTGCGGGACGTATACCATGTCATATGGTGTTAACAGCATCGCCCAAGTTGCGAGTCGGGAATTAAGAACACTTGGCTTGCTCATCAGTACTCGAAGAGGGTTGATCCTGGAGATGATATGGATAGTCTGGCCGGTGACATAGTGCCGTATCTTCTGGATAGCGAACATCAGAGCCAAGCATTCTTTTTTTACTGGGTTGTACCGGTGTTCGGCTCCGACCATCATCCTGCTGAGGTAGTAGATAGCCTGTTCATGCCCCATATCGTTCCTCTGCGCGAGAAGAGCTCCTAGCGAATGATCCATCGCTCAAACGTACAGCAAGAATGGTCTTCCCATGATGGGAGGCACCAGAACCGGCGGACTGGTGAGGTAGCGTTTGATATCCCCGAATGCTTGCTGACAGGTTTCGTCCCATACGAAGGATACACCTTTCTTCATGAGATGCGAAAAGGGCTGACATCTTCCCGAGAGGTTGGATATGAACCTCCGGATATAAGCCAGACGACCTTGAAATCCCCGGAGTTCCCTCAAATTGCGGGGCGGTCGCATTTCTACGATGGCCTGAACTTTGTCAGGGTCCACTTGGATGCCTTTGGCGCTAATAACAAATCCCAGGAACTTGCCACTAGATACACCCAGGAAGGACTTCGTAGGGTTCATCTTGAGTTGATTTTGGCGCATTAACTCGAATACCGTCTTCAAGTCTTGAATGTGATCATTTTTGAGGCGGCTCTTGACGGCTATATCGTCCACGTAACATTCTACTGTTTTGCGTAAATGTTCATGGAATATGCTACTCATAGCCCGCTGGTATGTAGCCCCGGCGTTCTTCAATCCGAAGGGCATGACCGTATAGCAATATACTCCCAACGGGGTCCGGAAGGCAGTGTGCTTCTCGTCTTCAGGATGCATCTTGATCTGATTATATCCTGAGAATCCGTCCATGAAAGACATGCGTTCAAAACCGCAGGTGTTGTCGATCATGATGTCCGTGATGGGAAGAGGAAACTCATCCTTGGGGCAGGCTGCATTCAGATCTCGGTAATCGATGCAGATACGTATTTTCCCATTTTTCTTCATAACTGGGACAACGTTGGCGACCCAGTCGGGATGTCGTTCTTCCCGGATGAAACCGCAGGCTATCAACTTCCTGACCTCAGCTTCGATGGCGTCCATCATGTCCGGGCAGAACCGGCGTTGGTGCTGCTTCATAGGCTTCGAGTCGGTCAATATATTGAGTTTATGAGTAGCCACCTTCGGGTCAAGGCCCGGCATGTCCTCATAATTCTACGCAAAGATGTCGATATATTCTTTTATCAGCTAGATAACTTTTTCCCGTTCAGCTGGGGAAAGATTGTTACTGATGAATATCGGTTTTGGCGAAAGTTCACCCCCAACATCAACCTGGATAACTTTGTCTTTGGTGGGAGGTTCCCTCTGCTCGAAGCGGAATTCCCACTGCGTATCTATTTGTTGAGCCCAAGAGTCATTCTCAAACGGCTCAGAATCCTATACGTCTACTTCAAAGGGATCTGCCATCACCATATTTGCTGATAATGCTTGCTTGAGAGCTTCAGGTGAGTCGGAGGGCGACGAGCTGTTCTGAGAAGAGAAAAAGATATCCTCGTCCGATTTAGAGGAGGTGGCATATCCCAACCCGAAATAAGTTCGTTGATAGTAGGGGTCGCCGCGCAGCGACGTTCGTCTGCCTCTTCCGTAGTTGAGGCCTGGCTTCCGCTCCAAGTCGTAGCCCATGTTTTGCATGATCCTTAACGCTTGCGGACTGTATTGGTGAACTTGCATTTTTCCAGTATCGTCATTGAAAGAATCTTCCTGGATAGCCGGTTGATTGCGCATGCGGCCGAAGACTATTGAACGTTGGCTGCTGCAGGTAGGTGGGACAATGAAGATAGAATCCTCATGTGGTCCATATGTCATGACGACGTTGGATGATGACGCTACTTCCCAGACATACGGACGGTAGGAGTTCATAACTTCCAAGAATTTTTGTGCTATGGGTTGCACCTTGTCACGGGGAGTGGATTCCTGTTTTGGAATTTGAGCATTAATGTGCTGGAAATGAGGATATTTATTATCATCTGGAACTCTGTTCCTGGTTGCGTTTACATCGGTCGGCTGCCCGTTGCGCCGAAGGTTGATGACCAAAGGTGGAGGCTCCTGGTTCAGAGTGACCACTAGAGGATCACTCCCTTTCCCTGACCTGGATTTGTTCAGGTGAATAACCATAGGCTCCATGGTTTTTGGATGAGTGGTTCGTCCTTTCACTCTGATTGACAGCGGTAGTGTGGCAAAGGGTTCTCCTGGCTCCCGGTGGGATTCCTTCTCTGCCTCGCCAGACACTTCTTCCGTGTGGTCTTGAGAGTACAACACGACGTCGGAATAGTAGGATTCTACTCCTTTAAACGGGTTTAGGTCGGCAATCTCTGTTTGTACCGTTCCTTGGGGGTCTACATATTTAAGACATTGATGTAGAGTTGAAGGAACGATGTTGTGGTCGTGGATCCACGGTCTTCCCAGCAAAATATTGTAGGACACCTATGAATCGATGACGTAACATGTGGCCACCAACCTGAGGTTGCCAATCTGGATCCTCAGGCGAATCTTCCCCAACGGCTTGCTTCTTCCGGCGTTGAAACCCACGATTATAGTGGAGGTGTAAGCCAGTTCGCTGGTAGGAATCCTCAATGGTCTGAGCAGACTGTGAGGGATGATGCTGATCGACGATCCCGGATCTATGTGAATCCGATCGACCTCCATGGAATCGATGTACCCGGTGTAATAGAGGGGCCTGTCATGCTTGTTATGTTTTAACAGCATGTCATCTTGGGTGAAAGTGATATTTGGGACCACCTCCATCACACTGTGGCATTGAGGACACGCCACTGGTTCTTCGTCGGGGGACTTGAGCTGGGTCAAGCATGCCTCCGCCTGCATCAGCGCTTCACTCAGGGCTAGATGAGTGTCTTGGGAGAGCCTGAGTAGCTCAAAGATGGAGAGCCTGGCTGGTGTATTAGCCAGTTGGGCCAGGATGTCGAAGTTATACGGCTTCTCAAAACCTTTATTTAGAATATTTTTCACGGGTTTATCGAAGCACACTTCTCTTTGCTTCCCTTTGTCCGCCGACGTCAGTTTTGAAGGGCTGACATCTGGTACGACGGGGCCTGGTCCTGAAGGTTCGGCAGTTGAAGCGTCTGTCGGTGCATCTTCCTGACTTGCTCCGTAGTCGTTGAGGTAGGCTTTCCCTGAACGGGTTGCGGCAAATACCTTGTCTTCATCTGATGGCGAAGAAGTTGCGACCATATGGCATGGTTTGAATTTGGAGCTTTTTCTAGACGTAGCTTTAGTAGCTTTAGTCTCCTCCTCGAGCTCTGACACCAAATTCGGATGAACCCACATAATCTCGCCCTGCCGGGTGGTTAGGGGTACTAGGTTATGATTTTGACCCCTAGCTGGAGGGAGATTGACGATGTCCATCGTGGTCCGGGAAATGGGCATGACACCGTCCATGACTTCTTGGGAAGGCAGATTGCCAAACCGCAGAGAGATCATGTTGGCCGTGACCGTCTTCTCGGTGTTGTGCAGAGTGATGGCCTTAGCATCGATTAACCCCTGGATCTTCCTTTTCAGTATGTAACACGCCTTCGTTGGGTGGTGTACGTATCTGTGAAAGATGCAGTATTTGGGGTCGTCAGTACTGCTGACTTCTTGGGGCCGCCTTAGCTCCGGAAGGGTGATCTTGCCGCTCTTGACGAGACACTCGAATATACTTGGGATATCGTCGTCGTCAAAAGAGTAGACTTCGACGGGCCTCGAAGTCCCGGGTCTCGTCTGCGTGGTCGTCGCAGTCTTTTGTCTGGACGTATTGACCGTCAGAGCTTCTTTTTCCTTGGAGCTACGAGGATGGTCGCTGCTGGGAGATGACCTCTTGCCTCTATCAGAGGCGGAGATCATAATGCCATTGTCGCGCGCCTTGCGACTGTTGTCTTCGACGGCCACTGCCGAGATGATGAACGAGGGCCACTCATGGAACTGATATGGTCCTGTAAACACCGAGACCATAGGAAGGAGGTTCTTCCTGCAAATGTCTACTAATGCAGAGTTTGGAACTCCTGGAGGCATCTGTAAGGTGGCCTGACGAAAACGTTCGACGAAGGTGCGAACGTCCTCCTTTTCCCTCTGCTTGACTTTGATGAGAGAGGACATAGACATGTCCATTCCGCCTTCGTAGAATCGTGTGAAAAATAAAGCTTTGAAGTCTTCGAAGGAAGTAATGCAGTTGTCCGCCAAGCTACGGTACTACTGATAGGCTACTCCTGAGAGGCAGCCTTTGAACACCCGAGTGAGGAGGGCGTCGTTCCCTTGTAGCAACACCGTCATCATACTGAAATAGTTCATGTACTGACTTGGTGATGTTTTTCCCTCGAAGAGAGCCATAGTCTGAGGTTTGTACCTCGGAGGGAAAGCGACTTCTTCCCAGATAGCTGGGTAAGGCTGGTTAATTCCCAGTTTCTTGAGCTGATCTTTGTGCTTCAAGACGTCGAACTGGGCTTTCAACTCCCGTACTGCCTGCATCGGATTTTCAGTTGGAAGCGGGACTACGGTGTAGCGCGGAGTTGGTTGTATTGTGTCTCCAACGGGAGGTAATACATTTTTCGAGTGAGGAAGCGGAGGAACTGCTGACTCTTGATCTAGAGCAGGCTCTTGGCTCGGGTTGGATGGTGGTAAGTCCACCCCCACACATATCTGAGTTGGCGGGACCGATGTTTGAGCCATGGCAGCTGCGTGCTGAGTCAGCATCATCTGGTGCATGTTCTCCATCATGGATTGCATTTGTTTCAGAGATGTCTCCAGCACAGTGATGCGTTGTTCCGCGTTTCCTGACGGCGAAGCTTCCTCGCGTTCATCTTCAACGGCGTAAACTCCCATTTCCCTGGGCGTCACCGAAGGATTAGTATAGGTCGCTGCATAAGTTGACTCTATACTCTCAGCATCTGATCTGGGAGATTGGCGACCCCCAGCGTCGGAATTAGACGAGTACGAAGCTGGTTGCTGTGACCTTGCACGGGTGTTTTGGAACACCCCAGCTTCAGTGTTCCTGAGGAGGTCTTCGAATCTCCTTCGGCTCGGAGGCCTAGAGGGATGATGTCTTAAGCTTGACCCTCCTCTAGGTATGTGTGAAGTCATGTTCACGGATGCATGCGCGGGCTCTTCTTCCTGGAAAGACTGAGAGTAGCTCAATCGGTCGAAAATCGACCGTTTTGCTTTAGAACAGCAGCAGTCAATCACAATTTTATGACTATTACAACATTGCTCGCTAGGGGGCGTAATAGACATGCTGGAAGGTCCCCTCTCCTCACGCTTCTGGATTAGATATTCGCGCAAGTCAGGAGGAGTAGAGGGAGAAGACGATGGCTTGTTCCTTCTGTTCCCATCAGTGGGTATGCGGAGATTGGGCACCATGGTTTTCCCTACGCCACCTGTGTACAACAGGTTGGCCATCTGGGTGGCGAATAATCCCCGTGGAGGGTGCCTTCCCGTAACCTGAGCTTGCTTTACGTTGTGGGACTTTGCCTGGCATAATTTGGAGATTTGCTCAGACTGGCGTAAAGCTGAAGAGGTCCTCAGTCGGCCGTCGGCTTCTCGCGTAGTCCGGAGGGTAGGCAGATTGCTTCTTCGCTGGCGTAACGGCCGAGGAATTGAGTACTCTGCCGCTTGCTTCCCCTTGCGAAAATCACAGCGCTCATCTGGTTCCCCGTAGAGGTCAGATGTTGTCTTGCGCATGGAGCGTGATTTGTACTTCCGACTTGGCGCTGAGGCATCATCGGAAGTTTGGTCTGTACCGCGCGTAGCGGGAGACTGGTTTCTATGCGTGTAGCGCAGTGGATATTTCTGGGTTAGCGCTAAGGCTTTGCCCGAAGTTTTGTCTGTACCGCGCGTAGCGGGAGACTGGTTCCTACGCGTAGAGCGCAGTGGATACTTCTGGGTCAGCGCTGAGGCTTTGCCCGAAGTTTCGTCTGTACCGCGCGTAGCGGGAGACTAAATTTTATGTGCCGGACACGGAGGGAGCAATGCTACAACCTCATTGGTCGGAGAGGTCGGAGAGATCGGAGAGTCCACAGGAATGGTAGAGGATGCCTTGGGCATCCAGACCTTGCGTAGCTTCCTATTTTCTTGGACGGAGAGAGGGTGAGAGCTACCCCCGGTTCGAAGCATGTCTTCGTAGGCAGACTGGTCGAATTGGACGACCAGTATCTTCTTCACGGTTCCTATGGATACCGCATCGTGTTGAGCAATTGCTTCCTCATCAGAAGAGAAAGATGTCCCCAGCAGAGTCGCCATCTTGTTTGTGGTAAAAAACGAAAGAATAAAAATGTTATTCAATATGGGGTTTACACGGAACCCGCCTTCTTTGGTTTACAAACAAACTTGTACAATTTGATCCTATACGAGGATGTGGGAGTACATTTTATTTAATCTGGATAGATATTGCTATAGGTGTCTGATCTGCAGTCGATCACTTTAGCCCTTGGACCACACGATGTTGAAGAAGTGCCGTAGAAGGCAGGAAGCAGCTTCGAAGGTTGCAGAAGAGGGTGAAAGCACGATGCCAAAGTCGTCGATCCCTACTCTTTGCCTAAGCTCCGGGTTCTCTCTCTCTCTCTCTCTCTCTCTCTGGTTCGATCTTTCTTGGAAGTTCGACCTTGGATCTGATATTGGTTTCTTGACCAATTTCCCGACCCTTTCTAATTTGTCGACCTTTTTCCTCATTGATAGAGGTCTCTATTTATAGAGTTTTAGTGACAGTGACCACTCCGTTGGTGTAAAAATCGAGGAGTGGAAAGTACAGCACCCTTTTACACAACGGTTAAAGTAACCAATGCCTGCGTATAGATGATCCTTTGAATGAGCGTGTGACGTGGGTCCAACTAAGGGACAAAACGCGTATAATCGCTACGAAGATCACGACGTAGAAGCCACGTAGGTAGGTATCCATTGCGTAGAAAAGGTTGGCATAGAAGCCAAATGTCTGTCACCATGGCATAGAAGCCAAATAGTTATCAAACCGGCATAGAAGCCGAATAGGCATAGAAGCCGGATAGGTGCAGAAGCCGAACAGGCGTAGAAGCCGAGTGGTCATAGAGGCCGAACAGGCGTAGAAGCCGAGTGGTCGTAGAGGCCGAGCAGGCGTAGAAGCCGAGTGGTCATAGAGGCCGAACAGGCATAGAAGCCGAGTGGTCATAGAGGCCGAGCAGGCGTAGAAGCCGAAAGAGCACAAACGTTGGATGGGCGTAGAAGCCACTGCGTACCGTGCCATAGTGCTGATGTGGACGTCTTAGCCGGAATTACGGCTTTTGAAGATATAATCAAATCTCTTGCATTAAATGCCGAGATTTGCCACCATCCTGTGCATTAAATGTGGAGGCGTGTCTTTGACGGTCTGTAACCCCTTCTGCGCATCAGTCGCAGAGACGTGCCTTGAGCAACTGTCACCGCTCTGTGCATCAGACGTAGAGACGTGCCTCGAACCCCGTACGGAGTGCAGCTTTTGCTGTGGCAGGCGGTTTGTCTATTGCAGATCGTAAACAGCTCATGTCTGCCTGTGTAAAATAAGGCAGCGTATCCCTTCGTGCTTGTAAAAGCAGTTTACGCAAAGGGGATGGCGGTATTTGACAGCCTGGGTCGCAGTGCTGTGCCATCATTATAGCCGTCGTCTGGGTAGTCGAGCCGTATCCCTTTGTCAGAAGTCCAGACGTCAGGTTCATTGCAGGGTCTAACAGGTTCACTTCGGAGAATACGAAGCGTCTCTTGTACACTTCAATGCTACGTTTGAAAGAGGATGAGTTTTACGCCCTGGAGGCAAAAAAGTACCCTGTTTACGCTGAAGTGGCTTGGACGTACTGCCTTACGCGGATGGTCCTTTTGAGCTTTCATATTTCCTGCTGTGTTTTAGCAGAAAGAGCTCTGTTGCACGCTTGATGGCTCTGAAGGCCTTTGCTTACGCTGCTCTGCATCCATATGCCGCGTATAGTCATCCAGCGTATTTTTCATGCTTCTACACCAATAGGTACAATTAAGTTTTCTCTCTTTTTTTAGACTCTAAATTCGTGTTTTAATTATTAGGAACCACCCCATATAATGAGACTACCCATAGGAATTGGAATTAGGTTCATAGGAGGCCTATGGAGAAAGTTATGGTGTATTTTGTGTCAATTTTGGGAGAATTCCGAGATTGACACATGTTGTGATTGTCAATTGTTCAATTAGACCAAATTAACATGTGTTTGATTGTGTGTGGCTAGTGTTATGTCCAAAATTGGATATGTGTAGGCCATATCCCAATAATTTGGACATACGGATTGATTTCGGTATTTTTCTCCGACACGGATCTTTGTACATGTCATATTTTGACACGGACACATGAATGTGTAAATGACTCTACTATTTTAGACTTGCTCATGTTCTTCGGGGTACGTTTGGTTGTGTGGTAGACTCGTATCGCAAGTGTATCATAGATCTAGTATGATACGGGTGCGATGCACTCCACGTGTTTGTTCCATTTCATTTCTAGATTCAATTTGCATTATTTATAGCTATTAGTGATATATGTATTCATATGTGTGTGTATATATGTTGGTGTTTATATATGTATATATGCATGTGTATATATATAGATGTAGATATGTATATGTGTTATATTTATATGTATATATATATATATATATAGATGTATATATATATGTATAGTTATGTGTATGTTCATAGTTGTAGTTATATATGTATAGTTGTGTGTGGAAGAGAATAGTTATATATATATATATATATATATATATATATATATATATATATATATATAGCTACTTGAGGAAGGTCTTTGTGTGTGTGGGTTGTGTGGATGTGTGTACTAAGGGTCGGGCAACATCACAGCAGGAACGAGCAATCAGTGTAGTGCAGTGAAACATAAGCCACAACAACAGTAGCTAGCTTATGCAGCAAGGTGCAGATCAACATAGCAGCAGCGTGTGCAGCTATAATGCAGCAGCAGCTCAGGCATAAGCAGTGCACAGTATCAGTGGCACACGCAGCAGTAACAAGCAGTACCGAGCTACATCAGCACGCAGCAACAGCGAGCAGTGCAGCAACTAAAATCTGCAGCAGCAACAGCTACACCAGCAGCAGCAGGCAGTGCATAGACAGCGTGTGCAGCAGCAGTTTCAGCATCCTGTGGGCAGGGTATCAGCAAGGTAAGGCAGCTAGTTAGTAGATAGTTAGTTAGCTTGTTAGTTATTAGTTAAGTTAGTTTACTTGTCATAGTTATAAGTACATGTACTTGTTGTACATGTTGTTAGACTAGATATTACATAGATATATTGATTACTATATATATATATATATATATATATATATATATATATATATATATATATATATGTAGTTACGTATTGTTATTTAGTAGTTAGATATGTATGCATATATACTTATGTATCTCTAGTTATGTATATGTATGTATGTATGTATGTTTATATATATATATATATATATATATATATATATATATATATATATATATATATATATATATATATATATATATATATATATTAGTAGTAGTTGGTAGTTAGTGTAGCTAGTTGTATGTAATATTGTATTAGTGAATACATATTAGTATATAGTTAGAGTTGGGTAGTTAGCTATGTGCTAGAATTGACATTACCTTGAGATACCAAGGTAAATGTCAAGGTATCGGGTTGATACTCAAGGTATTGGATTCGAGTATCAAGAGAGGGTGTAGTGGTGCGATGCCGCATTGGTTCAAAGCCAAGGTATCCACTTAGCATTAGTCTAATTAGAAATATTAGATATTATTGATTGTATATACATATTATGATATTTCATATCTAATTAAGTTGCGTATCTTGCGATACGGTATCCTATTGATTTCCTAGTATCCCAGTATAGTTAGTGTGGCTTAGTTGCATAGTGTATGGACCCAATATCCTACAGATAGACTCATACAACCTAGAAATAGCTAGTTTGACCAAATTTCACCAATTTAACCTAGAGTTGACCTAGTTTGACTATTTTGACTTATAAATGGCTTTTTGACCTAGAAGTTGACTAGTTTAACTTTTTTTTCATTCTGAAACCTTGTATTGATGTAATATTCCATATTTAGGTCTTGTAGGCACCGTACCAGATATTTGTGATACTGTTCACCAAATTTCAGGTGAGTACATTCTCTGATAGTTTCTCATTTATGATATCCTCTATGTCTCTTGTATCTAGTGTAGATATCCTTGATTTTTTGACACGATGTTTACACGGATTGTTATATCTGGATCTCGTCATGAGATGTTATTTTTTGGTATTTACGGTATATCTTGTGCAAGCCTTATTCCTTGTTCTTCTTGTACAAATACAAACATTGGTTCATGAGAAAAGTGGTGCCCTTCTTGTGGAAACCCGTGTCATAACGTACCATGGTTGGATCCACTATACCAATCGGGGGTGGGGAGTATTTAGTGTAGATATGTGATCATACTATCCTTGTACATGTCTTGTTCCTTGTGAGTGTTTGTCATACACCGCATGTATGATTAACCAGACCATTTTATCCTTGTGCAAATTCTTTGTGCAAGTTCCCACGCCGATCACATGTTAAAGCTGGTACTCACTCACTTAGTTATTAGTATTTTTGTTTATTGCCATATTGTTCATTCTTGTATTTATATCAATATTTTCTTTATTATATATCTCTTATATCTATATGTTGCATCTTGTATATTTTATATCTATTTACTGTTATAGAGTTTATATCATTGATTAGAACTGCTGTTAGAGATGTACTCTGCTCCTTTCTTGACTGGATATATTTTTTCCAGATGATACTGAGGAGTGGTACCCCACTCACTACGGACCTCAGGACATTGTGGGCTTAGAGCCAGAGACCTTGGCTCAGAAGGGTCTCATCTCGACTGAGACAGACGACCCGTGACTCGTAGCTTCTTAGTTATTTCTTTGTACTGGATTTGTCTCTAGCTTATTGTTATTAGTTTTTTCTGACTCATTTGATGTTGTTATTGTCTCATGAGTTGTATTCGTGACTCTTCTATTCTTTTATCATATTCGTGCTTATTTCCATCTTAGATCTGTGATTGAGTATATTCATATTATTGGTGGCATATTTATATTGATAGATAGTTTACCCAAACATCGTTCTACCGTCGATGTTGTGGCGTAGGCTGGGCATTGTTCACTACTTGCATCCCTATACCGGGTGCGGGTCGTGATAGCAGGCTTAGCAGATTTGCCCCAACAATGGTAGCAACAAAACCAGAGAGGACGATGAGGTTCCAATACGGACAATATCTGGAGATTCAGCAACTGGTAGATGCCCATAACTATCAGACTTTCGATGAAGTATTGATCGCATCTAGGCAACATGAGCTGATAATGCAAATGTTAGCTTCAAGGACAATAGGCCAGAAGAGGTCCCATGCCCAGAGAGGAGGAGGAGGAACAACATAGCGGACGTCATCCCCATCTCTTGGCATTCACGTTCATAACACAATGCCAAGAAGTCCAGTGGCATCAACAACAATAATACCAGTTCGGCCGAATCAACTAAGGCAACAGTAGCAACAGCGATTGGGAGCCCCAGTCGGATGTACGTATTATGGCAAAGGAGTCCATACGCGGTAGGTGTGTAGAACAGCACATGGGTTGTGTCTGCGATGTGGTAGTCCAGATCATCAGATTGCCAATTGTCCTACGATATAGAGGATTGAAGGACTGGTGCAGCGATTAGCATTACCAGTACCGGGGGCAGCTCAGTATAGGGGGCCAACATTGGCAATCAGTCCATTGGCTCAACATCCATTATCGACGCAAACTCAGATGTACAACCAACAAAAGAATTAGCAGTACGGGCAGCAGAGGCCACAACTGCGTCTTCAAGGAAGACAGTAACAAGGCGCATCGTAAGGCCAATGGCAAGATTTTACTCTATCTCTAGAGGAGGCTTTGGCTTTAGGTAATGTAGTGGCAGATAATATTCTCGTTACATCTTTTTCTGTCATGGCATTATTTGATTCAGGAGCATCTTATTCATTTGTATGTACATAATTTGCGACACGTATTGGATTGGAGTTTGAGGCATTGCCAGAGAGGTTAAATATACTCACTGGTAATGGTCTCGTAGGAGTCAGTAGAGTATGTTTAACATGTCCAATTATAGTGTGTGGACATTTATTACCTGCAAGGTTGATCGAGTTTCCTATGGGTAACTTCAACGTTATTTTAGGCATGGACTGGTTGAGAGACAGTCATGCGACGATAGATTGCCGTAGGGGTAGAGTGTTGTTTAATATCCCGGACAAGGAAAAATTTATCTTCAACAGAATGGTGAAGGACAAGCATGAAGGTGGCATTGCAGCAATAGCAGGAGTTGAAGATCAGTTACCTAGAATAGTTAAAGAATTTCTTGACATATTTCCAGAAGAGATTCCATGATTACCCATAGTAAGAGAAGTGGAGTTTTGCATAGAGTTAAAGTCAGGAGCAGAACCAATTTCCAACAATATCTATCAGATGTCACCAATGGAGCTCAACCAGCTATATCAACACGTGAAAGAACTGAAGGCGAAGAAGTTTATTCGAGCTAGCCGATCACCATGGGAAGAACCAACGATTCTAATAAAGAAGAAAGATGGGTCGACACGATTATGTATCGACTATAGACAATTGAATGCAGTAACAGTAAAAAACAAGTATATGTTGCCTAAGATTGATGACTTGTTTAATCAATTGAGCGGGGCAAGAGTATTTTCAAAGATAGATCTTCGATCAGGATGTCATCAAGTAAGAGTCTGGGAGCAAGATATATCGAAGACAATATTTTGATCCCAATATGGGCATTATGAATTCTTAGTTATGCCATTCAGATTGACTAATGCACTAGCAATATTCGTGGACTTGATGAATCGTATCTTCATGCCATACCTAGATCAATTTGTAGTGGTATTCATAGACAATATTCTTATCTACTCCAGCAGTGAAGAAGAGCATAAAGAACATCTTCGGAAGGTGTTGCAACTTCTAAGGGAGCATCATTTATATGCTAAACTCAGTAACTGTGAGTTTTGGTTAGATCGTATGTCATTCTTGGGGCATAATATCTCAGGAGCAGGAATATCAGTGGACCCCAAGAAATTTGAAGCAATAGAAAATTGGCCGGTCCCAAAGACAATAGCAGATGTGCAAAGTTTTTTGGATTAGCAGGATATTACAAGAGGTTTGTGGTAGATTTTACACGGATTTCAGCACCAATGACTCGTCTGACCCGTAAGGATGTGAAGTTTGTTTGGACGACAGAGTGCCAAGCAGCATTTGAGAAGTTGAAGGAGAAGTTGATATCAACACCGATCCTTACACTTCCAGAAGGATCAAGAGGATTCACAGTTTATTGTGACGCATCTGGAAAAGGAATCAAGTGTGTGTTAATACAGCACGGAAGAGTGATAGCTTATGCGTCTTGGCAACTACGAGATCATGAGAAGAATTGACCAACACATGATTTGGAATTAGCAACAGTAGTGTTTGATCTCAAGTTGTGGAGACATTACCTATATGGCGATCGGGTAGAGATATTCACATATCACAAGAGTCTAAAATATATATTCACTCAGAAGGACTTGAACATGAGGTAGATGAGGTAGCTAGAATTGTTTGGTGATTATAATATAACACTTCAGTATCATTCAGGCAAGGCAAATGTGGTGGCAGATGCTCTCAATAGGAGGGACAACGCATTCATCTTAACAACTCAGAAGCATATTCTAGAATATCTTCAAGAGATGGGCATCGAGGTGGTGTTACCTCAAGAGATGGGAGTGTTAGCCAGTCTTCAGATACAGTCAACTTTGGTGGAGAGGATCAAGTCAGCTCAGACAAAAGATTCCATAATTCAGAAGCTTAAGGAAGAATGTGAGTCAGGTCTTAGGAAGGAATTAAGGATTCACAAAGACGGAACACTCAGATTTGGAAATCGTCTTTGTGTGCCATATAAAAATATCAGACATGAAGTAATGACCGAGGCATATAGTTTCCAATATTCTATTCATCTGGGAGGCACGAATATGTACCATGATATCAAGCAGCATTTCTGGTAGAACAGAATGAAAAAAGAGATAGCTCGATTCATTTTATGATGTCTCGTGTGTCAGCAAGTGAAGGCAGAGCAGCAAAGACCAGTGGGATTATTACAACCGCTGTCTATTCCAGATTCCATAATAAGTACTCGTTAGATTTTTATGTCGACGACCACGTATTTTTGCAGATTTTGTCCTACGGGAAGCTTAGTCTGCGATATGTGGGACCATTCGATATTCTCGAGAGGGTAGGGATGTTGCTTATCGTCTTTCCCTTCCGCCTTCGCTTCGTGAAGTGCATAATGTATTTCATATATCTCAGTTGCGTAGGTATATCTCGAATCCGAGTTATGTTCTCGATCACTCTGAGTTAGTCGTTAGTACCGACTTAACTTACGAGGAACAACCCATGTCCATTTTGGATCAGAGAGAGAAGGTACTCAAGAACCGGACTATCCATTTTGTTCATGTTGCTTGGGGTTATCACTTCTTGGAGGAGTCAATGTGGGAGCGCGAGTACGATATTCGATCTCGGTATCCGCTCTTATTCGACTCATAAGGTATATTTCCTTCGTATGCCTTCGCATCTTTTATTTCGTAATCGGCAAGCACTCATATGAGATGATGTTGCTTTGATTCATTATATGTGTTGGTTGTAACTGCTTATATGTATGTGCAGATTGCTTGTAGTTAGTTTGTTGCTTGTCTTGATATCTCTAGCTAGTCTTGAGATTGAATTTCGAGGACGGAATTTTTCTAAGGTGGGTATAGATGTCACTCCCCGTTCCTAAAATACGTATTTGGAACGTATTTTGCTTGTTGGCATGGTTATCAGGTTGGTTAGGGGTCAGACTATTTTCTGGTAGAGTTGGTTCTTGGTTTATTTTGAGATCAGGGCTTGGTCATGACTTGAACCATTAGTTAAGTGAACCCAAACCCTCCCTATATAAACCAAAACATATTTTCTCTACTCTCATTATTTTCTTTCCATTCTCTCTCTTATGTTCTCTCTCTCTCTCCCTCCATAGGCAAGTATACCTTGCATAAAAATAATTTTTTTTCTATTTATTGAGTCCATTATGTTTGCTATGTGATTCTCCATATATTTAGAACTTGGTATTTTTGATTTTGGTGGATGGATTAGTGAATATCTATATTTTTAAATTTAGAACTTTTATGTGTTCTTGAGTTTTCTTGAGTTTTGATCTCTGAAAAACTTGTTATTTTTGAAAACTTTATGTTTTATGTTAATGAGCATTTGATTCTAAGTTGTTTAGAACTTTACATTGTTGGATTTGGACTTCGTTTGAGGTTTCCATGGAAGGAACAAAACTTGGGTTTTCGGAACTTCCATAGCCTAAACATGCTGTTCTGGGATGAAGGAGCTCCATACAGCACGCTTAGCATGCGGCCTGGACTTTTCTCTCCAAAGATAGCATGCGGCCATCTTGTTGGATGCATGACTGAAATCTGCACATGCTTCCCTTGGCCAAATGCATGAAAATTGAAACTTGAAACGAAAGAAATTTCTCTAAGTCCAAAGATTTCATGCGGCCAAGAGGAGCATGTGGCCACGAGCTATGTGTTTCCTCTTCCTTTGAACGCTTGACTTAGCACCGCCTTGGCTCATTTTTCATTATTTTGTCTTGTTCTTCTGACATACTTTATTGTATGTCGCATCAGTCACATCCATCACTTTATGTCACCTTTCTGACTTGCATTTATTGTCCATCACTTTGGCACTTATCCCGAAGTATGGGTCTTGACATCCATGTGGCCTCGACTTCATGCAGCACCCTGACTATGCGCTTATTGTTTCATGCACACATTGAACACTTGCTTGGTTTAATGTTCTCGTTTGATTGAATGATTGTGACGTTATATGTTAAACTTAGAAAGGACTTGTATGACCTAGATGTGACCCCGTGCTAAATTGATTAAGTGATGAGAACATTAAATGCCAAATTTTTATTCCTTAATATTTACTCTTTTATAATCATTTGATGTCTAAAAATAAACATTATTTTTATATTTTGATCTAGAATGCAATTGGAGTCACTAAATGCAAAATTGAGCTATTTGTCAATTTTGGACAGTTTTGACACCTTGTAGAAAAATAGTCATAATTTTCTCATCCGAAGTCCAATTGAGGTGATTCAAATTTATTCGGAAAGCTAAGACATAGAGGTACAATTTGTCTGTTTTGAGTTTTATGAGATTATGTCTGCATCATGTACCAAATCAGGCTTGAAGTCGAGTCAACTATATTGTGCACGAAAATTGGAGCTAAATTAACCATTTCCCTACTTGTTCAATGATTTTATTTCATAGTTTGGGGTATTGTAACTGTTAGAGAATTTGTGGAAAGATATTTTAAGCTTCAAAAAACTAATTTAGAGTCTATAAAAGGGGTAAAAATTATGAGAAAAAGGGAACACAACACACTACTCTTCTTCTTCTCCAACCTTTCTTTTGAAGTTTTTATGAACATGTGCGGCTAAAGTCTTGTTGGTCGAAGAAAACGGAAGCCGCGCAATGAATAAAAACTTGTGGGGTCTATTTTTTGTTTATATGTTTGATTTGTGCTTTGAGTATCGAATGTTTTCTTATGCATATTTTCATGATTATCTTGTTTAATGACTATGATGCATACTAGTTTATTATTCTTAACAATCTAATGCTAAATTAGATATCGAATCCATAATTGTCCGATTCCTCTAATTTGTGAAGAAACCAAGATTTAATGAACTTATTTGTTTTATTATATCTTAGGAGAATTTTTTTTGACAAAATTAAATGCAACCACTTGTGCTTGTATTGTTTTGCTTCATCGATCTCATTGAGATTAATACGCTACTAGATTAAACCTTTAGCGCTTGTCTGGGATTGTTTAGTAGTAAATGTTAATTAGATCTCTTGTTTTTAATTAATTATGGCTAAAGGAGATAGAAAAATACTTCCAACAATGAATATTCAGAGTATATATCAATATATGTTTGCATCTATGATCAGTTTTAATATTCCGATGGTGAATGTTGACTTAGACTAATGCATGTTACGTTAATTTATCTTAATATTTTACTTGTTCTTCTTAATTTGATTTTATTTAATTCAAAACTTTTCCCCTCTCCAATCCTTTTTCACATAGCTCAAAAGAGACTAATTACTCTTCGTGGGAACGATTCTTACTCTCACTACTACATATAATTTTAAGAGTAAAGGTTTTACTTTTGTGTTCCTAAGACAACACACCAAATTTTGGCGCCGTTGTCAGGGAGTAATTTTAGTTGATTTTTGTGCTTTTTGTGATATTTATTTCATTCTTGCGATTAAATAATTTTCTGTCTATTAAAAAAAATGCTAAGTTTACTACCAAATGCTTAAAACCTTCTTACAACCCTCTCACCCCCTGCTATGTGGGCCACCCCCGGCCCCACCTCTTCACTAATGAACGATCGTCATGTCGCATTTCGGCCACTTGGTGACCACTCGGACAGCCACCGGGCCCCACCTCTCCCCCTCCTCCAATGGGCGGCCGCCACATGGGTGCCACGTGGCCGCACATGGCGGTTGTAAGAGGGTTGTAGGCATTTGGTTGTAGTCATAGCATAGCCCTAAAAAAAGTTCGATAACAGGACATGGCGACCAATTCTCAACAATTTGGCACTTGGCTAGATCTTCCATCTACGCATGTTGATGAGGTAAGTATTTCTTCCCTAGAACAATAATTGTTAGTTTAACTTCTCTTGTTCGTCAGATGGGTGTAGGTAACATGCAAACGACAAAGGCTTGTCGAATTTGTTCGGTAGAGGGATATCCAACTGATATATGCCCAACACTGCAAGAGCAACCCAATGAACAAGTGAATACGGTAGATGATTTTCTTGGACAACCACAAAAGGAGTATGATCCCTTTGCAAACATGTACAATCCAGGTTGGAGAGATCATCCAAATTTTAGCTATGGAAATCTATAATTAAATCATCTCGCAACTAAAAATTGCCAAAGTTACCAACAATACAAGCAGCAATACATACAACCGAGCCAAACTTCTAATTCTGGTATGTCTTTAGAAGATATTGTTAAGTCGATTGCCATTAATACCTTACAATTTGAACAGGAGACGAGGGCTAGTATCCAAAGTATGAACAATCAAATGAGCCAAATGACAAGTACAATTAATAAGCTAGAGGCACAAAGCTTGAAGAAATTATCATCTCAAATGATAGTAAATCCAAAAGAAACTACAAGTTCAATCATTTTGAGAAGTGGTAAAGAGGTTAACATTCTAGAAAAAGAAGCACATGCATCGTCAAAACAAGAAGAAATAAAAAATATCACTGCAAACACGAACATTCCTAATGACGATGTTGTACCGAATGCAAAAGAATTTTTTTAACTTGATAGAAAAGATGGGGTAAAAATTGCCATTAGTGGGAATTTTGAGAAAGAACATTAGTTAGCTTTGAGTACTAACTTACATAAAACTGTTGTAGTGTTGAACGATCTTCCCAAAAGACAACAATCAGGTAAAGTTTCTTATATTTCGTTGCCAATTTCTGACAAGATGCATTTACCCTCTATTTTGTAGGCCTCCATTCTAGACTTGAAACCCCTGCCTAATTATGTCAAGTGTGCATAGAGTCGAGCCAACGACAAAATTAAACAAATGCGCTACTTGGGAGGCAACCCAAGGGAACTTTGTTCTCATTCTTGTATTTTTTTGTTTATTTTTTATTTCCTTTTATTTGAATTTAACCTTACATTGGGGACAATGTTAGTTTTAAGTGTGGGGGAGGGGATTTAATTTATTTTAAGCAGTTTAAGTTTGTGTTTTTCTAAAAAAAAGATTTTTTTTAAATAAAAGAATTTTATTTTTGTGGTTTTTAAAGAATTTTTGTTGTGTATGTAATGAGTAAGATTCAACTAAATATGAAAAATTCATATCATGATTGAATAAGTACTCTTTTCAACTTAGAATTAATTGGTCTAGTTATTTTTCTTGAGGATGGTAGTGACTAAATTTGGTTGGCAAAAGCCGGTGAGGTTTTGAGCCTTTAGACTGACACATCAGTCTCATTATTTTATCATGAGAGATATTATTTTATGGATTTGTTTCTCTATAACTTGCTTTGATTCTTTTCGATGTCACATTGACACATGCATGCACGAACATGATTAAGGCCATCTTTGTTATGAGTTACATAAGCCAAATAGCCCACCTTGTAATTAATTTTCTTTTTGTTGAACTCCTTTGAGATTTATTGCCTTTTTCTTGGTATACCCACATTACAAGCTTTCAACCTATAATAGTTATACATTTACCCAAGCCGCAAAGCTAGTGGAGCATTGTTTATCATTAATGATATGTATGGGTGTGCAAAAAATAAGTGTGGAGGTGTCTGAATTTGTGGTATGGCTATGACTATCAAAATGGAACATATTCTCATTCTCAATTTCTTGAGTTCCATTATTGTTCAAAAAAAAAGAGAAAAAGAAAAGAAAAAAGAAAGAAAAAGAAAGAAAAAGAAGAAGTAATGAAGAAACAAAGTGATGGAGGAAAGTGCTTTGATATTACACTATCTATGTTCATAATTCCTCATAATATCCCAATAAAGGGGTATGCTTATACATGATATATACAAAAGAAGAAGATGTTGAATGGAGTAATTGAGTTTACATGTTTTATATATTGAGCTTGAGTTGATTCATTTTTGCACCACTAGTTTTTACGGCTTTTTAGCTACACTCCCAAATATATCCCACCTTAATCCTAAGTCACGTTACAACCCATGAAAAGTCTTATGATTTATGTTATGCATGTGATTCCAGTGGTGGAGAATGAGAAGATATGCAAGCTTATAGTAGATCATTTCTTTTGGAATGAATTTGAGTGAAGACATACCTTCAAACACATGAGAGTTGAGTGTTTATTCCCGTGAGGATCTACCTATTTAGTTTACTCCATCTTCAAGTAAAATACTTACTAAGTAATTAAAAGTTGTTTAAGAATATATGTTCATGATATGTTATGAGTTTTGAAGAGCTTGGTAATTTTTTATTTATGACATAAAAAACTTGATTTTTTTTTTTGAAAAAATAAATTAGAGTTTTGCCCGAGGACGAGCAAAGGTTAAGTGTGGGGGTATTTGATGAGAACATAAAATATTATATTTTTATTCCTTAATATTTACTCTTTTATGCTCATTTTATATCTAAAGATACTCATTATTTTTATATTTTGACCTAGGATGCAATTGGAGTCACTAAATGCAAAATAGAGCTATTTGTCAATTTTGGACAGTTTTGATACCTTATAGTAAAATGGTCATAACTCTCTCTTCCGAAGTCCAATTGAGCTTATTCAAATTGATTCGGAAAGATAAGACACAGAGGTAAAAATTTAATGTTTTGAGTTTTTCGAGATTCTGGCTGAATCATGGACCAAATCAGGCTTAAAGTTTAGTCAACTATGTTGTGCACGAAAATTGGAGCTAAATTAACCATTTTCCTACATGTTCAATAATTTTATTTTATTGTTTTAGGTGTTGTAACTCTTAGAGAATTTGTGGAAAGATATTGTAAGCTTCAAACAATTAATTTAGAGTGTATAAAAGGGGTAGAAATTATGAGAAAAATTAAACACAACACACTATTCTTCTTCTCCAACATTTCTTTTAAAGTTTTCATGAACATGTGCGGCTAAAGTCTTGTTGGTCGAAGAAAACAAAAGCCTCGAAATGAATAAAAACTTGTGATATCTAATTTATGTTTATATCTTTGATTTATGCTTTGAGTATCGAATATTTTCTTATGCATATTTCTATGATTATCTTGTTTAATGACTATAATGCATACTAGTTTATTATTCTTGACAATCTTATGCTAAATTAGATATCAAATCCATAATTGTTTGATTCCTCTAATTTATGAAGAAAACAAGATTTAATGAACTGCTTTGTTTTAGTAGATCTTAGGAGAAAAAATTTTGACAAAATTAAATGCAAACGCTTGTGCTTGTGTTGTTTTGCTTCATCGATCTTGTCGAGATTAATACGCTACTAGATTAAACCTTTAGCGCTTGTTTGGGATTGTTTAGTAGTTAAGGTTAATTAGATCACTTATTTTTAATTAGTTGTGGCTAAAGGATAAAGGAAAATACTTCCAACGATGAATATTCAGGGTACATATCAATATATGTTTGCATCTATGATCAGTTTTAATAATTTGATGGTGAATGTTAACTTAGACCAATGCCTATTATTTTGATTTCTCTTAATATTTTACTTGTTCTTCTTAATTTGATTTTATTTAATTCAAAGCTTTTCCCCTCTCCAATCCTTTTTCACATAGCACAAAAGTAGACAAATTACTCTCCGTGGGAACGATCCTTACTCTCACTACTACATATAATTTTAAGAGTAAAGATTTTACTTTTGGGTGCCTACGACAGCACACCACTAAGTACCTGATATGAGCCCTGTAGATGTGGCCTTATTTGCACTTAATAATTTCCTCTATCACCTTATTATACGTTGGATAGAATAAGGGGCGTAGTTCAACTCGGGGGAAGGTATGCAATTTCGGCCCTTGTTTGGTTTAAGGATTGTGGATGTGATCTCGAGGAGTTCTCGCACTACTCTCATTCTCATCTATCAATATAATAAAATGACAATTAATATGACCAGTGTTTAAATGTCCTGTCCTGAATGACTTGCTACTTGATAACTTGTCCATGATCTTGACCTCAACCTTAATACTAGAACTTAGTGGTCATTTTGTTCAGAAACTTGGTCTCCCTGCAGTTTCGGATACAACGACTATTTTATAATATTTTGCAGACAAAATCTGGCCAAGTTCTGTCCGAACTCTCATTTGAGTAATCTTATAAATAGATAAGAGATTTCACATTTCAAAATATCAATTCACTTTCAATCTTCTCTTCTCTTCTGGTATACGAGTTCTAAAAAGCCTTCAATTTCACATCCCAAGCCAGTTATAATTCTCTAGTCTCAGTTACCAGTACGGTACGGTCTAGAAGTTCAGAGAGTTTAATCAGAAGCTTGTTCAGAATTTCTCTACTTTATACTTGAAGTCTTCGAGCTCTTCGGATCAAAGCTCATGTCTGTAAGAAGTCGGCAAGCCTTCGGATCAAAGCTTGTATTCCATTCATATAGTAGATTTCAACTGGGAGCTAGAGTCCTCCCGCATGGATTAGTCCTCACATTGAGGGATACCAAGATACATCATTGTGTTTGCGTTTGCCTTCTCACTCTTTACTTTACTTTGGCTTATACTGTGATAGTTGTGACATACCTGCAACACAATTGCTAGACTGTTATTATAGCTGTGACACATACTTATATTTGTGACACATATATAGCATTCATGATACTTGTATAACTTGCTAGAAAGTTTTTTATTTGCTAAATTTTGCTGCATACTCTATTCACCCCCCTATAGTATATTCTATTATATTTTGATCCTACAATTGGTATCAGAGTAGGTACTTTCTGAATTGGTTTCTAATCCCAATTGCTCCTACAATTGGTATCAGAGCAGGTACTCACTGAATTGGTTTCTGATCCCAATTGCTCCTACAATTGGTATCAGAGCAGGTTTATTGTATTTATTAATTTGATTATATACCTAGCATCATCCTTCTTAGGTATATTTTCACTATTATTTAGTTAATTGTTATTTACTTGCTTATTGCCTATATATACTTTTAGTGTCACTTATATCACATGGCTAACATAAAAGAAGGCCAATCCACAAACATACCTCATTTGTTTGATGGTACGAATTACACTTACTGGAAGACACGCATGTGTTTTTATTTGAAATCACTTGACTTTGAACTTTGGACCATAGTGATTGATGGTTACACAAAGCCTACAATCATTTCTTCTCTTACTTTCAATGTAGTTAACAAACCTTATTATGACTACACGAAGGAAGAAAAAGAAGCAGCTAGCCTTGATGCTAAGGCAATAAATCTTTTATTTTGTGCTTTAAATAAAATTGTATTTGATCTAATCTCTACTTGCTTTACATCACAAGAGATATGGAATTGCCTTAAAATTACTTATGAGAACAGGCATGAAAATGAAGCTAGTGATTTTGAAGAAGAAGAAGAAGAAGAAGAAGAAGAAGAAGAAAGTTCTCGCAACTGTGCAAACACAAACATATGGCACGAGAGCGAAGCTAGTGACTCAGAGGAAGAAGAAAATCCTCATAACACTGCAAACATGTGCCTAATGACATCAACAAATGAGAGATCAGAAAGCTTAGAAAGAAATATAAGCATTTGGTACGAAAGTGAAGCTAGCAATTCGAAAAAAGAAAGCCCTCGACATACTACAGGTTTATTCTTAATGGTAAGCGAGGTAACAGATAATCCTTTATTTGAAGAGTTTTTTTATAATAAATTATCTGATGCTTTTAATGACTTACTTGATGATTGCAAGAAGCTTAGGAATAAGTATAAGTAAGCTAGAAAAGATATTGAGTTTTATCAGCTTGATAATAAAAAGCTTACTTATTTATTGGATGAAGTTAGAGATACTTCCTTTTCTGATAACTATGCTGAGATTTTCACACTTGAGCTTAGATTGCATGAGGCACTTGAATGCATTGAGAAAAGCACTGAAGAAAATGCTAATCTTAGGGAGGAATTGGAATCAGAAAAGAATAAGTATTTTATTGCATCACAAAGAATTGATGCTCTTACTGTTAAATATGATAATTTATATGCTAACTCTAAGAAGTTAAGAGGTTAGATTGGAAAAATAGGTAATGCAACATATGACTCAATCTAACACAAGTCACGTGACTCATCACAAAGTCACACACGACGGATCATTTGTAAAGGAAGCAAGCAAAGCTAAAGCTTCTCACAATCATGCTTTTTATTACAAGTATCCACGCAAGACACAACGCACCACATTACATAGTCATACTCACCATGCTACACCAAATACTAATGTCCATACTACATGTCACTATTGTGGACAAAAAGGACACATTTTACAACAGTATAATATTAAACAGTTGGTTAGTATAAAAAAGTTTATGTGGATACCAAAATCTAACAAATATGGATTCAAATCTTGGATACCAATGTTTCTGTCTAAAGATGTAGGTAGAACGCTTTGTGTCGGGATTTAGCACCAAGAACAGCGTTGGTGATTGTAAAGCTACAAAGGTCATCTTCCAAGCAATTACACCAATATAAATATGGCTACTTGAGCCATCTTGGTAACGTGCTAATAGATTCTTTCCAGAATGGTATTATAGAACGTAAGAACATAACTCTTAGCAGAATGGCTAGAGCAATGTTAAACCAATTCAGCCTGCCTAAGTATTTCTGTGCAGAAGTTGTCAACACAGCGTGCAATGTTTTGAATAGAGTTTTGATTTGACCTAAATCGAAGAAAACTCCCTACGAATTATGGTTTGATAGAACTCCCTCTGTTTCCTACTTTAAGATCATTAGATGTAAATGTTTCATTCTCAATACCAAAGATAACTTAAGCCAATTTGAGGAAAAGACCGATGAAGGTATCTTTTCAGGTTATACGGCCAAGAGCAAAGGATACCGAGTCTTCAACAAGAAGTCAATGATGATCGAAGAATCAATCAATGTCACCTTCAATGAGATGAAAAATGAAATAAACAATGATAGTGACGATGAAGATATCTGTACATCAAGCAAAGCACCAACCGAAACGGAAACCAGTACCAGCTACTTGGAGAATCTGCCAAAGAGGATAAAATTTATAGCCGAACACCCCAAGGACTTGGTAATAGGTGATCACAAAAGGTGTAAGTACTCATTCCTCTAATAGTGATATTGTATCTAGTATAGCTTTTATTTCACAGCTTGAGCCTAAAAATATTGAAGAAGCATGTAGTGATAATTACTGGATAGAAGCCATGAAAGAGGAATTAAACTAATTCGAACAAAATTAAGTTTGGGAACTTGTTCCCAAGCCTAATGAATATCCGATCATTGGCACCCGTTGGGTATTCCGAAATAAATTAAATAAGAATGATTTTGTTACACGTAACAAGGCTAGACTCGTAGCTCAAAGATACAACCAAGAGGAAGGTATTGCCTACGATGAAACTTATGCCCCAGTTGCGCGTTTAGAATCCATTCGCATGCTATGTGCATTTGCATGTTTTTATAATTTTAAATTATTTCAAATGGATAACAAAAGTGCCTTTTTAAAATGGTTTCATAAAAGAAAAAGTTTTTAAATGGATTCACGGATTTTAAAAACCCTAATCATGTTTTCAAGTTGAAAAAAATCTTATATGGACTGAAACAAGCCCCTCGCACTTGGTATGACCGCCTAAGCTCTTTTCTACTTGAAAAATGTATTTCAAAAGAAAAAGTTGACACTACACTATTTTCTAAATCTTTGAATAAAAATCTTCTTTTAGTTCAAATTTATGTTGATGACATTATCTTTGGATCAACTGATGAATCTTTTTGTCGAGAATTTTTTGAGTGTATGCAGAGTAAGTTTGAGATGACCATGATGGGAGAGCTGAAGTTCTTTCTTGGACTACAAATCAAACAAACTCAAAATGGGACGTTCATCAACCAAGCCAAGTATAAAAAAGACCTCTCAAAGAAGTTCGATCTGGAATCTGCCAAGCCCTTTGGTACTCCAATGACAACTTCAACAAAGCTTGACATAGATGAACAAGGCAAACCGGTCGATATACGTAAGTATTGAGGTATGATTGGTAGTTTACTTTATTTAACTGCTAGTCGTCCTGATATCATGTTTAGTGTTTTGCACAATTTCAAGCTAACCCTAAGGAATCACATTTGTGCACCGTTAAGCGTATCTTTCGATACCTCAAAAGCACTTATTCTGTCGGCTTATGGTATCCCAAAACCACATCCCTTGACCTAGTCGGTTATTCGGATGCTGATTTTGCTGGATACAAAGTGGATAGAAAAAGTACTAGTGGTACATGTTATTTCTTAGGCAAAGCTTTAGTCTCTTGGTTTAGCAAGAAACAAAATTATGTCACATTTTCAACTACTGAGGCTGAGTATATCGTCGCAGGACGTTGTTGTACACAAATTTTATGGATGAAGCAAACCTTAGAAGACTATAACTTGCAATATTCACATATTTTCATTTACTGTGATAACACTAGCATTATTAATTTGACTAAGAATCCTGTATGTCACTCACGCACTAAGCACATTGAGATTCGACATCATTTTCTTAGAGATCATCAACAAAATGGAGACATTAGTTTAGAATATGTAGACACGAAAAAACAAATAGCTGATATCTTTACTAAACCTTTAGTAGAAGATAGATTCAACTACTTAAGTCGAGAATTAGAAATTTTAGATATCAATAATATTAATTAATCTTATCTTATTGAATTACTTCTAATATACAAAAATTATTTTGAGACTAGCTTACAAAGGATCTATCTGTCACCACGGCTACGGCTAAAGCGAAACAGAATTTAAGTGTCCCCCGGTGGACCTCCGCTAGCTGGGACAGTACCCCTACAGCTAATCTGAGACAATCGCGGTATACAAAAAGTAATTCGTAAAATAATTTTAATTATATTTATTGAAATTTAAAATTAATAACTTCTGATGATGAGTAGTTATCTAGCTGTTATGTTTTAGTCTAGATATTTTTAGTTAATTTTTTACTTTATGTCTATGTATCTTGGAAATATCTTCTACATTCCAATGATTAGATTTTATTTATGCATTTCCAGTTATAGTACTTTGTGTATGGTGAAACTCTTTCAGTTAGCTGTACTCAAAGTTTATCTATTTAAGTTTCATTCTATTTACGTGCATATTAACTTTTTTGTCTCGCTTAGCATTCATATTTAGCTACTGTATTTATTTAAATGCTCTGTTTCTGTGAAATATATGCAATCTATTTTTTCTTTACTTGTCTGTCTTTTTGTAAGCACATTTTGCGGGGGAGCTTCATTCTCCTAGAAATTTTGCTAAATGACAACGGGGAAAAAGATACAACAACTGGTGACTATAATTGAAATAGTACAATTGATTTTCAAATCAGTTTGATCAAGATGTTATATCGGTCAAGGTTTGTCAATTATCAAAATGGGGGAGATTGTTGGCCCATTGGTCATGGTCGAACCGATTTTGATAATCGATCTAACCTGGACTCGATATAAGCTACTGCGACGCTTTTCAGATGTACTGCGACGACTGCAACATCAACTGTTCAGAGCTGCTTCCCGTCATCGTGTCTATTTTTATTTTTTTGTATGAAATATAATTTTCTATTTCATTGAGTCTAGTAATATACTGTACACCGCGTCGTACTGGCAATTAGGCTACCCTAAATTATTTTCAAAATAGCCTATCTTGAAATAGCCTAAAATTTTACGTTTTGGTTGAGCTAAGTTGGACCCAAAACTCAGCCCAGTTTCTATTCTGGCCCTGAACTAAGGGAACATAACTCGAACCGAGTTCGGCCTTAGTGGGCATTTTATTCAGAAACTTGGTCTTCCTGCAGTTTCGGATACAACGGTTATTTTCTGATAATTTACAGACTAACTCTGGCCGAGTTCTGTCCGAACTCTCTTTTGAGTAATCCTGTAAATAAAGAAGAGATTTCATATTTCAAAATATCAATTCACTTTCAATCTTCTCTTCTCTTCTGGGATATGAGTTCTAAAAAGTCTTCATTTTCACATCCCAAGCCAGTTATAATTCTCTAGTCTAAGTTGTCAGTACGGTCTAGAAGTTCAGAGAGTTGTAATCAGAAGCTTGTTCAGAAGTTCTCCACTTCACACTTGAAGTCTTCGAGATCTTCGGATCAAAGCTCGTGTCTGTAAGAAGTCGGCAAGCCTTCGGATCAAAGTTTGTGTTTCATTCGTATAGTGGATTCCAATTGGGAGCTAGAGTCCTCTCGCCTGGATTAGTCCTCACATTGAGGGATACCAGGATATATCGTTGTGTTTGCATTTGCCTTCTCACTCTTTACTTTACTTTGGCTTATACTGTGATAGCTGTGACATACCTACAACACAATTGCTAGATTGTTATTATAGCTGTGACACATACTTATATCTGTGACACATATATAGAAGTCATGATACTTGTATAACTTGCTAGAAAAAATTTTATTTGCTAAATTATGTTATATAATCTATTTACCCCCCTCTAGAGTATATTCTATTATATTTCGATCATACAAGAAGAATGTTCATGTGACCATGACATGAGATTCTATTAACCTAGGGTTAACTAGGCAACTTAACTTGTAGAGCATTGGAAGAGAACGGTATCTCGAGATCTGTCACGCCCCAGTCCCAAAATACGTAGGACTAGAAATACGTAAGCATGCCAGCCGTATGTATATGGCAACTCTAATATATGGAAACCATAGCACATACGTACGTTGTATTATGAACAATAGTTCACAAGTGGTATATAATTATCACAAGTCACAGTGCATAACCTAATCTCATCCACATAATCAAATATAAATGAATAACCAATCAACTATATAACTGAATCAAGTATAAGATGCTTGATAATAACAAGTAGTTGGGTGGAGATAAATCCACTATCGAACTAGAATATAAGAGAAACAAAATAAGTACATCTAAGGATCAATGAGGCTCGAAGAGAAGACCTCCTCGAAAGAGAACGAAGTAGCAAGTCCTGATCCATGCTCCTGCGAATAGTCATGATCGTCTACACCTGGAAGGGACCAGGTCCTCAGAGGGACGTAACAAGATACATAGAAGCATGCCAATAAAGTAAATACTGTGAAAACTCGAGGGTGAACTAACCAGCTAAGTGAAATACAATTTGAGGACAACTTAGTGCGTATGGGAAGTGTAGGCTAGACATATGCTGACGTAATTCACCAATTGCCGTGACTGGCTAGTATATGCTACATATACCCCCCCATCTTAGGGCACTCTACAATATAATAACGTCCAACTCCGAAGAGCGTGGTATCTGTACATGTAACGTCCATCGTTCCGAAGAACGAGGTATCTGTAATATATATATATATATATATATATATATATATATATATATATATATATATATATATATATATACGTCCGTATCGCTCTGCGGAGCGCAGTATCTGTATAAAGGAGGTGGGTGTCCCATACGTCTACTAGTCATCCTCCCCACCCAATGCCAATGTACAAGTCACGAACACGATGTGGACATCTCGTACTATAATGCAAGTCGCTAAAAAAATATACAACTAAGCTAAATACCGTCACACGTACTGCTTACACCGATGGCCAGTCGAGTATGAAGCATGCGTCCTTACATGAAATCACTCTGTGACGTGCAATGATACATGTCAAGGCCTGGGGAGTCATACTGATAACTCTACGATTTTAGGTGCTTCCACTAGACACTAGGTCAGACACAAATCCTAACGTCAACGCCTTCGTTGACTGCACCCGAGTCTTTCTCGGACGAGCACAGTTATATAATATTAAAATAAATAGACATGCAACTAAATAATATTTGAATTTAAACAATACAACAATGCAAGGTATACTTGCCTGGCAAGAAAGCTGCATAGTATAAGTGTCCAGGTGTCAAGCACAAGGGATCAAAAACTATGACATCAGAATGAACATCTCCGGATGCTGAAATAAACATCATCAACGTTCCCAAAATAAGTGAGATAGCTAGAAAATACTACCATTTTCGTCCAATTTGGACACAGGGGCAAAACGATAATTTTGGGTGCAAGCGGGTCCATATGTGGGTCACTTTGCACCGAAAAGAGTGCCAGAGGTAAAGGTCTCTAAATGGGACAAATTATAGGTCAAACAAATTTTAAACGTCGATACGAACTCAACGGTATGTCCAATTTTGGATTCCGGTGAGCCGATCACAAATTCTCCCTTAAAGTCAAACCGTGAGGCCCGCGAATAGACGGCTTGGTCAACTGTCTCAGAATCGCATGAAACTTGGGTCACAGGACTAGCGTGATACCACGAATCCAATGGCGCAAGTTTTATCGTATTTCGACGAGCGTACACAAAATAGGGTACTAGTTTACAGAAGTCACAATAAAGAGACTTTTTTACGGATACTGGTTGATTCCGATGCGCACACACGTCCTAATCAACTTCCGCGAAAGTCCACACGTCAGGATATACCATACGCGCCTTTCGGTGCAATTGGTACGTGACGAGGTAGTCCTGTTTGGTGGGGCGCACTCCGTATCACCAAATTCCAGTTTTAATATATCAAGTTTTTGGTCGTTTTGGAGGCCGAATAATTTAACACATAAAACGAATTAATAAAACTAAATAATCAAATTTTTTTCCAGTTATATTGAGAAGAAAACCCTTTAATTAGTTTTTAAAAATATTAAACAAGTTGATGGCAAATTGGGTGTGAAAATGGGGATTCAGGTTGAAATTCTGGACTGTTTTGGTCAGCTTTTCGGCAAACTTCCGGTCGATTTTTCGACAAATCCAGGGCACGAAAACTCGTCTCGCTGAATGAAAATCCTAGAGGGTTAGGTTGTGAACATACACGGACAAACCGCTCGAGAAAAGGACGAGAGATGAGATAGATATCATACTGTGAAGATGGGGCGACGGGGTGCTGTGCACGCGCTTTGCACGCACGCTGAGGGCGGAGGGCGGCGATAACCGGCGGCTGCGGCGGCGCGGAGCGGTGGCGACAACGTCAGGGTGGAGGTCGACGGTCGTCGGAGGCGGCGGTCTAGGGTTATATATATATATATATATATATATATATATATATATATATATATATATATATATAGACCGAGAGATGGGGAGAGCGGGGGAAAGTTGGGTTGCAGCTAGGTTGGGTAGAATAGGATTAAGTTTTAGTTTTGTTTAGGATTAGTTTAAGAAAAATGTTAGGGTTTAGGTTTATTATATTATCCTTTTCTTTTCTTTTCTTTTTTTCTTTTTATTTTTATTTTTTTAAATTTTTTTTAAATTTTTAAAATTTTTTTTTAAATTTTTTTTTAAATTTTTTGTTTTGTTTTTTTATTATGATTATGATTATGATTATTATTATTGTTACTTCTATTACTATTATTATTATTGCTATTATTATTATTGCTATTATTATTATTATTATTATTATTATTATTATTATTATTATTATTAACTATATTATATTAACATATATTCACATATATAAATGAGGAAAAATCCAAAAATAATATTGCACACAAAATAAATTCTAGAAAATTTACTTTATAAAGCTTTTAATAAAATACTACACTCAAAATATTTTATAATTAATAATTAGATATTAATCTATTTATATAAATCAAATAACTGTATTATCTAATTAACTAAGTAAATAACTAAATGGTTATTTAACAAAATAGGATAATAGTAAATAATATGCACATCTTAAAAAAAGAGAAAAATGTCTAACTTAGCACGGGAAATTATGGGATACTAATTGTAGGAAGTTGGGATTAGAAAATAACCACAAATAAATTGTATATATAAAATATCTAAATATTTAATAATTAATCAGTGGTCGTTACACTAATGTCATACTAACACCAAGGGATCGAATTTCTGTGCCACGAAAAGATCCTACAGGTAGTGTCTCCTGTGTAGGCTATTTCCTAAGAAGGGGGATTCAGATTTTGGGGCCATCCTATATTATTAATGTCCAAACCATGGTGAAGTGTTCTAATAAAATTATTGGATTTTAATTTATTTTAAAAAATAATCTAAAACAAATACAAGAAATATAAAATACACACAAAATATCTATTTTTGGGTGAGGGGGTTTACAAGATTGGCCACCACAGATACTGTATATCATTCTCACTAGTGGAGTACGGTATCTGATCTAATTATAAGATCGAGCCAGTATCTTTCATATAGAAAGCCTGGAACTGTTACTAATTGTTAATTAGCTCAGTGTCCTTGAAAGGGACTGGTGCATCTTATACATATATTCTTGTTCATATATCATTGGTTCAGCCAGCCCTGCTTGATTAGGGCACGATCTAAGGATACTTATGTATTTCATTACTGGGATAACCCCGAGATCACATATCAAGCCGTAATACATGATTAGTCGTTTAATTTTCTTGTAAAAGCATGCCTAGCCAGGAAGGTAGGCTATCGTAGCATGATAATTCAACCAATGTCCTTGTTTAGTTATTGGGTTGCGTCATTATGTTACGATAATCCATGGACTAAAGCTAGATTATTTCTCCTATGTAATATCTCTGATTGTGTATTGTGCCATCTGTTAAGTGGAATTAGGGACATAGACTGTTGTAGCATGATGGTGCAACTCATGTCCTTGTTTGGTTGTTAGGTTATGCTGTTGTGATATGTTAGGCTATGGACTAAAACTATGACGCAGAGTTATTTCAGCTTGACCATAATCAAAGGATGTATTCTATCTTGATGTGATAAGGCACTTCTTGTCCTTGTTTAGTGAAGGGGTGTCATGTCATGTCATAGATAGGACACATGCCATTGATTGTTGGCTCATGCATCTCATGCTATAGAACTGGTTTTGTTTCTTTATTTCGTGCTTCCTTTATGGTACTTGCTATTTGGGGTCTGACCCTACTGGTTTTCCAGGGTCAGGTTTAGAGCCAGCACTTGAGGATCAAGCTTACTTATTCCTTACTGATGCCACGCACTTGAAGGATGGCTGCTGAGGGACTGTCACGACCCGCACCCGGTTTAGGGGCACGAGTGCGTGGGTACGTCCAGCCTACGCCGCAGCATCGGCGGTAGAACGCTGTCTAGGTCGAGTACTAACTAACAATCTCACGCTAGTATCCAACTCCATAAGGAGATTCGGATAATACTATAAAAATATTCACAACATACTCAATCACAACTACAGCACGATAGGAATTTGAAGAAATAAAAGAATACAACACAAGTCTAGAGACAACATAATCATACCTGCAATCATTACTTCCAATCCCCAAGTGTGTCGGAACCAGTCTACTAAGGTCACAGTCTGGAAAAATATTTTCCAGTCAGGAAGTAGCAAAGTACATCTCTAAATAGCAGTTCTATATAAATGACATAAACTATGTAGCAGTTCTAGATAGAAATATACCAGATGTATGTATAGGTACGAGAAATGTACAATGAAAGAAATACTGGAAATATTGTAAGTAACTGCAGGAAAAGAAACAATATGTTCATGAGCAAGAAACCTATGACTAAGTGTTTGAGTACTAGCTTTAACATGTGATCGGCTTGGGAACTTGATCAGGCTGGTTACATGTGATTAGCTATGATTCACGAAGGTCAGGCTAACCGTTGGTTAGCTATGATGCATGGAGAGGTCAGGCTAATCACACGTAACAGCTATGAAGCATGGAGATGGTCAGGCCGCACCCGACGTGAGATGTGGGGTGAGCTATGATGCATGGAAAGTTTGGTATGATCACATATCTACACTAAAATACTTTCCACCCCCGACTGGTATAGTAGATCCAATCATGGTACGCTATGGCACGGGATTCCCCAGGAAGGTAGCAAGTCTCCCCGGAAATCAGTGTCTGTACATGCACAAGATAACAAGAAAACAAGTCTTGTACAAGCTACACCATGAAAAAGGAATAACATCTCATGACGAGATCCGTGTATACCAATCCGTGTAACCAATGTGTCAAGAACATGGATATCTACACTAGATACAGTGAACATAGGAGATATCATAAATTAGAAACTAATCAGAGAATGTACTCGCCTTGCGTCCTTAGCTGGTAATTATTGATGTCCTGTTCCAGAGTATCCCCTGGGTAAACCAACAGTCCTATAAACATAACACAAGCAAAACCACATTTGCATCAGATGCTACACTAACACAGTCGAAATACTGGTCTCAGGGCCATGTCAGGCAGGGCACTAGTCAACTAGGGTCATCTAGTGTATTCACCAATTAAACGTAGTATTATTAATGATCAAATATAATACATATATTGTTATTCCAAAGTATATACAAGTGGAAATATATTTTATTTATGAAAAATATACATCACCCATTATTTAAGAATATATACATTTATACATTTATATACACTAAAAATATACTCATACCCTATATGTACACAAGTATATATATAAATATACCAAATATACGTTTTTATACCAAAATACATTTTTATTAAACATATACCCATACAAAACATATATATACATATATATATTCGTACCAAAATAATAATTATACTATATACAGGTAATTATACCAATTGAATATATATATAACAGTAATTACGAAAACATACATTGACATAAATTATATGAATACAGTTAATTTAATACCCACATATTTTTAATACGTATTTATACGAAAATACATTTTAATATACATATATAGGAAAATAGAGAAATATGCAATATATATATATATACTAAATAGAAATACACTATATACATACTTATACAATTAATTATTAATAAAATAATAATATACACATCTTTAATTAACATTACCAACGTATTTATATATCATTAGTAATTTCAGTTACCAGTCCAATTAACCAATTTGATCTTATTTTTATTATTGAAACTATATTTTAATTAATAATATAAACCCCAAAATTATTATACTTTTGCATAACCAAAAACCCTTTTTAATTACATATTAATATAACCAAATCCCTATATATAATACATAACTAAATTTATACACTAAATAACTAATTTCATACATAAAGAACAATAAAACTAATTATATTTATTTGCTAAACTAATTACATGAAATACTAAAACTAATTAATTAATAATTGCTAACTGAGTAATAATCAATTAATGATTACTAAATTAACTAAACTAATTTTTATAAATTAATTAAACTAATTATAAATTAATTATTACAATACATTAACTATTTATTATTAACTTAAACTAATTACAATGAAATTAACTTAACTTACTGATGGGTTATAACCCGTCCCTAACCCGTATCAGCAGAAGGAAGGGGAGAGAAAGAGAGCTCACGGGGGGTTTCGTCGGCGTTGGCGCGGGGTTCGGCGGAGCTCGACTCGAGGAGGCGGTCGGCGGACCGGGTCGAGACGGCGGCGATCGAAGCTTCGGCGGTGGTCGACGGCTCGACGAAGGCTCGACGCGGGTGAGGCAGTCCGGGGCGGCAGCGGAAACTCGGCGGCGACTGGATCTTCTGCGGCGGGGCTCGACTCGAGGCGGTGGCGGTCGCTCAAACTCGGCGAGGAGGGGATCCGCGGCGGCGGCTCCGACAGATCTGGGGCGGCGGCGTCTCTTGGCTCGAGGCGGCGCTCGGTTCGAGGAGCGGGCGCTCTGTTCGAGGAGGCGGCGGCTTCGAGGCGGCTGCGTCTGGTCGGCCACGGCGATGCTCGGCTCCAGCGGCGGGCTTGCATCCACCGGCGATCGAGATCTGGGCGGCCACCGGCGCTCGTCGGAGTTAGGTTAGGGTTAGGTTTTGTGGATGTGTCGGTGTGCATCGTGTCGGCTGGACACGATGGGTTCGTTGTTCTGCGGGCGTGTCCGGGTGTTGGACACAGGAAATCTGGTTGTAAAGTTGTAACCGGACACAGGAAATGAATGGATACGGTGGGACACCCGGGGTCGGACCCGAGGCCAACACGGCTGACACGGTAATGCTGGACACACGGACACGAGCACACAAAAATGTTGATGGTTATTGGCTTGTGGGAAAAATTGTGGGGGCTAGCTAATAATTTGGAGATTAGGGTTTCTTGGGAATTGTGAGAATGAGAACTTAAATAGGGAGAAAGGGTGTGTGGGATAAAGGGTGAGGGTTGGCCCAAATAACAAATGGCCCAAGATCATACATGAATAAATTCATGTGGGAATGAGGGTGAATGAAAGATGGTAACTTGTAAAATTTTTAAAATAAAAGATTAAATTTCAGAAATTATTTAAGGAAAGCTAACTTATTCCCAATTAGCTACTAATAAATCCATATTTGCAAAATCTTAGAAAGTATGAAACGTATTTATTTACTATCCCAATAAACATAAAATTTATTATGAAGAAACAACTAGTCTTTTAATTAATTTTATCAAATAACTAATTTTATGATTTCAAGCCAATAAACATTTGAAACTAGAGAAATATATATACATTATTATTTATTTATTTATTTATAAGGAATCATCATTTAGGAAAAATGATTTTTATAAAAGATTTTAAATTACCTTCTAAAATCAAACATTGTTCAAATAAAATACAAAAATTCAAGGAGAATATATTTTATAACTTGGTATTTAAAATAAATTAAAAAATCTAATTATTTCGAAATTTAGAAATCGGAGGTTACAAGTCTACCCACCTTAGAAAAATTTCGTCCTCGAAATTTTGGATCCCCAATAATTGCCTTTATTCACCATATTATTTCTATCAAAATTTAAATCTTAAACCAATAATCATGAAGTAATTTCATAATGTTATTTCACAACCTTTCAAAAATTATACAACATCATATTCCTGAAAAATCTTCAAATTTAAAAATCAAATCCCCTTTGTCATAATCTCCTCCAAAATTTTTTTTTTTTTTTTTAAGTTCGCATCTAAATACCCAAGGATTTAATATCCAACCCTCCAATTTGAATCCAATCAATGCATATTTATAAAACTTAAAAATCTGCATCCCAAAAATTTAAATTTTAAACATTCCTCAATCATCTTACTCCTCTAACTCAATTTCAATTGATGCTTATTCCAATCTAACTCCTCATCCCAAGAATTTAATTCGACACTATTCCATTTACGATTTTTATTTCCTGCTTTTCTTTTTCCTCAAATACTCAACGATGCGATGCTTCCAGAATCTTCAATGCAACATTCATAATATATAAAATTTCTATCTTGCAATCAAATAGATAAAATGATAATCTCTCAAAATTCTCAAATTTTTAATAATCAATTCAATCATATCAAGACCTCCTTAAAATTAATAAATCCTCAAATTTTTGGCTCTGTGAATTTCCTAATTCTCCCTTTAAGTTAATGTTTGTCCTCGAATTTCAATCATACCTCGATTTTCATAAAATCAATGATCCATCAACTCCGTTATAACAACCCCTAAATTCTTTATTTAATTTAATGCTCATCCACAAATTTAATCCTCTTGTCTCTTTTTGTCAGTCATAACCTCGTCATAGATCTTTGCTATGGTCAAAACCCTAATGATCATGGTTTAAGAAAATTCTTCCTACAGCCATGCAATTTAAGAAAAATATAGGTCATGTATCTTTGTTCATGGTATTTCAGTCTCTGCTAAGGTGCACTACTAGCTATATTCTAACAAGAAAATCATGAATACGAACTACAGCACTAGGGAAATCAATCAATCAAGAGACAAAACAACATGAGAAAAAGAAAGAACCTGCTAACACATTACCTGTAGTATCTCCTATCTCTAACAACCACTTAACTCTAGCACATTCACTAACTAATTCCTATCCCTGTACACTAGTACCCATATCAACTAATCATTTATCCACAAGATCCATGAATATATCCGTATTGCACACACCTGTCTATTAATACCAGAATCTGATACCAAGAACCTCTAATATAACCATGGTTCAATAATGCATCTAAGTTTGATACCTCTATTTCTTTAGTACCATACTCTCTGCCAGTTCCCGTTCCTACTACAATTGTCCATACTATTTGTCCTCATCACTCAAGTATACGTCAAGTGCAACACCATACTAAATACTGCTCTTTCCAATACAATTTCAGATGGACACCCAAGTCAGTCTGCGATGCCATCTCAATCATGCTCAAATCACTAGATCCTTACACATGTATATCCTTTACTCATATATTAATATTCATACCTCTCATCTACCATAGAATTGATCCTCAAAATAATCGTCAAGGTTTAACTTCTCGATCAACTTAAAATAACTGTATATACTTCCTCAAAATCCAATACTCCACATCGAATAAAATTAATCACTCCAAAAATCTTTGTAGCCTCAACCACGTTTATTGAATTCATATTTGAAATCCTCACAATCTAATGACGTGATCTCAACTCCTCAATTATTCTAAAATAAAATTTTTTTTCCACCTTTTAATTTATAATTCCACAAGTGTACATATCAGTGCTCACGGTCTATGATACTCAAGGTGCACTCAATGCATCTAGTGTCTATAACTGTGTAATAAAATTGTACTGTCTGAATCACTTGTACTATTACCTCCAATGATCAAAGTTATCCTCACCTGTATTTTCTTTCATGATTTCAATTTATGTCAACTGGTATATCATCTAGTTATCATTACACAGAGTGCTTACTGTTATTAACGTTATTCTCGACTAATCCTCGATATAGAATCATTAGCACTCTTGGTATTATATCACTAGCTTCATTAATGGTTCATCTCATCAAGCTCATTATAACTCATGATTACATGCACTTTCTATAATACTCATGCTTTACTTCAATCTCAAGGGCAGACATATGGTCCTATATCTCGATTGATGTATAGGCATACCTCTTAATCCTTTTACAGCCCGTTAAACTAATTTGCGATACACTTCACAACTTCATTACCTATTCCGATATTCCTCTACTCATGATACCTCATTATAACTCCTCATGCATATAAATCTCTTTACCTTTAACACACCCGATATCAATTATCAGATTGAACGTCATGCTCCATTAATTCTTAACACAATTTCTTGGATACTTAAATGTTCACGTAGGTCATCCAATTGCAAAATTATGAGTATCCAGGACGGGTATGTTGGCTCTGATACTAACTCTGAGAACTATCACTAATACTCTATACTCTCCTTTTACTCACAGTCTCTACTGACCTTATCCTAGAACCATTGTTACTAGGTACTATGCTATGGGTATCTCTAGATTAATGCCTAATGCTCCCATGTCCAACTAAGAAACACTTACAGAATCACAAGTCACACTCAGTCAACTAATACAAGACACAACCAAAATTGCAAGTCACTAATTATCATACTAACAAGGAATCCTCAAGGAAAATAAGCTCAAAAAGGAACTGGATCAATGACGGAAGGTATCCTTACTGCTAGTAAAGAAAAGAAGCGATGGAACAAAGTCCTGGAATAACAGAAATAGATAAGTCTTGAGATGATATTTTAAGAACTAATTTAAGATACAACCTGATAATCATACACGTCTGCCAGAAATCATGACACACAGAATCCTCGCCACGCCAGTAAGCATAGATGCGATAAACGACAGGTTTCGTAACTAAGGTATGCAACTCTATAATCATGTCATCTAGAATCCTCGCCACGCCAACCGGTATGGCTGCGAGAGACTCTAAGTTTCATAACTATAGTATGTACATCCAGGTCAGGTTCCTACGTTCTCGTCACCACAGCTAATATGGCTGCGATAACTCTAGGGTCCATAACCAAAGTAGACGTTTTACCTTCCTCACTGTCCTCATCAACATATGTCATCAGATGATACCGTAAATTTAGCCCGTAAAATTCATCTTGATATAAAATCAATTCAACAACGATACCAAGAATTAAATTTAACAACTGGTCAACAAGAATCAAACTCAACAATGATACCAAGATTTTAATTTAATAACTGATCAATAAGGATCAAGTTCAATAACAACAAGCGAGAACGGACGAAAACAAGAAAAAGATTTAATTTGGAAATTATAACAAGATTCTCAAGGGGTCGTCCCAGGAATCTCTCAAGAATTTGTGATTGAGTATCCTTCTCTCATCCTAGTAGCCTATATCCTATATTCTATAGTAGACACGCAGTAGTACAACTAATACGTCGCACTACCACGACATCGCACAACTTGCGAAGTCTGACCTGCATGGGCCACCACTAAAAACGTGTCACGACCCACACCCGGTTTAGGGGCACGAGTGCGTGGGTACGTCCAGCCTACGCCGCAGCATCGGCGGTAGAACGCTGTCTAGGTCGAGTACTAACTAACAATCTCACGCTAGTATCCAACTCCATAAGGAGATTCGGATAATACTATAAAAATATTCACAACATACTCAATCACAACTACAGCACGATAGGAATTTGAAGAAATAAAAGAATACAACACAAGTCTAGAGACAACATAATCATACCTGCAATCATTACTTCCAATCCCCAAGTGTGTCGGAACCAGTCTACTAAGGTCACAGTCTGGAAAAATATTTTCCAGTCAGGAAGGAGCAAAGTACATCTCTAAATAGCAGTTCTATATAAATGACATAAACTATGTAGCAGTTCTAGATGGAAATATACCAGATGCATGTATAGGTACGAGAAATGTACAATGAAAAAAATACTGGAAATATTGTAAGTAACTGCAGGAAAAGAAACAATATGTTCATGAGCAAGAAACCTATGACTAAGTGTTTGAGTACTAGCTTTAACATGTGATCGGCTTAGGAACTTGATCAGGCTGGTTACATGTGATTAGCTATGATTCACGAAGGTCAGGCTAACCGTTGGTTAGCTATGATGTATGGAGAGGTCAGGCTAATCACACGTAACAGCTATGAATCATGGAGATGGTCAGGCCGCACCCGACGTGAGATGTGGGGTGAGCTATGATGCATGAAAAGTTGGGTATGATCACATATCTACACTAAAATACTCCCCACCCCCGACTGGTATAGTAGATCCAATCATGGTACGCTATGGCACGGGATTCCCCAGGAAGGTAGCAAGTCTCCCCGGGAATCAGTGTCTGTACATGCACAAGATAACAAGAAAACAAGTCTTGTACAAGCTAAACCATGAAAAAGGAATAACATCTCATGACGAGATCCGTGTATACCAATCCGTGTAACCAATGTGTCAAGAACATGGATATCTACACTAGATACAATGAACATAGGAGATATCATAAATTAGAAATTAATCAGAGAATGTACTCGCCTTGCGTCCTTAGCTGGTAATTATTGATGTCCTGTTCCAGAGTATCCCCTGGGTAAACCAACAGTCCTATAAACATAACACAAGCAAAACCACATTTGCATCAGATGCTACACTAACACAGTCGAAATACTGGTCTCAGGGCCATGTCAGGCAGGGCACTAGTCAACTAGGGTCATCTAGTGTATTCACCAATTAAACGTAGTATTATTAATGATCAAATATAATACATATATTGTTATTCCAAAGTATATACAAGTGGAAATATATTTTATTTATGAAAAATATACATCACCCATTATTTAAGAATATATACATTTATACATTTATATACACTAAAAATATACTCATACCCTATATGTACACAAGTATATATATAAATATACCAAATATACGTTTTTATACCAAAATACATTTTTATTAAACATATACCCATACAAAACATATATATACATATATATATGCGTACCAAAATAATAATTATACTATATACAGGTAATTATACCAATTGAATATATATATAACAGTAATTACAAAAACATACATTGACATAAATTATATGAATACAGTTAATTTAATACCCACATATTTTTAATACGTATTTATACGAAAATACATTTTAATATACATATATAGGAAAATAGAGAAATATGCAATATATATATATATATATACTAAATAGAAATACACTATATACATACTTATACAATTAATTATTAATAAAATAATAATATACACATCTTTAATTAACATTACCAACGTATTTATATATCATTAGTAATTTCAGTTACCAGTCCAATTAACCAATTTGATCTTATTTTTATTATTGAAACTATATTTTAATTAATAATATAAACCCCAAAATTATTATACTTTTGCATAACCAAAAACCCTTTTTAATTACATATTAATATAACCAAATCCCTATATATAATACATAACTAAATTTATACACTAAATAACTAATTTCATACATAAAGAACAATAAAACTAATTATATTTATTTGCTAAACTAATTACATGAAATACTAAAACTAATTAATTAATAATTGCTAACTGAGTAATAATCAATTAATGATTACTAAATTAACTAAACTAATTTTTATAAATTAATTAAACTAATTATAAATTAATTATTACAATACATTAACTATTTATTATTAACTTAAACTAATTACAATGAAATTAACTTAACTTACTGATGGGTTATAACCCGTCCCTAACCCGTATCAGCAGAAGGAAGGGGAGAGAAAGAGAGCTCACGGGGGGTTTCGTCGGCGTTGGCGCGGGGTTCGGCGGAGCTCGACTCGAGGAGGCGGTCGGCGGACCGGGTCGAGACGGCGGCGATCGAAGCTTCGGCGGTGGTCGACGGCTCGACGAAGGCTCGACGCGGGTGAGGCGGTCCGGGGCGGCAGCGGAAACTCGGTGGCGACTGGATCTTCTGCGGCGGGGCTCGACTCGAGGCGGTGGCGGTCGCTCAAACTCGGCGAGGAGGGGATCCGCGGCGGCGGCTCCGACAGATCTGGGGCGGCGGCGTCGCTTGGGTCGAGGCGACGCTCGGTTCGAGGAGCGGGCGCTCTGTTCGAGGAGGCGGCGGCTTCGAGGCAGCTGCGTCTGGTCGGCCACGGCGATGCTCGGCTCCAGCGGCGGGCTTGCATCCACCGGCGATCGAGATCTGGGCGGCCACCGGCGCTCGTCGGAGTTAGGTTAGGGTTAGGTTTTGGTGGATGTGTCGGTGTGCATCGTGTCGGCTGGACACGATGGGTTCGTTGTACTGCGGGCGTGTTCGGGTGTTGGACACAGGAAATCTGGTTGTAAAGTTGTAACCGGACACAGGAAATGAATGGATACGGTGGGACACCCGGGGTCGGACCCGAGGCCAACACGGCTAACACGGTAATGCTGGACACACGGACACGAGCACACAAAAATGTTGATGGTTGTTGGCTTGAGGAAAAAATTGTGGGGGCTAGCTAATAATTTGGAGATTAGGGTTTCTTGGGAATTGTGAGAATGAGAACTTAAATAGGGAGAAAGGGTGTGTGGGATAAAGGGTGAGGGTTGGCCCAAATAACAAATGGCCCAAGATCATACATGAATAAATTCATGTGGGAATGAGGGTGAATGAAAGATGGTAACTTGTAAAAATTTTAAAATAAAGATTAAATTTCAGAAATTATTTAAGGAAAGCTAACTTATTCCCAATTAGCTACTAATAAATCCATATTTGCAAAATCTTAGAAAGTATGAAACGTATTTATTTACTATCCCAATAAACATAAAATTTATTATGAAGAAACAACTAGTCTTTTAATTAATTTTATCAAATAACTAATTTTATGATTTCAAGCCAATAAACATTTGAAACTAGAGAAATATATATACATTATTATTTATTTATTTATTTATAAGGAATCGTCATTTAGGAAAAATGATTTTTATAAAAGATTTTAAATTACCTTCTAAAATCAAACATTGTTCAAATAAAATACAAAAATTCAAGGAGAATATATTTTATAACTTGGTATTTAAAATAAATTAAAAAATCTAATTATTTCGAAATTTAGAAATCGGAGGTTACAGGGACACGAGTGGGTTTCTTTATACACTGCTCATCTTTTGTGAACTATATTCTTTTGGGCGTTTAGCCAATCGGCACCTGTTAGCCGGCAAATCTGGACACTAGTTTCCTACATTATTGTAATATATTCAGACTACAGCTAATTCACTGTCATGTATACTTTTGATCTTGTATCTGGTTTATCATTTTGTCTTGCTAGATCTCTAAACATATTTTGATGCGACGTTTGGGATGCCTTACTGCTTATTTTGAAATATTCTATGTTATTGCTACTTGTTTGAATAATTGAGATATAGAAGTTCTTGACCCTAGGAGACCTGATTGTAGTATGCACCCCTATTTCTCTAGATAATCTTAATACATTGCAGGTTGCTTCAGTATTCCACAAGGTGTGGTTGGCTGAGTCTGTCACGCCCCAGTCCCAAAATACGTAGGACTAGGAACACGTAACATGTCCAGCCGTATGTATACAAACTCCAATATATGGAAATCATAGACACACGTACGCTGTAAATGAATATACAATCCACCAGTGGTAATATACTGTCACAACAAGTCACACACAATCTATATCTCATCCACAACACAAATAATAAATAGGAACAAAGAGCTGAATGACAACTGTGTATCCAAGATAAGTATCAAGTCTGATAGTCGGGTGGAAATAAATCCACTACAAAACGACTATACTGAAGTAGTAACAAAATCTCAAAGTAGTGGAAACAAGTCATAGCTACTCTGAGGGTAAGACCTCCTCAGTCTGGTATGTAGAGTCAGGTCCAGGTCCGTACTCCTGTGGGTACTCCTGCTCGTCCATATTTGGAAAGGGACCAGGTCCTCAGAGGGATATAACAAGATACATAATAACATGCCAATAAGTACTGAAATATAAACATCCAATGGGTCACCTAACCGTCTAAGTGAATGCAATTTAAGAACAACTTTCCCAACGCGTGGGCTATCTGGCCATAAATAGGATTGGCATAATTCTCTAGGAGAATCAGGGGCCTACAAGCGTACCGTCTTTTGAACGGCAAAGGCCGCCTGCAATATATATAGGATCACAACCACCGTTTCTCCAACGGAGAATCCGAGCGAACTAGAAAAAGTGTAAACGAGCCCAAACGCCTTACTTGTTGTTCTTTCTATCCCATGCTCTAAGTATGCCACATCCATGACATGATAAAACCTCTAAATAACTGCCAGGTCTACTAGCATACAAGTTTCTATCAACAGTCATCCCTAACGCACGGCTAATACGTACAGGAGGCCAGACCTGTCACGCAGTCCATGATCTATATGAGACTCATAACTCGTGTAACAACTGTGTCACAGCCAATGAATCTAATGATGCTCCCTAATCCTGGGGTGGTCTCATAAAATAGGTCCAAAATCTACTTAAATGAACATCTATATAAGCAGAATTAAATATACATATATCAACTGGAATGTAAATAATAGTACAATGGCAAGGTATACTTGCCGAGCAAAGTTCTGTAGAGGGCAACGTTCAGCACAGTATTTTTGTTCGTTGTAAGAAGAAGTAGGGTTTAGGGTTTGAAAGAGTTTGTAATAATACACATATATATAGTGATAAGGGGTGGTGGAAGTTACTTAATGCTTAAGGAATTACTGCTGCTGCTGTTTTCTTTTTATTGGTTTAGAATTCGGCTAAGGATTGTTTAGTAATAATAGTGTTTAATGAGTGGTGGAATGAGAAGCTTACACGTGTGGGAAAGCAAAGCAAAGTAAATTGGGTTTTGCTTCTGCTGTTGATACTTTCTTCTCTCGATGGGTTGTATTTTGGATTTTACGCGCGGTGAGAGGAAGAGTTTACGCGGGGGTGAACTGCTGTTGCTGAGGATTTTTATGCGCGGAGAAAAATAGGCGGTGGTTTGATACTACGGCTGCGAATATTTACGCGTGGTGAAATATACACGGGGTGATGAGCTGCTGCTAATTAACTCCTTACTTTACGCGGGAAGGGTGGTTAACGGTTTGCGGGTTTTGGGTTTGATCCAATAGAAAATTCTATTTTCTCTATTTAGCTCATAACTACTATAAATAATAAATTACATAACTTAATAAATAATTAAAGAAATATAATTTTCAGAATTAGGGTTCTTACATTCTATCAAACTTATAAAAATTTCGTCCTCGAAATTAAAACTAAGCCACGGTAGAAAGTCAAGATTTGTAAGAGATATAATTTAACAAGTAAATTTATACCTTGGTCAATGAATAGGTTCAGAAAATGCTGGCGCATGTCGTCCTCGCGCTCCCAAGTAGATTCTCCTAGCGCGCCATGCTTCCATGCCACGCGAACTAAGGGAATAGACTGGTTCCTCAATACTTTCTCTCTACGATCGAGGATTCCCACTGATTGCTCTTGATATGACAAGCTTGACCCAATGGTGATCTCCGAATGATCTAGAACATGACTGCTGTCTGCCACATATCGCCTGAGTTGTGACACATGGAATACATCATGTACTCCCTCAAGTGAAGGTGGTAGTGCAAGTCGATACGCTACTTCTCCCACTCTCTCTAGCACGTCAAATGGTCCAATATACCTTGGACTCAACTTACCTCGCCCTCCAAATCGAATAGTGCCTCTAGTAGGTGATATCCTCAAGAAGACATGATCGCCCTCTTTAAACTCCAAGGGACGTCGATGAAGGTCTGCCTATTGTTTCTGCCTATCTTGTGCTGCCCGCAAGTGTCTTTGTATCTTCTTAACTGTCTCTACGGTATTGACCACTAACTCTGGTCCCAGAATCTGACGTTCCCACGTCACTCCAACATACAGGAGACCTACACTTTCTTCCATATAATTCTTCAAACGGGGCCATCTGGATGCTCGCCTGATAGCTATTATTGTAAGAAAATTTTACAAGGTGTAGGTGGTCCTCCCATGATCCTCCAAAGTCCAACATACAAGCCCTTAACATATCCTCTAATGTCTGAATAGTACGCTCTGACTGTCCATCTGTCTGTGGGTGGTAAGATGTACTGAACTTTAAACGAGTTCCAAGACTTTCTTGCATGCTCCTCCAAAAATGCGACGTAAAGCGCGAATCCCTGTCTGATATAATGTTGACGGGTACGCCGTGCAACCTCACGATCTGCTTCATATATAAGTGTCACGACCCGCACCCGGTTTAGGGGCACGAGTGCGTGGGTACGTCCAGCCTACGCCGCAGCATCGGCGGTAGAACGCTGTCTAGGTCAAATGTTATCTAATCAATCTCACACTAGTATCCAACTCCATAAGGAGACACGGATAACAAAAATAAATGAACAACATACTCAATCACAACTACAGCACGATAAGAAATCGAAGAAAAGAGATGAAGATACAACACAAGTCTAAACTGTAAATAATCTAACTCAACATAATCCAAGTCTCAGCTACTCACCCTGTGGTCCACCAGTGTCTGATACCAGTCCTCTAGGCATAGTCTAGAAAATATTTTCCAGTCAGGAAGGAGCAAAGTACATCTCTAAATAGCAGTTCTATATTAATAATATAAACTATGTAGCAGTTCTAGATGGAAATATATGAGATGCATGTACAGATACGAGAAATGTACAATAAAAGAAATACTGGAAATACTGTAAGTAAATGCAGGAAAAGAAATAATATGTCAACGAGCAAAAATCCTATGACTAAGTGTGTGAGTACTAGCTTTAACATGTGATCGGCTTGGGAACTTGATCAGGCTGGTTACATGTGATTAGCTATGATTCATGTAAGGTCAGGCTAACCGTTGGTTAGCTATGATGCATGTAGAGGTCAGGCTAATCACACGTAACAGCTATGAAGCATGTAAATGGTTAGGCCGCACCCGACGTGAGATGTGGGGTGAGCTATGATGCATGTAAAGTTGGGTATGATCACATATCTATACTAAAATACTCCCCACCCCCGATTGGTATAGTAGATCCAATCATGGTACGCTATGGCACGGGATTCCCTAGGGAGGTAGCAAATCTCCCCGGGTCTCAGTGTTTGTACATGCACAAGATAACAAGGAAACAAGTCTTGTACAAGCTACACCATGAATAAGGAATAACATCTCATGACGAGATCCGTGTATACCAATCCGTGTAACCAACGTGTCAAGAGCATGGATATCTACACTAGATACAGTGAACATAGGAGATATCATAAATTAGAAACTAATCAGAGAATATACTCGCCTTGGGTCCTTAGCTGTCAATACCAATGTCCTGTCCCAGAGTATCGTCTGGAGAATCCGACAGTCCTATAAACATATAATAATATCACTTGTATCAGATGCTATACTAACACACAATAGAAATACACTGGCCTCAGGGCTATGTCAGGCATGGCTCTAGTCAACTAGGGTCATCTAGTAGGGATACGTATATAATACACATTTACACTCAGAGTATATACCAATAAAAACATACATAATATATATAAGTGTCTATTAGTAATTGTACAAAATACGTATATGTGTATGTACACTAAATAGATGTATATAAATATATACATATATACCAAAATACATATTTGTATATATATCAATCAAATATTTTTATATATATATAACTAATCAGAGAATGCACATAATGCCACACTTCTCAAGGTGATCCCAAATGAAGTAGCAGTTAGTTCCAATGGGTCCGGAGCAGTCCAAATAGCTAGAAACTATATAAAGAAGTCCAAGATCGGAGTTCGGCACGAAAATCGAGATAAGGATACCAGGTCCTCAATACATAGAGAAAACATACGGGGGTTAACAAGTTTAGCTAAAAGAGAAAGGGTCATTTGTTTGTTATTAAGGTAACACCTTAATTTATGAAAAATCATTTTAAAATTATTTTGAACAATAATTACAAATAAAAGTTTATTTATAAAATTTAGAATTTATGTAAAAAGCCAATATATTTTTATATCTATAGTGAAATCGGTTACCAGCCCAAATAACCAATTTTGAACAAATTTTTATTATTAAAACTATTTCTTAAATAATAATATAAACCAAAAATTATTATACTTTGTTTACATAATCAAAATCCTTATATTTATTACATAACTAAACTAAATAAAAACTAAACTAGTTAAATATTACTAAACTAATTATATATATTACCAAACTAATTATATACTAACTAACTGATTAAGAAATTAACTAACTAATTAAGAATTTAACTAACTGATTAATTATATAACTAAACTAATATTACATACACTGAATCAAAAGAGGGGAAGAGGAAAGAGCTCACATGGGGGGTTTCCGGCGTCGACGCGGGAAAGTCCGCCGGGTAACGCGGGCAAGTCGTCGGCCACAGGCGCTCGATGCGGAGAGAAGGTCCCGCAGCCACCGGAGCTCGACGAAGAGAGAAGATCCGCGGCGGTCGAACGTTCGTCTCGGGCGGCGGCGGTCGACAGATCTGCTGTGACGGCGGCGGTCGAACGTTCGTCTCGGGCGGCGGCGGTCGACAGATCTGCTGTGGCGGCGGCGATCGAAGCTCGGCGGTGGTCGGGTGTGCTCATCTCGAGGAGGCCACAGGCGCTCGACGCCGAGGAGGAGATCCGCGGCCACCGGAGCTCGACGACGTTTAGATCTAGGGTTAGGGTTTGCTCTGTATGTGTTAGGGGTGGATCGTGTCCGAGGCTGGACACGATGGGTGATGTACGGTGGTAGATGTGTCCAGATGGTGTCGGACACAATCCTATTGTAATGTTGTAATAACTGGACACAGGAATAAATGGATACGATAGGACACCCGGGGTCGAACCCGAGGCAAACACGGCTGACACGGTAATGCTGGACACACGGACACGAGCACACAAAATAATGGTGATGGCTTGTGGGAATTTGTGAGGGCTAGCTAATAATTTTGGGATTAGGGTTTCTTGGGAATGGTGTGGGTGAGAGACTTTAAATAGGGAGAGAGGGTGTGGGATAAAGGGTGAGGATTGGCCCAATTAATGAATGGCCAAGATTATATATAAATGAGTTTTTCATGTGGGAAATGAGGGTGTGAATGGGAGATAGTAAACTTGTAAATTTTAAAAAAAAAGATTAAAATTTAAGAAAAAATATTTTAAGATGCTTTCAAGGCTAACTGATTCCCAATTAGCTACTAATTAAACCCATATTTCAAAACCCTAGAAAGTATGTAATTTATTTATTTACTATCCCAAATGGATTTTAAAATTTTATTATGAAGAAAACAACTAGTCCTTTACATAATTTTTATTAAACAAATAATTTTATGATTTCAAGCCAATAAATATTCGAAGCTAGAGTATTATATATATATTGTTATTTATCTATTTAATTTATAATAAATCGACATTTAGGAAAAATGATTTTTATAAAAGATTTCAAATTACCTACAAAAATCAAACATTGCTCAAAAATCTAATACTAAAATTCAAGGAGAAAATATCTTATAAACTTGATATTTTAAAATAAAATAAAAATCTAAATATTTCGGAAATTTGGAAATCGGAGTTTACAAGTCTATCCACCTTAGAAAAATTTTGTCCTCGAAATTTAAGATCCTCAATATTTGCATTTACACATTATATTATTTCTATCAAAATTTAAATTTTAAACCGAATAATCCTGAAGTAATTCCATGTTGTTATTTCCCAACCTTTCAAAAATTATATAACATCATATTCCTGAAAATCTTCAAGTTTAAAATCAAATTCAAATTTTTATCATAATCTCCTCCAAAATTTTAAGTTCGTATCTAAATACTCAAGGATTCTAATATCCAATCCTCCAATTGAAATCCAACCAATGCATATTTATAAAAAATTTAAAAATTTGTATCCCAAAATTTAAATTTTTAGCACTAATCCATCAATCATCTTACTCCTCTAACTCAAATTCAATTGATGTTTATTCAAATCTAAATCATCATCCCGAGAATTTAATTCGACACTATTCCATTAACGATTTTATTTTCTGCTTTCCTTTTTCCTCAAAATACTCAACGATGCGATACTTACGGAATCTTCAATGCAACATCCATAATATAAAAATTTAAATTTCTATCTTGCAATCAAATAGATATAATGATAATTTCCCAAATTTTCTCAAATTTTTAATAACCAATTTAATCATATCAAGACCTTCCTAAAATTAATAAATCCTCAAATTTTTGCCCTGTGAATTTCTTAATTCTCCATTTAAGTTAATGTTTATCCTCGAATTTCAATCATACCTTGATTTTCGTAAAATCAATGATCCATCAACTCTGTTATAACAACCCCTAAATTCTTTATTTAAATTAATGCTTATCCACAATTTAATCATCTTGTCCCTTTTTGTCAGTCATAACCTTGTCATAGATCCTTGCTATGGTCAAAATCCTAATGATCATGGTTTAAGAAAAATTCTACCCACAGCCATACAATCTAAGAAAAATATATAGGTCATGTATCTTTTGTCATGGTACTGCAGTCCCTGTCAGGGTGTACCACCAATTTTATTCTAACAAGAAATCATGCATACAACTACAGTACTAGAAAAATCAATCAATCGAAAGACGGAAAAAGGAACATTAGGAAGGAAGGATAGAACCTGCTAACATATTACTTGTAGTATCTACTATCTCTAACAAATACTTAACTCTAGCACATTCACTAACTAATTCCTATTCCTGTACACTGGTACCCATATCAACTAATCATTAATCCACAAAATCCATGAACATATCCATATCGCACACACCTGTCTATTAATACCTAAATCTGATACCAAGAACCTCCAACACAATCATAGGTCAAAGATACACGTAAAGTTTGATACCTCTATCTCTTTAGGTACCCCTGTTCTACTATAGTACACCCACTGCTAGTTCTCGTTCCTACTACAATTGTCCATACTATTTGTTCTTATCACTCAAGTGCACACCAAGTGTAACACACCATACTAAGTGCTAAACCCTTTCTAATACAACTTTAGATGGACACCCAAGTCAGTCTGCGGTGCCATCTCAATCATGCTCAAGTCATCAGATCCTTACACATGTATATCATCTACTCATATATTAATATTCATATTTCTCATCTACCATAAAATTAATCCTCAAAATAATCATCAAGGTTTAACTTCTCGATCAGCTTAAAATAAATTGCATATACCTCCTCAAGGTCAGATACTCAACATCGAAATAAAATTTTAATCACTTCTAAAATCTTTGTAGCCTTGACCATGTTTATTGAATCAATATTTGAAATTCTCAAAAATTTTAATGACACAATCTCAATTCCTCAAAAAATCTCAAAGTTAAAATTCATTTCCACTCTTTTATTTATAAATCCACAAATATACCTGTAAGTGCTCACGGTCTCTAATACTCGAGGTACACTCAATACCTCTATTGTCTACAACTGTGTACTAAATTTTGTACTGCCCGAATCACTTGCACTATTACCTCCAATGATCAAATTATCATCACCTGTATTTTCTCTCATGATTTTCAATTTATGTCAACCGGTACATCATCTAATTATCATCACACAGAGTGCTTACTGTTATTAGCGTCATTCTCGACTAATCCTCGATATAGAATCATTAGTACTCTTGGTATTATATCACTAGCTCCATTAATGGATTATCTCATCAAGCTCATTAGAACTCATGATCACCTGAATCCTCTATTACACTCATGTTTCTTTACTCTCATGGGTATGTGTATGGTTCCTCATCTCGATTGTTGTATATGTATTTCCTTTTAACCTTTTATAGCCTGTTAAACTAGTCCGTGATACGCTTCACCATTTTTATTACTAATTCCGATATTTCTCTTCTCATGACATCTCATTATTACTCCTCATGCATATATATTTCTTTACCTTTAACACACCCGATCAAATCATCAAATTGAACGTCATGCTCCATTAATTCTTAACACCATTTTTTTGATACCTAATTGTTTACATAGATCACTCAATTACATAACCATGATTTTCCAGGACGGGTTTACTGGCTCTGATACTAACTCTGGGAGCTATCACTGATACTCTATACTCTCCTTTACTCTCAGTCTCTAATGACACTTCTCCTAGAACCATTGTTACAAGGTACTATGCTAAGGGCTAACTCTGGATTTAAGGCCTACTGCTCACATGTCCAACTAGGAAACACTTATAACTCACTAGCTTCACTCAGTCAATACTAATACTCAAGACACAGCCATAATTATAAGTCATTAATTATTATACTTAACAAGGAATCCTCAAAGAATAGGAGCTCAAAAAGTCTGGATTGAGGACTGAAGGTGTTTCTACTGCTAGCAACCAAAAGGATGATGGAATAAAGTCTTGTATAACAGGAACAGATAAGTGTTGAGATGATACTTTAAGAACAAATTTTTAAGACTCAACCTGATAATCATACACGTCGGTCAGAAATCATGACGCTGAGAATCCTCGCCATGCCAGTAAGCATAGGTGCGGTAAACGACAGGTTCCGTAACTAAAGTACGCAACCCTATAATCATGATATCTAGAATCTTCGCTAACCGGTATGGCTGCGATAACTCTAGGTTCCATAACCCAAGCAGGCGTTTCACCTTTCTCACTGTTCTCATCCATATATGTCATCAGATGATATCGTAAAATTTAGTCCGTAAAATTCATCTCGGCATAAAATCAACTCTACAATGAAACCAAAATTCTAATTTTAATAATTGATCAACAATAATCAAATTCAATATCAATGAGTGAGGACGGACGGAAACAAGGCGAAGGATTTAAAATTAGAAATTATAATAAGATTCTCAAGGGGTCGTCCCAGGAATCTCTCAAAAATTTTGTGATTGAGTATCCTCTCTCATCCTAGTATCCTATGTCCTATATTCTATAGCAGGCACGTAGTAGTACAACTATAATGTCGCACCACTACGACATCGCACAACTAGCGAAGTCTGACCTGCATGGGCCACCACTAAAAATGTGTCACGACCCGCACCCGGTTTAGGGGCACGAGTGCGTGGGTACGTCCAGCCTACGCCGCAGCATCGGCGGTAGAACGCTGTCTAGGTCAAATATTATCTAATCAATCTCACACTAGTATCCAACTCCATAAGGAGACACGGATAACAAAAATAAATGAACAACATACTCAATCACAACTACAGCACGATAAGAAATCGAAGAAAAGAGATGAAGATACAACACAAGTCTAAACTTTAAATAATCTAACTCAACATAATCCAAGTCTCAGCTACTCACCCTGTGGTCCACCAGTATCTGATACCAGTCCTCTAGGCATAGTCTGGAAAATATTTTCCAGTCAGGAAGGAGCAAAGTACATCTCTAAATAGCAGTTCTATATTAATGATATAAACTATGTAGCAGTTCTAGATGAAAATATATGAGATGCATGTATAGATACGAGAAATGTACAATAAAAGAAATACTGGAAATACTGTAAGTAAATGCAGGAAAAGAAATAATATGTCAACGAGCAAAAATCCTATGACTAAGTGTGTGAGTACTAGCTTTAACATGTGATCGGCTTGGGAACTTGATCAGGCTGGTTACATGTGATTAGCTATGATTCATGTAAGGTCAGGCTAACCGTTGGTTAGCTATGATGCATGTAGAGGTCAGGCTAATCACACGTAACAGCTATGAAGCATGTAAATGGTCAGGCCGCACCCGACGTGAGATGTGGGGTGAGCTATGATGCATGTAAAGTTGGGTATGATCACATATCTATACTAAAATACTCCCCACTCCCGATTGGTATAGTAGATCCAATCATGGTACGCTATGGCACGGGATTCCCTAGGGAGGTAGCAAATCTCCCAGGGTCTCAGTGTCTGTACATGCACAAGATAACAAGGAAACAAGTCTTGTACAAGCTACACCATGAATAAGGAATAACATCTCATGACGAGATCCGTGTATACCAATCCGTGTAACCAACGTGTCAAGAGCATGGATATCTACACTAGATACAGTGAACATAGGAGATATCATAAATTGGAAACTAATCAGAGAATGTACTCGCCTTGGGTCCTTAGCTGTCAATACCAATGTCCTGTCCCAGAGTATCGTCTGGAGAATCCGACAGTCCTATAAACATATAATAATATCACTTGTATCAGATGCTACACTAACACACAATAGAAATACACTGGCCTCAGGGCTATGCCAGGCATGGCTCTAGTCAACTAGGGTCATCTAGTAGGGATATGTATATAATACACATTTACACTCAGAGTATATACCAATAAAAACATACATAATATATATATAAGTGTCTATTTGTAATTGTACAAAATACGTATATGTGTATGTACACTAAATAGATGTATATAAATATATACATATATACCAAAATACATATTTGCATATATATCAATCAAATATTTTTATATATATATAACTAATCAGAGAATGCACATAATGCCACACTTCTCAAGGTGATCCCAAATGAAGTAGCAGTTAGTTCCAATGGGTCCAGAGCAGTCCAAATAGCTAAAAACTATATAAAGAAGTCCAAGATCGGAGTTCGGTACGAAAATCGAGATAAGGATACCAAGTCCTCAATACATAGAGAAAACATACGGGGGTTAACAAGTTTAGCTAAAAGAGAAAGGGTCGTTTGTTTGTTATTAAGGTAACACCTTAATTTATGAAAAATTATTTTGAAATTATTTTGAACAATAATTACAAATAAAAGTTTATTTATAAAATTTAGAATTTATGTAAAAAGCCAATATATTTTTATATCTATAGTGAAATCGGTTACCATACCAAATAACCAATTTTGAACAAATTTTTATTATTGAAACTATTTCTTAAATAATAATATAAACCAAAAATTATTATAGTTTTTTTACATAATCAAAATCCTTATATTTATTACATAACTAAACTAAATAAAAACTAAACTAGTTAAATATTACTAAACTAATTATATATATTACCAAACTAATTATATACTAACTAACTGATTAAGAAATTAACTAACTAATTAAGAATTTAACTAACTGATTAATTATATAACTAAACTAATATTGCATACACTGAATCAAAAGAGGGGAAGAGGAAAGAGCTCACATGGGGGTTTCCGGCGTCGACGCGGGGAAGTCCGCCGGGTCACGCGGGCAAGTCGTCAGCCACAGGCACTCGACGCGGAGAGAAGGTCCCACAGCCACCGGAGCTCGACGAAGAGAGAAGATCCGCGGCGGTCGAACGTTAGTCTCGGGCGGCGGCGGTCGACAGATCTGTTGTGGCGGCGGCGGTCGAAGCTCGGCGGTGGTCGGGTGTGCTCATCTCGAGGAGGCCACAGGCGTTCGACGCCGAGGAGGAGAGCCGTGGTCACCGGAGCTCGACGACGTTTAGATCTAGGGTTAGGGTTTGCTCTGTATGTGTCAGGGGTGGATCGTGTCCGAGGCTGGATACGATGGGTGATGTACGGTGGTGGATGTGTCCAGATGGTGTCGGACACAATCCTATTGTAATGTTGTAATAACTGGACACAGGAATGAATGGGTACGGTAGGACACCCGGGGTCGGACCCGAGGCCAACACGGCTGACACGGTAATGCTGGACACACGGACACGAGCACACAAAACAATAGTGATGGCTTGTTGGCTTGTGGGAATTTGTGAGGGCTAGCTAATAATTTTGGGATTAGGGTTTCTTGGGAATGGTGTGGGTGAGAGACTTTAAATAGGGAGAGAGGGTGTGGGATAAAGGGTGAGGATTGGCCCAATTAATGAATGGCCAAGATTATATATAAATGAGTTTTTCATGTGGGAAATGAGGGTGTGAATGGGAGATGGTAAACTTGTAAATTTTAAAAGAAAAGATTAAAATTTAAGAAAAAATATTTTAAGAGGCTTCCAAGGCTAACTGATTCCCAATTAGCTACTAATTAAACCCATATTTCAAAACCCTAGAAAGTATGTAATTTATTTATTTACTATCCCAAATGGATTTTAAAAATTTATTATGAAGAAAACAACTAGTCCTTTATATAATTTTTATTAAACAAATAATTTTATGATTTCAAGCCAATAAATATTCGAAGCTAGAGTATTATATATATATTGTTATTTATCTATTTAATTTATAATAAATCGACATTTAGGAAAAATAATTTTTATAAAAGATTTCAAATCACCTACAAAAATCAAACATTGCTCAAAAATCTAATACTAAAATTCAAGGAGAAAATATCTTATAAACTTGATATTTTAAAATAAAATAAAAATCTAAATATTTCAGAAATTTGGAAATCGGAGTTTACAATAAGTCAGCCAAAAATTTTGTAGATTGGCCAACTCTAAAAGGCAAGAAATGGGCTGACTTGGTGAGTCGGTCCACTATTATCCATACTGCATCTCTACCACTTGGACTCCTAGGGAAACCTGTGACGAAGTCTATAGTGATGTATTCCCACTTCCACTCTGGAATCGGGAGTGGTTGCAATAATCCTGCTGTTCTCTGGTGTTCTGCCTTTACTTGCTTGCATACCAAATATTTAGCTACAAAGTGAGCTATCTCTCTTTTCATTCCATGCCACCAAAAATGTTGTCTTAAGTCACGATACATTTTAGTGCCCCCAAGATGAATAGAATATATCGAACTATGAGCTTCTGTCATCAGCTCCTGTCAAATTTCTCCATTTAGAACATAAAGACGATCACCATATCGTAATGCCCCATCATCATGGATGCGCAGTCCTGTCTGTTTTGTAGCGCCCCGTTCCCCCGGTGCGGGGAGCGTGGCTAAGAAACACAAACGGTATCGTTCGATCGGGATAGATTGAATTAAGAACTCGTCCTCGTTATGGATTTGTTTCTTCGAAATCGATTCCCATATTCAGTGGACCGTGCCCCCGGGATCGACTTAGCGGCAGAGTCAGGAGGGACCTCTCCGCTGCTATCTTTTATTGCCTCGGTTTTCGATGTCGCTTGTTGCTTTCGTGCTTTGAGTTGGTTTTGGGATTTGCTTGTTTTCCTTGAACGGTTTCGATGGTTTTCATTATTTTCGTTCATTGACTTGCACTTCTATTCCGAGATTGGAAAGAGAGGAAGAAGTATTAATCGAACTGTTCGTGTGCAGGTGAACGAGCAGTAGGCGGCTTACGAGCGGAGTCGTGAAGCGCATCTTTCCTTCTCCCTTCCAACAATCCAAGTGAGTGGCTACCAACCCGATTAGCTAGCCCTGCTTCCAAGCTTCACGCCCTAAAATCAGCATTCTTCTTTGCCCTGATCAAACGATACCAAGTAATAATAAAAGAAACCAAGATAAAAAGGAAATAGACTTGGATTATATTGCTTGTCATTCAACTTGGGAACGGTTACTAAACTGCATGCTTGTTCATATGAATGTTCTTTACATGCTTCAAGTTTTCTAGAATGCATTTTCTTCCATAAATTGTGCTAAGTATGGAATACACTTGTTATGAAATAAACTGTCAGGAAGACTATGCAAAATGAATCATGCAATGTTGCTTATCTCATGTTCATGTGCCTCAACTGCATCAACGTTAACGTGCCACGAACGATTGATCACGGACAACTTGTGCACAAGGTAACGGGTTCCTGCGGACGGTAGTTGGGGCACTGGCACCGATCCGGTCCGGACGGAACTTCACGATAGTCTCACGTACGAACGGGATGGCATACAGCGCCTCACGTGCTTCGTTGCACACCATCCTCGTTCAAAGACTAAACGGTCCATTATGGCTTCTAGCCAGTGATCCCAACGTGTATATTTAAACCTGTTGCAACTAACTTGTGTTTTCGTGGCAGGGAAGACATGGTAAGTATTGTGCAGGTAATTCAGACGGACAGGTAAAATCCATCGAACGGTGGCACGTTCATTTCAGTAAATTCTATATGCTGCTTACTTGTAAATGAACTAAGGCAAGATAGAAATCCACAAATTATGCATGCTTCATTAAAACAACGTGTTGATTGGTATAGTTCGGTTAGCTCGCCTTCACCAGTATATTTTGACATGCTGACCCTCGTTGAAACAGGTTCTCTGCACCAAGGCAAACCGAGCGAGGAGCCAAAGTCGTCTTTCCGATCCAGTCCAGCTGTTGGCGCATCTTCACCGCGCCCCTTGAAGCATTTTGAAGTCAGAAGCTGTAACTCTTCATACACAAATGCAGCTCGTGGCAAAGCTATCCTCCAACCTGGAGGTCTATATCTTTTGAAGTTTAGTAAAGGAATATAATGTACAGGACTGCTATCTCATTTTGAGTCAACACTTTTGTAAGCCGTTCGGCATATTAGCTGACTCGTTCAGGAGTTTGTAATAAATGTTCATTATCAATAAAGAGAACTTTTCCATGCTTCAAATCTGTGTTTCAATTTATCTGCATACTCTGAATATGTGCTTGTTATGCAAAATACCTTAGCCTTGTGCGGGCGCAACCCCAGGCCCGTACGGCATCATGATTCGGGGGACGCCTCAACGATTCTATGGAATCGGGTCGTGACATAATGGTATCAGAGCACAGATTCAAGTTCCTTAGACTTCGTGCTGGAAAAGTTCCTTTAACGATCAATTCCTGTACGAACTCTTGAACTCGCTAGGCCAAAATGAGATACGTTCATGCAATAAGTCCATAATACATTATGATTCTAATATAATTTACCTTCTTTTGAAGGAATGGCACTAGCGCAATCTGCAGCGTAAGCACCGAACGAAACACAAGAGAGTAGTTCGGGTACTTCGGGAAGCTCTCGGAGCCAGCGTGGCATATCTCAAGTCGACCCGCTAGAGCGGGTGATGCAAATGTTAGAATCGCAACGACAAAGAGATGATGCTCGTCAAGCCAAGTTCGAAAGCAATTTAGAGACCCGATTCTCTGTCCAACAGAAGCAGGTAGATACCCTGCAACAAATTGTTCAGACTTTGGCTGCCAACCATTCTGACGCAACAACAATGACTCCGGTGGAACAGCCGTGCTTGAAGTGGAGACGCCTCAAATCCCAAGGCCGAGGGACGTGACTGCCTTCAACTTGGGCCATTTCAAGAAAGTCTGCAATACCCCGTTCAACGGGACTGAGGACCCAGTGGTAGCTCTAGATTGGCTAGCCGAACTTGAAGATCACTTCGCTCTGTTAGAGGTCCCCGAAGAGAAGCGCGTCGCCTGCGCGCAACTTCAGCTCCGCCTCAACGCGCACGATTGGTGGAACGTGCATCGACGATCTCTCCAATTTGATCACGGAGAGGAGGCGATCTTGTGGACGACTTTTCGTGCCGCGTTTGAAGAGGAGTTTATACCCCCTCCAGTACAACGTCAGATGAAAAACGAGTTCGTGCAGCTGCGGCAGGGCAGTATGTCAGTTAAGCAATGCTCCGCTGAATTCAACCGACTCTCCAAATTTGCTAGGGCCTATTTACCTGATGCAGCGAGTCGAGCTAGAAGGTTTGAAGGCGGGCCCTGCCATCCATGCGCACGTGGTCAATAATCAGTACGGGACAATGCGTGAAGTCATGAATCATGCCCTATCACTTGAACCGCAGTATCCTCACGTTTCCACCGGCGCTGTGCATACCTACAATCACAAACGCCAAGGCAACGATAAAGAAAACACCGCTGCAAAGCACCCTAACCAAGGCGGTCCACAATGAGCAAACCCAGGGCCTTCGTGCAATTTTTGTAAGAAACAAGGGCACACGGCCGATAAGTACCGCAAGAAACTCGGGCAATGTCTCATTTGCGGTGACTCAACCCACCAAATTCGTGATTGCCCAAACTATTCTGTTCATCATCCTTAACGCTAAGCATTATTCTTAAGTTTCGGGATGAAACTTCTAATTGGTTGGGTAGGATGTAGCGCCCCGTTCCCCCGGTGCGGGGAGCGCGGCTAAGAAACACAAACAGTATCGTTCGATCGGGATAGATTGAATTAAGAACTCGTCCTCGTTATGGATTTGTTTCTTCGGAATTGATTCCCATATTCAGTAGACCGTGCCCCCGGGATCGACTTAGCGGCAGAGTCAGGAGGGACCTCTCCGCTGCTATCTTTTATTGCCTCGGTTTTCGATGTCGCTTGTTGCTTTCATGCTTTGAGTTGGTTTTGGGATTTGCTTGTTTTCCTTGAACGGTTTCGATGGTTTTTATTGTTTTCGTTCATTGACTTGCACTTCTATTCCGAGATTGGAAAGAGAGGAAGAAGTATTAATTGAACTGTTCGTGTGCAGGTGAACGAGCAGTAGGCGGCTTACGAGCGGAGTCGTGAAGCGCCTCTTTCCTTCTCCCTTCCAACAATCCAAGTGAGTGGCTACCAACCCGATTAGCTAGCCCTGCTTCCAAGCTTCACGCCCTAAAATCTGCATTCTTCTTTGCCCTGATCAAACGATACCAAGTAATAATAAAAGAAACCAAGATAAAAAAGAAATAGACTTGGATTATATTGCTTGTCATTCAACTTGGGAACAGTTACTAAACTGCATGCTTGTTCATATGAATGTTCTTTACATGCTTCAAGTTTTCTAGAATGTATCTTCTTCCATAAATTGTGCTAAGTATGGAATACACTTGTTATGAAATAAACAGTCAGGAAGACTATGCAAAACAAATCATGCAATATTGCTTATCTCATGTTCATGTGCCTCAACTGCATCAACGTTAACGTGCCACGAACGATTGATCACGGACAACTTGTGCACAAGGTAACGGGTTCCTGCGGACGGTCGCTGGGGCACTGGCACCGATCCGGTCCGGGCGGAACTTCACGATAGTCTCACGTGCGAACGGAATGGCGTGCAATGCCTCACGTGCTTCGTTGCACACCATCCTTGTTCAAAGACTAAACGGTCCATTATGGCTTCTAGCCAGTGATCCCAACGTGTATATTTAAACCTGTTGCAACTAACTTGTGTCTTCGTGGCAGGGAAGGCATGGTAAGTATTGTGCAGGTAATTCAGACGGGCAGGTAAAATCCACCGAACGGTAGCACGTTCATTTCAGTAAATTCTATATGTTGCTTACTTGTAAATGAACTAAGGCAAGATAGAAACCCACAAATTATGCATGCTTCATTAAAACAACGTGTTGATTGATATAGTTCGGTTAGCTCGCCTTTACCAGTATGTTTCGATATGCTGACCCTCGTTGAAACATGTTCTCTGCACCAAGGTGAACCGAGCGAGGAGCCGAAGTCGTCTTCCCAATCCAGTCCAGCTATTGGCGCATCTTCACCGTGCCCCTTGAAGCATTTTGAAGTCAGAAGCTGCAACTCTTCATACACAAATGCAGCTCCGTGGCAAAGCTATCCTCCAGCCTGGAGGTCTATATCTTTTGAAGTTTAGTAAAGGGATATAATGTACAGGGCTGCTATCTCATTTTGAGTCAACACTTTTGTAAGCCGTTCGACATATTAGCTGACTCATTCAGGAGTTTGTAATAGATGTTCATTATCAATAAAGAGAACTTTTCCATGTTTCAAATCTGTGTTTCAATTTATCTGCGTACTCTGAATATGTGCTTGTTATGCAAAATATCTTAGCCTTGTGCGGGCGCAACCCCAGGCCCGCACGGCATCACGATTCGGGGAACGCCTCAACGATTCTACGGAATCGAGTCATGACATGTTCTCCGGCCTCTGTCCTTTTTTTTAATCTTCTGAATCTAGCATCTGTAGGTAATGCTGCCTTGATTCTCTCTACTAGTGATGATTGTATTTGCAAGTTGGCTAGTGTCCCGTCTGCTCCGGGTAATATTACTTCAATGCCAAAACCTTGCAAGTCCTTCAATAATTCCTTCTGTGTTGTTAGAAAATAAGCTGTTGGCTTCCGGCTTAACGCGTCTGCTACAACGTTAGCCTTGCCTGGATGATAATGTAACTCTATCTCGAAATCTTTCATCAATTCAAGCCATCGACGATGTCTCATATTTAACTCCTTCTGCGTGAAGATGTACTTGAGACTTTTGTGGTCTGTATAAATTTTCACTCGTTTCCCATATAAGTAATGTCTCCATAGCTTCAGAGCAAATACAACGGCTGCAAGTTTCAAGTCATGAGTTGGATAATTCTTTTTATGTACTCGTAATTGCCTTGATGCGTATGCAATCACTTTGCCATGCTGCATCAATACGCATCCCAAACCTTTCCCTGATGCGTCACTGTAGATCACATAGCCTCCTGGTCCGGATGGAATAGTTAATATTGGTGCTGAAGTCAGTCGCTTCTTCAATTCCTCGAAAGCGGCTTGACACTCGTTGGTCCATATGAACTCTTGATCTTTGCAAGTCAACTGAGTCATAGGTGTTGCTATCTTTGAGAAGTTCTCCACGAACCGTCGGTAATATCCCGAAAGTCCAAGGAAACTTCTCACCTCTGCTGCTGATTTAGGAATAGGCCATGTCTCGACTGCCGAGATCTTTTCTGGATCAACAGAAATTCTATCTCCTGTAATAATATGTCCAAGTAATGAAACTCTGTCCAAGAAGAATTTGTATTTACTGAGTTTTGCATATAATTGTTCTCTTCTCAAGGTCTCTAGGATAATTCGCAGGTGCTTCTCATGCTCCTCGTGGTTCTTTGAATAGAAAAGTATATCATCTATGAAGACGACCACGAACTGGTCCAAATACTGATGGAAGACTCGATTCATTAAGTCCATAAAGATAGCTGGAGCATTGGTCAATCCAAATGGCATGACCAAGAACTCGTAGTGCCCATATCTTTTTCGGAATGCGGTCTTCGGGATGTCCTTATTCCATACCTTCACCTGATGATATCTCGATCTCAAATCTATCTTTGAGAACATCTTGGCTCCACTAAGCTGATCGAATAAGTCATCAATGCATGGCAGTGGATATTTATTCTTCACTGTCACTGCATTTAAGGCTCTATAGTCAATGCACATACGCACTGACCCATCCTTCTTTGGTACAAACAACACTGGTGCTCCCCAAGGTGATGCACTTGGTCGGATGAAACATTTCTCTTCTAGTTCTTTCAATTGTGTCTTTAGTTCATCCATCTCCTTCTTTGCCAGTCTATAAACATGGGATGCTATGGGTGCTGCTCCCGGTGTTAATTCAATTGAGAATTCTACATCTCTATCTGGGAGTAATCCTGGTAATTCGTCTGGAAAGATGTCTTGAAATTCTGAAATAATGGGATGATAGACAACATCGTCCATTACGAGTTGCATATCATCAAGGATTTATGTGGTCCTCGTGTAAACTCAAGTTCAGGTTGACCGGGTACCTTAAAAAGAATACTTCCTCCAAAATAATCAAAGAAAGCGTGGTACTTGCTTAGCCAGTCCATTCCAAGCACAATATCAAAAGTTGGTATAGGAAGGACTAAGAGTCGGGCATTCATCTCTCTGCCACGTATCACTATAGGACATGATCTACAAATTCTACTAATAGGTACAACTCCTCCCCCAGTAAGGATTATAATACAACTAGGTAAAGGTGTAGAGGTAATGTTGTGTTTGGCAATAAAACTAGATGATATGAATGAGTGGGTGGCTCCCGTATCAAACAATGTCATAGCAGGAAAAGCAAAAGCGAGAGTGATACCTGCTATGACATCAATCTCCTGATCCATGTCATCCACTTCCATTGTAAAAACTTGTCCGTTCCTCCGGGGTTGTCCCTGTCTGGCCCTCGCGAACTGATCCTCCTGTGTAGGTAGTGGTGGTCCTCGCTGAAATCCTCCTGCTGCTGGAGGTTGAGGTGCTGGAAGCGCTAGTCTCTGTACTGGCGGTGGAAGTGTCTGCTGCTTTGGACAATTTCTTGCATGGTGCTGTCCAGAACCACATCTCATACACTGTCCCAAACAGGCCCGACAGTCTCTTGAGATGTGCCCGCATCTCCCACAATAGTTACATTGGAGCTTATCTGGAACCTGGTATGGTCCTGCTCTATGTTGCTACTGTTGTTGTTGAGCTAAAGGACGTCTGATAGGTTCTCTTTGTTGTGTTCTTGCTGGTCCTTGCTGTGTCCTCAGCTGACCTCCCTTTCCTCTACTGATGGTTTCTTGCAATCTGGCTTCTGTCAGTAACTCGGCATAAAAGATTCGGGACTGGGAGCTAGTGTAGTGTTGTAGCTCCTGAGTTAGTCCACAATGAAACCTCTTAGCCTTGGCCAAGTCATCTGGTATCAAGGCAGTGCCATATTAACTGAGGCGACTAAACTCAGCAACATACTCGTCCACCGTTCTGTTCCCCTGCTCCAGGTGGAAAAACTGATCGTATAATGCTTCTCTGACGGTGTCCGGAAAGTACTTCCTTTCAAAGCACTCTAGGAACTGCTCCCAAGTCTGGTATGTACCCAACTGGTGCTCCATGGATTCCCACCAGTGATGAGCATTACCATCTAGAAGCATCCTTACACCCGTCATCCACAGGTCTGCAGGTAGCTGTGATGCCTCTAATAATTTCCGAGTGTGAGTAATCCAGTTAGTAGTTTCCTCTGGGCTCTCAATGCCTTTGTATGGCCTCGGACCCATCTGTAAAGTCTTTTACTGAACCAACTTTAGCTCGAGGTACTGGAGCTAATGCTTGAGCTGGTACAGTAGTCCTTACAGCCATCCTTTCAAGTGCTGCTAAGAATTCTTGTCTTTGTTCTGCTGCTTGCTGTCTCTGTTCTTGTATCATCATCTGAAAAAAATGGAACAGTTGGGCCTGGCCATCCTGCGGTGTTGATGAGACTGGAAGATTCCCATTAGGTGGAATGGGAAGATCAGATGGAACTGGATTGTGAATCTGTCCATCTGGTCCCGGAAGTCTAGGAGTTGAGGTCTCTCCTTGAGTCTGACCATTGACTCCAGGAGTTGTGTCACCATCTGTGACAGTACATCCCTTCTGCATCTCCATCTTTCTGCAGGTGATGTATACAACGTTCAGAAGGAGTACATGAATCAAACAGGATGCAAGTATAAAATAGAATATTGAAGCATGAAATACGCTGGAGAATTGTCCGCGTAGTCAAAGTCCCCAACATACATGAAATCTTTTCCCTGTGTAAACAGGCTTCTAGATAGTTGGCGTAAAACAGGTGGATAAGCTTCCTGCGCAAAGCAGAGCCTCAAGATAGTTTGGTGTAAAGTAGAGATTCAGAGCTGTCTGCGTAAAGCAGAGAGTTGAGGTAATTTGGCGTAAAGTTGGTACGTAAAAGATCGGCTGCGTAAAGATATGTTGCGTAAAATATGCCTATCTAAAAGTTCTGCATGCGTAAATTCTGCGCATAAAGTCTTGCTACACTTTCTGCGTAAGGCTCGTGTGAAAGGTCTGTGCGTAAAAGATGCATAAAAATCTGTGTGTAAAAATCTAACATACGTTGTGGCGTAAGGTTTGTACGAGGAACTCATCATGAGTTGGTTAGTCAAATCAGTGAACCTGACATCTGACAAAAGTACTGCACGACAATCGAGAGGACGACTGTGATGATGATTTGCACAGAGACCCAGGTTGTCATTTAGTGACATATTTAATACAAGTCATTTTACGCATTTAGGAGGAGAAAAAGTTGAGGCCTCGGAATACGCTGTCTACAGGAATGAGTTTTTAGACTCAAGGTGAGACAAAATCAGTCGCCACGTAAAAAGCTATTTCTGCACAGGGCTCGAGGCATATCTCTGCATTTAATGCAAGAGATTCGGTTTTAACTAGTCATGCCTGGAAAAACTAAGGTGGTGACAAATACGCTCACATCATATCCTTACATTTTACGCCTAATCAGCTGCTCTACGCTGGTTATCTATTATCAAGTTTATACTGGGATAGTTTACTTACGTGGCTTGCATGATGTGTCCTATAGATTGAGAAGACTAAGGAAACGTAGTTTAACAGTTGTCATATCCGCAGCGTAAAGTAAACAATCTTCTGCATAGTTTTGGTTTTTACACCAACAGATTGGTTACTCTATATAAACAGAGGTCCCTAGTCTCAGCGTAAAGGGTTCTTGGCGTAAAACTTAAGGAAGAATGAGGTTTCAGTCAAGTGTGGGTGAGATCCTTATACTCTATTCCTATACGCAGGCTTGTTTGGTACAGTTACGTAACCAAGATAATATATTCGTAGACCTGCATGGGCCACCACTAAAAACATGTCACGCCCCAGTCCCAAAATACGTAGGACTAGGAACACGTAACACGCCCAGCCGTATGTATACGAACTCCAATATATAAAAATCATAGACACACGTACGCTATAAATGAATATGCAATCAACCAGTGGTAATATACTTACTGTCACAACAAGTCACACACAATCTATATCTCATCCATAGTACAAATAATAAATAGGAACAAAAAGCTGAATGACAACTGTGTATCCAAGATAAGTATCAAGTCTGATAGTCGAGTGGAAACAAATCCACTACAAAACGACTATACTGAAGTAGTAACAAAATCTCAAAGTAGTAGAAACAGGTCATAGCTACACTGAGGGTAAGACCTCCTCAGTCTGGTATGTAGAGTCAGGTCCAGGTTCGTACTCCTGTGGGTACTCCTGTTCGTCCATATCTGGAAAGGGACCAGGTCCTCAGAGGGACGTAACAAGATACATAATAACATGCCAATAAGTACTCAAATATAAACATCCAATGGGTCGCCTAACCGTCTAAGTGAATGCAATTTGAGAACAACTTTCCCAATGCGTGGGCTATCTGGCCATAAATGGGATTGTCATGATTCTCTAGAAGAATCAGGGGCCTACAAGCGTACCGTCTTTTGAACGGCAAAGGTCCCCTGCAATATATATAGGATCACAACCACCTATTTCTCCAACGGAGAATCCGAGCGAACTAGGAAAAGTGTAAAGGAGCCCAAACGCCTTACTTGTTGTTCTCCCCACCCCATTCTCTAAGCATGCCATATCCATGACACGATAAAACCTCTAAATAACTTTCAGGTCTACTAGCATACAAAATTTCTATCAGCAGTCATCCCTAACGCACGACTAATACGTACAGGAGGCCAGACCTGTCATGCAGTCCGTGATCTATATGAGACTCACAACTCATGTAACAACTGTGTCACAGCCAATGAATCTAATGATGCTCCCTAATCCTGGAGTGGTCTCATAAAATAAGTCCTAAACCTACGTAAATGAACATCTATATAAGCAGAATTAAATATGCATGTATCAACTGGAATGTAAATAACAGTACAATGGCAAGGTATACTTGCCGAGCAAAGTTCTGTAGAGGGCAACGTTCAGCACAGTATTTTTGTTTGTTGTAAGAAGAAGTGGGGTTTAGGGTTTGAAAGAGTTTGTAATAATAGACATATATATAGTGATAAGGGGTGGTGGAAGTTACTTAATGCTTAAGGAATTACTGCTGTTGCTGTTGCTGTTTTCTTTTCATTGGTTTAGAATTCGGCTGAGGATTATTTAGTAATAATAGTGTTTAATGAGTGATGGAATGAGAAGCTTACACGTGTGGGAAAGCAAAGCAAAGCAAAGTAAAATTGGATTTTGCTTCTGCTGTTGATATTTTCTTCTCTCGATGGGTTGTGTTTTGGGTTTTACGCGCGGTGAGAGGAAGAGTTTACGCGGGGGTGAACTGCTGTTGCTGAGGAGTTTTACGCGCGGAGAAAAATAGGCGGTGGTTTGATACTGCGGCTGCTGATATTTACGCGTGGTGAAATATACGCGGGGTGATGAGCTGCTGCTAATTAACTCATTACTTTATGCGGGAAGGGTAGTTAACGGTTTGCGGGTTTTGGGTTTGATCCAATAAGAAATTCTATTTTCTCTATTTATCTCATAACTACTATAAATAATAAATTACATAACTTAATAAATAATTAGAGAAATACGGTTTTCAGAATTAGGGTTCTTACAGAGTCATTCGCCCGCTCTCCAGTATTCTGGATCTGGGGCGTGATAACCATCGTGCTCTTCTTTGTACCTTCACCCTCAACCCATATATATAGTTGAGAAATCCTAATTTAGGTCATAGGAATTCCGAAATAGGAAACCCTAAAATAGAAAACCCATTACCTAAAATAGCAACACCATTTGGATGTCAAAATATGATCAAATTAAATATTTGATACAAATTTGTAAATCTAATCAAATATTTAATATTTATTTCCAAATCAAATCAAATCAAATCAAATCTTTGATCCTATTTGGGCTTCAAAATTTGTTGTTACCAAACCCAGACTGGACCCAACAAGACCTACAACTTGTACTATTAGTCCATCTATTTATCAAACATGTTATGTATTGATGCATTCCATGATGCTGTAGATGAGTCTATGTTGAGCCTCTCTCTGTAACAACTGTACTCTCTTTATGTATCGGTTTGGGCTATAATATGAAGCATTTGATAAGAAATTCAGAAAATTGCATGTACATCATTATACTTTATTGAAATTATTGTAAAAGAACAAAATTTGCTGAAATTATGATAAGAGGAAGGGCGTTTTCAGTGATTTGTGTAAAATGCCCTTCTGAAAGGCATTTTCTTTGTAAAGATTAATATTAATTGTAAAGATTGGTATTAATTATACACCTAATTATTTCCCTCCCCTAATGCTAACTGTATATAAAATGTCCTTAAGAATGACGTTTTCTTTGCTTAATTGTTAGAAAAACTCTGAAGGCATTTTTTGATAGTTAGGAATATGACCCCAACGTAGTCAAACATAGTATTACGTTGCTAGAAAACGACCATCAGAAGCACATTTTCTACGCAAAATATGTCATTCTGATGCAAGGGAGGATCCAGTATGTCCATGGGGTGGTCTAGAGCCCACCCAAAAAATTCTAATATTTTTTTATTTTTTATTTTTTATTTTTATGGGTTAATCCATATTTAGCTCACCTGAATCCACTATAGTTCATCCTAGCTTGAGTTTCTAGATCCGCTCCTGTTTCGATGGGCATATTTCTTGATCCATTTTTTAAAAACATGTTTGTCAATGAAGAAAGGCGTTTTTGTTCTCCGAATATAATTTTTGCAAATTTTGTGCTGTCAAAGTAATTTAGTTAAATTTGTATGCCTTTTTTTTTTGGTCTTAAATTTGTATGCTTTAGATGCAATTTTCTGTATGGAAAATTTCAGTGAGAGCATAAAAGTTTAATATATTTATAAAAAAAGCATAAAAGTTTCTAAATTTACATCAAAAGCATTAAAACGCCCTTCGGAAAGGCGTTTTACGCTTTTCCGTTAGCTTCCGTTAACGGTTGTAATTAGACATTAAAAAAAAATAAAAAAAATATAAAACGCCCTTCCGAAGGGCGTTTTATATTTTTTTTTAATTTAATATTTTCTCTCCTCTCTCCTCTCTCTTCTCTCCTCTCTCTCTCCCCTCTCTCATCTCTCCTCTCTCTTCTCTCCTCTCTCTCCTCTCTCATGTTCGTCCGCTCCCCTCTCTCTCCTCTCCTCTCTCTCCTACTCAAAGTAATATATATATATATATATATATATATATATATATATATATATATATATTTATTTATTTATTTATTTATTTATTTTCTCTTTCTCAGCAAAGTAAAATATATATATATATATATATATATATATATATATATATATATATATATATATATTCTGATTTTTCCTTAAAGCAGGTATTGCAGCAATCCGTACCCGAAGGAGGAGCACTACCGGGTGTGCAACTGGTGCTTATGAGAGGAAGGGGGCAGATCCTCGGCTCGTGAATCCGCCACCGGCAACAACAACATCTCCTCGACATCCGGTGGTGCTAACCGAGACGGCCTGGGAGGAGTCATGTTGCACCGGGGTTCCTTCTCGACGTCGGACATGAACAAGCCCATCAAGAAGCAAGCGGTGCCCAAGAGGTCAACGTCTTTTTTTAATTTTTTTTTAATTTTTTAATTTTTTAATTTATTTTTAATTTATTTTAAATTTTTTAATTTTTTAATTTTTTTAATTTTTAATTAATTTTTAATTTTTTCCCGAAAAAAAAATATAAAAAAAAATGTAAAACGCCCTTTTACATTTTTTTAAAATTTTTTAATTTTTTTTAATTTTTTAATTTTTTATTAATTTTTAAATTTTTTATTAATTTTTTATTAATTTTTTAATTTTTTTTCGGGAAAAAAAAAAATAAAAAAATGTAAAACGCCCTTCACAAGGGCGTTTTACATTTTTTTTAATTTTTTTAATTTTTTTTTAATTTTTTTTTAATTTTTTATTAAATTTTTAATTTTTTTATTAATTTTTTATTAATTATTTAATTTTTTTCCGGGAAAAAAATATTAAAAAAATGTAAAACGCCCTTCACAAGGGCGTTTTACATTTTTTTTAAAATTTTTAAATTTTTTAAAAATTTTTTATTAATTTTTTATTAAATTTTTAATTTTTTATTAATTTTTTATTAAATTTTTAAATTTTTTTCGGAAAAAAAAACATTAAAAAAATGTAAAACGCCCTTCACAAGGGCGTTTTACATTTTTTTTAAATTTTTTTAATTTTTTTTTAATTTTTTATTAGTTAAAAAGATATTAAAATATTAAATTTTTTCTCCGCCCGTTAACGGAGGAGAGGAGAGAGAGGAGAGAGAGGGGAGCGGACGGATAGGAGAGAGGAGAGAGAGGAGAGAAAATATTAAAATAAAATAAAAATATAAAACGTCCTTCGGAAGGACGTTTTATATTTTTTTTTATTTTTTTTAATGTCTAATTACAACCGTTAACGGAAGCTAACGGAAAAGCGTAAAACGCCCTTCCGAAGGGCGTTTTAATGCTTTTGATGTAAATTTAGAAACTTTTATGCTTTTTTTTATAAATATATTAAACTTTTATGCTCTCACTGAAATTTTCCGTTTTCTGTAAGGTATTCACTATCTCGGGATTGGCTATGTTGACAGCTATTTTGATGTCTCCAATGATGTCTCCAATATAGACTGCTTTCTGTTGAACACAGTTGGGCTGTAAATTGAATGGCTTCGGTACAACATTGTGGAAATTTAAGAAATAGAAATATAGACTAAAAAAATCTCTCTCTTGAAAAGAAAAAAGAAAAAAAAGAAGAAGAAAAAGAAAAAGAAAAAGAAAAAGAAAGCATTGCATTTAACTTGATGCCAAAAAATTTCTCAAAGACAAGCCATGAATACAAAAAGAATAATATATTGATGAATGATATTTTCTATCAAAAGGAGGAATGATATAAAAAGAGGCAATATATAAGTAACAAGGACTGACTTATTACTTTGTGGTTGCAATAATAGTGTTACAATGTATGCTATAAACAATAAGAACCACACAAATGTGGTTGGGTTTGTGTTCATCTCCCTTTTTTTATTGTATTTGCATTGTTGTTGAACCATTTGGTATGTTACTCTATATCATTCTATCATGTCAGTTTGGCAAGCTACATTTGTATCATTTTTTGAGAAAGAAGCTTTCTGCAAATTTGGCATTGACACAATGGAAGTGATCTTGACATCTGAGAAAAAAAAACATATAGACTAATCTTAAATTATTCATGTTGGGAACTTGAAGTTTGAACTGTTATGGTAGAATGAATTAGATTCGGACTAAGCAATTTTTGATTTTTATAAAGCATACCAAGTATGCTACATGATTTTTGCTTGAGCATGGTGCAATCTCTCCAACTTTCGATAAAATAATATAGGATTATTGACAAATGTTGAGAAACCAAGTGAGATTGTGTTGTAGGATTATTTGAATGAGCAGTAAGTATATTATACCTGGGGTGTCACGTCCCGATCTCCCGCAGGCTAATCGGCCGTCACCGTTAGGCGAGAATTACCGTGTCAGCGCTCCCGCGGGACTATCGCTTGACCCATCTGGACGTGATGCTGCACAAGCGTAGGCCGTACAGATGCAAGGCCGTGGTCCATGCTGATGGTAAGAGGTCTAAGCCACAGAGTCGCACAGATTGTCCGAGTGCAGTGAAATAATAAACGTATAGGCGATTGGTAACAAGCTCACAGAGTCGTCAATAGTGGAAGCGTTGAATAACACAAGTATAAGTAAAACAAACTCTTTATTGATATTTAACAAGTGTTACAGGCCGCGCTAGGTCGAGATTACAAGTCGCTCAAGCCTCTCTCTGAAACAGTAAAAGCGTGCCAAGTGACTACATTTATGGAATGATACATAGGCGATGTTCCAACATTATGTCTTATATATGTGCTTCAGTTCCGGACGCAATGCTCCAAGGCTTCAGAGTGAACTCCACGCCTTAGCACGTATGAAGGAGGCATCCGCACCGAACGAGGTTCTCCCGCACCCTGCAAACAATCTGGTGGGTTATCAGTACATGAATGCACTAGTGGGAGGCTACTCGCCAGCTCGACAAATCTAAACACGTTCAATAGGTTACGTGCACCATCTATTTAGTTGTCTTTCTAATCTTGCCTTAGGATCAGTTGCATGGAAATGTTGAATAGCCTATCTCGTGTGGCAATACGCCTGTGCGATATAAGAGAAAACACGACGAGACTTACCAACTTACCATTTGTTCTTCCCTGTCAAAGGTAAACCAAGTTAATTCAAGCACGAGCATATATATATGAATTCAGGGGCAATAGCATATGCAAACACAAGTATTTTAGTACGAGATTATATTTTGGGTGCATGAGTATACAAGTTATCCAGAAGTATTGTAGAGGATGTTCAAGTGTTCCATATGTACAAGTGTTACTCAAGGTCGTTTAGGTATTTCCGATTTCTAGGCGCGATGCAATGACTCGCACGCGGATAGCCGCTAAGCGAGGATGACTTATCTATATGAACAAGAGGTCACTGGCATAGCCATCAATGACGAGTCTTTGACGAGGATGGAATGCAATGAAAGTACAAGAGGTTCTATAAGCCATCCCGTCAAGTACAAGAGACCCTACAATCATTTCCATTTCGGATCGGATCGAGCCTCGGTTCCCTGGAGACCGTCCATGGAACAGGATCCGAAGATCCTCCTCGTTTTCGAGTTGTCTGTGACATGCAAGTCTCTAAGATTATCCAAATTCACATCTTGACAAGACAATCCACGATCCTTGTTCTGAACGAGCATTGTTCCACGAGCTGTGATACTTGATTTGCTTGACATGATTCCTGTTCTAATATAAACTTGACATAATTCTCGTTCAGTGTCCAACTTGCCTTGATGCATTCCCCTGGTGCGGGGACTGCCTTAGCGACCTAACGGTCCTAAATACTTGCAGGTTCATATTGCACAAGAGAGCTATTTGATAGTCTCCTGGCTAACTAAATGCATGCACGATACGCGATAGTTTTACTTGATTTGTGGCATAAGTTTCATTGTGGCAAGTATTAAATCGAGGCAGCATTTGTCACGCCCCAGTCCCAAAATACCGAGGGACCAGATGCGTGATAATGGCCAGCAGCACACACCGATGGACAAACCCAATTTAATGGATCCATCAGGGCATACTTAAGCTGTAATATATCAAATAAGTAGGTCCAATGATACCAGTCACAGTCTATACTAATCTCATCCATAACAGATAATCACAGATCAAATGCCAGAATAAATGTAAATAAAATAAACTAACAAAACTGAATAAAAGTGTCTCGGAGAACATTCCGAGAATAAGTCTGGTACATCAATGAAGTAGACTGAAAATAAAATAACTAGAACTGAAATAAATGAGTATCTCAAGCAATACTCAAGAGAAGTCCTCTGGTACAATCTCGTCCTCAGATCCTGGTTCTGCTCCAAGGTAGGCACCTGTTCCTGCTAATGCTAATGCTCCGGTCCTGTACACCTCGGGATAGATCTCGTCAGCTATACCTGGGGACATAGTCCGGATCCAGGTCCTCAGGGGACAGCAAGGTACAGAAAATACAAGCCAAAATAAATGTAGTACAGCAATAAATGAACAGTAGGGTAAATATATAACCAGCTAAGTGATATGCAAGTTGAGAGTTTTAGTCATACTCGGGTTGAGGCTACTACAGGATCAGTGTCGGAGAAACCCATAGCAGTATTTTCTCGAAGGGCCAGAACTGGTGCCATAGCTCTGTGTCAGAGACTAAGACACATCCAGATGTCAATATATATAATATAATCAGCCTTTGTTATGGTAATACTTCCCCACCCAATGAGATCTCACGTCTCATGTCCATGACACGCAGGATCAAAACTAATGCAACAAGTCAGGATATAATCTAAGCATATAAACTGTGTATGTCATAAACCAGTATCCTATACAGAATCACCATGAATATCTCAGAAGGATTCCGTTCCATGAATAGTGTCAAGTGTCCTGGGTATAATGTACTCGATAAGACAAGTACGAGAAGATAAAGTGTCACGAATGTCCATCTCTAGATGACAATACACAACACCGCGTACGATGTTGGCACCCGACTATAATCGGACGCTAAGTAAGTCACACGGTCCTAGGTTAAGCATGCTTCGCAGGAATAAACAAGAGAATAATATGAATCAATATACTGCAAGTTTGGCGAGGTACACTTGCCTGTAGTCCTGGCTCCAACTGTAGCTCTGGTCTCAGTGTGTTCTGCAGGTACTACTCCGGTTGCTGAAATAAACATCACCATGAGATTTAAAAAATATCAAATAGCTAGAAACGCCTGTTCTTGAGTCCAATTTGGACACAGGGGCAAAAATGACATTTCCGGGTCAAAGCGGGGTCCACATGTGGGCCACTTTGCACCGGAAAGCGTGTCAGGGTCAAAGGTCTCCAAATTTGCCAAACTTAGTGTCAACAAGTCAGGAACGATGATACGAACCCAACGGAACTTCCAGAATTGGATTCCGATGAGCCGATCACAAAATCGCCCGTCAAGTGGAGCCTGTGGGGCCCACGATACGCAATTTTGTCAACGTTCTCAGAATCGAACCAAACTTGGCTCACAGGACAAGCGTATTGCTACGAGTCCGATGGCGCAAGTTTCGTCTCGATCCGACGTGTGTACACAAAGTTAGGATACGTTCCAGAAAGGACGAATACGGGACGGTGTCTGCAGATACGCGTTGATTCCGGTGTGCACGCACATCCGAATCGACTTCTGTGAAATTCCATACGACCGTATCAATGTCGCGCACATTTCGGTAAAGACCGCGTGCGACCAAGTCGTCCCGTTTGGCGGGGCGCACTCAGTTCCGGGTTAAAACAGGGCATTATTTTTCCTGTGTTTTGGATCGCGGTGTGCGATCACCACAGGACGCGATGCACCGAGCGGATTACACGGGCACCGAGAGGGTCATACAGTCTACGCGATGCAACTGACAGAATCAAAAACGGGGTTAGAGGAGAGAGAAAATGGTACCTGAACAGGGCTCCAAAAGTCCAAATTATACGTGTCCGAGTGTCATCTCGACTCGTGGGGACACCGTGTCCTGTGTCAGGGCCGAGCTAGGGTTAGGGTTCAGTCTGCCCAACCGCCGGGGACTCGACGGAGGAGCGCTGGGCAGACGGCTGCTTGCCGGGGCGGCTCTGGCCGGAGGCGGCGGAGGCTGCGGCGAGGTGCTCGAGCGAAGCTACTTCGGTGGTGGATGATTCTGGCAGCGGCTGCGCTGGAGGGGAGGTGACAGCGCCGGGTCGGGGTGAGCACGAACGGAGGGAGGAGCAGAGGGAGTCGGGAAGGGTGCTGGACTCGGCGGCAGGTCGAGGGGGAGTCGGGGTCGGGTACGGCGGCGTTAGGGCTGGGAGAGGATGGCGGAGGAAGGAGGTCGAGGTTGTGGGGAGAGACGGAGGGGGGAGGAAGGGAGAGAGGGGGCTGAGCTAGGGTTCAGACGAGGGTCTCGGCGGCAGAGCTGGAGAAAGGCGGCGACGGCGTTGTTGAAGTCGGGCGGAGGGTTTCTGAGTGTCAGGGGAGGAGCACGGCGGGGCTAGGGGCTGTGGAGGGGAGCGGCCAGGGTTAGGGTTAGGGTTAGGTTTAGGATTAGGAATTAGGGATTTTCTTTTAGTAATTAGGGATTAGGGATTTTTCTTTTTTTCTTTTCTTTTTGGTTTGTGGAGAAAACTATGAGGAGTATGTATTTATACATACATAAATTGGACTAGGGTTTGACCTAGGATTTGGGCTGGGTCAACGCTCCTTGGGCTTGGCTTCGGCTCTCATGGGGATGTCGGGCGTTGGCACGGGTTTAATTCGGTTTATTTATTTAATGGTTTTTAGGGCTTTATAAATGTTTTCGGAGTCCAATAAATCCGCAAAAAATTATCCTATGTCCGGTTTTCTATTTTACACCATAAAATATTATTTCCATAATATTTTAACATTATTTAACAGTATTTAAAAATTATTTAATTATATAAAGCCTAGGTTTTAATTACAGAAAAATCCAAAAATTGTGAAAAGTCTAAATTAATAATTACGAAAAAAATCAGGGGGCTTACAATCTACCCAACTTATAAAAAAATTCGTCCTCGAAATTAAAATATGGTAGGGTTCTCTCTATCCAATCTCTCTTGATTATAGTCTAAATGATTCCTCTCAAGTGAACATTGCGGTCTCTACCCAACTTAGAATTTACCCATCTATCATCTAAGGCTATCCATCTAATAAAGCTATGCCCCAACTTATTTAATCATGATATTGAATCCTTAAGTCTTTAACACCCAACATATCACCTATGATATTCCCTTAATCATATATAAAAGGGTCATCAACAATGCGACCGGCCTGAGGGGTATATCTAGTACTGTCTATATATCAATCTTATACCAAGCATGAGGTTTCGTCTTTCCAAAATAAGGAAAGACGAAGATCAATAATAAAGAGTTCAAGGGTGAGATAATATAATAGAAGTATCAGGATCAAGGCGTTTAACGAATTCAAATAGGATTTGTCAAGACAATTGTGGATTGAAATCCTATTCTGGTAATCCTTGTTCGCATGCTCGTATTAGTACAGTTATGTAACTGATACGATATGCTCAGACATATCTAGAGGGCAAGTATACTAGTCAACTATATATCTCAATCCACGGGAAGTAGTCGTGCGAAAAGCGAACCAAAATGCACTAAGGTTGATCAGACCGTCATACATTGATTCTGAATAGACAATTGTATTAGTGTACATGTCCACTAATACATATGTCATGAACAAGCTCGATAAAGAATAAGCTTGCAAAACTAGGCCATAGAATAGCAGCATAAGTCAAGGTAGTACAATAATATAAGTACGCTAGATGATGATGAAAGGAGGTACAACTTAATTCAAGTTCACAAAGACAAAAGAAAATAAGCAATTAACAAAAGACTCTACAATCTCTACGGTTATCAATTATAAAAACATTCTAGGTTATAAATTATTAGCAGTTCAAAATTACATAGGTTAAGGCTGAGGTCACGAACCAATAGGCACCAGATAAACAAATCGATAAACAGATAACTACGAACAATTTCGCGCATTAGCTACTCCATGGGTCTGTGCGTCTTCCAAAGTCATCGATGGAGCTTGTTCACGTTCTTGCAGTAGATTCCTCTGCTGCTGTTGAACCTGTTGGAAGAGTGTTGCTTGTGGTGCCAAGGGTGGCCTCGGCTGATTCCCTCTGGGAGCTGGTGGTCTGACTCCTTCAACTCTCGTTTGCGGTACTTCCAATGCTGGAGAGGCTGGCGTTGGTGCTGGTGACACTTGTTGGTTATCCATTGGTGCTCTTTCTCGACGTTCGGGGCATTCCTTTTTTAAATGCTGACTGGATTCGCAAGCTAAGCATAATTTCCTTTTGTGTCTGCACTCGTTCTCTACATGGCCTCGCTTGCGACAATATTGACAGATAGGTAGTACTTGCGGAGATGCTTCTGGTGGCTGGTGCATGTGAGAACTCTTTGCAATTTCTTTCTGTGGTGCTCCGGCTGGTGCTGTTGTGGTTGGTTAATGAATCATCAATGCTTTCTCTCGATGCTGAGAACAGTCCTTGGCTAAGTGTTGACTGGTTCCGCAAATCAAGCATAATCCTAACTTGCGTCTGCACTCCTTCTCAATATGGCCTATCTTGCCACAGTAGTAACAAGTAGGAAGGAATGAGGCTCTGGATGCTGCTCTCAGTGGATTCTTCTGGGGTCACTTTGCAACTCTTTCTTGTTATGCTTGGTCTGGTGCTGATGCATACGACCGCTTCTGGCTGGACTCTATCCTTGTGTCGCACTCCATGGGTCTTGCTGTAGTAAGAACATCCTCATCTAAGGTAGTTGCAGCGGGGCTGATTAACTTCCATAACTCTGAGCTGAATCTATCGATGAACTTCTCCGCTTGGATCTGCTGAGCTTCTTCTTGAACCTTCTGATGGGCTTGCATCATCGCGTAGAACATTCGAAACATTTGTTGTTCGTCCATATCCTGCCCTTGTGGAACGGTAGGCATTGGTGGAGCCAACTGCGTCGATGGTGGAACGTCATCTTCCTGGATTCTCGAGGCAAGCTGACTTGCTTGCTGTGATGATGGACCTTCACTAACTGGTGTCACTTCATCTTCGTGGGTAACCACAACACCTTATGGTGTTCCTGGATGAGTCTCTTCGCCGACTCGGGGATTCATTTCTCTGTAACCAAAATAAACTATAAGGGCGCTCAGGAATCAAGGCAGGATACGAGTCAAGAAATTAATTTGAATCCGATATAGATATCAATAACGTTTCAAGCAAGTGGATTAGATCCTAAAAACTTATCCTTTTCTTATTGCAGGCTTGCTCGGTCCCTAAGTTGAAACCGAACAATTTAGTCGTTGACCTGCATGGGCCACCACAAAAACTATGTCACGCCCCAGTCCCAAAATACCGAGGGACCAGATGCGTGATAATGGCCAGCAGCACACACCGATGGACAAACCCAATTTAATGGATCCATCGGGGCATATTTAAGCTGTAATATATCAAATAAGTAGGTCCAATGATACCAGTCACAGTCTATACTAATCTCATCCACAACAGATAATCACAGATCAAATGCCAGAATAAATGTAAATAAAATAAACTAACAAAACTGAATAAAAGTGTCTCGGAGAACAATCCGAGAATAAGTCTGGTACATCAATGAAGTAGACTGAAAATAAAATAACTAGAACTGAAATAAATGAGTATCTCAAGCAATACTCAAGAGAAGTCCTCTGGTACAATCTCGTTCTCAGATCCTGGTTCTGCTCCAAGGTAGGCACCTGCTCCTGCTAATGCTAATGCTCCGGTCCCGTACACCTCGGGATAGATCTCGTCAGCTATACCTGGGGACATAGTCCGGATCCAGGTCCTCAGGGGACAGCAAGGTACCGAAAATATAAGCCAAAATAAATACAGTGCAGCAATAAATGAACAATAGGGTAAATATATAACCAGCTAAGTGATATGCAAGTTGAGAGTTTTAGTCATACTCGGGCTGAGGCTACTACAGGATCAGTGTCGGAGAAACCCATAGCAGTATTTTCTCGAAGGGCCTGCATTGGTGCCATAGCTCTGTGTCAGAGACTAAGACACATCCAGATGTCAATATATATAATATAATCAGCCTTTGTTATGGTAATACTCTCCCCACCCAATCAGATCTCACGTCTCATGTCCATGACACGCAGGATCAAAACTAATGCAACAAGTCAGGATATAATCTAAGCATGTAAACTGTGTATGTCATAAACCAGTATCCTATACATAATCACCATGAATATCTCAGGAGGATTCCGTTCCATGAATAGTGTCAAGTGTCCTGGGTATAATGTACTCGATAAGACAAGTACGAGAAGATAAAGTGTCACGAATGTCCATCTCTAGATGACAATACACAACACCGCGTACGATGTTAGCACCCGACTATAATCGGACGCTAAGTAAGTCACACGGTCCTAGGTTAAGCATGCACAATAATCGCAGGAATAAACAAGAGAATAATATGAATCAATATACTGCAAGTTTGGCGAGGTACACTTGCCTGTGGTCCTGGCTCCAACTGTAGCTCTGGTCTCAGTGTGTTCTGTAGGTACTACTCCGGTTGCTGAAATAAACATCATCATTAGATTCAGAAAATATCAAATAGTTAAAAATGCCTGTCCTTGAGTCCAATTTGGACACAGGGGCAAAAATGACATTTCCGGGTCAAAGCGGGGTCCACATGTGGGCTACTTTGCACCGAAAAGCGTGTCAGGGTCAAAGGTCTCCAAATTCGCCAAACTTAGTGTCAACAAGTCAGGAACGATGATATGAACCCAACGGAACTTCCAGAATTGGATTTCGATGAGCCGATCACAAAATCGCCCGTCAAGTAGAGCCTGTGGGGCCCACGATACGCAATTTTGTCAACGTTCTCAGAATCGAACTAAACTTGGCTCACAGGACAAGCGTATTGCTATGAGTCCGATGGTGCAAGTTTCGTCTCGATCCGACGTGTGTACACAAAGTTAGGACGCGTTCCAGAAAGGACGGATACGGGACGGTGTCTGCAGATACGCGTTGATTTCGGTGTGCACGCACATCCGAATCGACTTCTGCGAAATCCCACACAACCGTATCAACGTCGCGCATATTTCGGTAAAGACCGCGTACGACCAAGTCGTCCCGTTTGGCGGGGCGCACTCAGTTCCGGGGTGAAACAGGACGTTGTTTTTCCTGTTTTTGGATCGCGGTGTGCGATCACCACAGGACGCGATGCACCGAGCGGGTTGCACAGACACCGAGAGGGTCATACAGTCTACGCGACGTAACTGACGGAATCAAAAATGGGGTTACGAGGAGAGAGAAAACGGTACCTGAACAGGGCTCCAAAAGTCCGAATTATACGTGTCCGAGTGTCGTCTCGACTCGTGGGGACACCGTGTCCTGTGTCAGGGCCGAGCTAGGGTTAGGGTTCAGTCTGCCCAACCGCCGGGGACTCAACGGAGGAGCGCTGGGCAGACGGCTGCTTGCCGGGGCGGCTCTGGCCGGAGGCGGCGGAGGCTGCGGCGAGGTGGTCGAGCGGGGCTACTTCGGTGGTGGCTGATTTTGGTAGCGGCTGCGCTGGAGGAGAGGTGACAGCGCCGGGTCAGGGTGAGCACTAACGGAGGGAGGAGCAGAGGGAGTCGGGAAGGGTGCTGGACTCGGCGGCAGGTCGAGGGGGAGTCGGGGTCGGGTACAGCGGCGTTAGGGCTGGGAGAGGATGGCGGAGGAAGGAGGTCGAGGTTGTGGGGAGAGACGGAAGGGGTAGGAAGGGAGAGAGGGGGCTGAGCTAGGGTTCAGACGAGGGTCTCGACGGCGGAGCTGGAGAAAGGCGGCGGCGACGTTGTTGAAGTCGGGCGGAGGGTTTCTGAGGGTCAGGGGAGGAGCACGGCGGGGCTAGGGACTGTGGAGGGGAGCGGCCAGGGTTAGGATTAGGGTTAGGGTTAGGTTTAGGATTAGGAATTAGGGATTTTCTTTTAGTAATTAGGGATTAGGGATTTTTCTTTTTTTCTTTTCTTTTTGGTTTGTGGAGAAAACTATGAGGAGTATGTATTTATACATACATAAATTTGACTAGGGTTTGACCTAGGATTTGGGCTGGGTCAACGCTCCTTGGGCTTGGCTTCGGCTCTCATGGGGATGTCGGGCGTTGGCACGGGTTTAATTCAGTTTATTTATTTAATGGTTTTTAGGGCTTTATAAATGTTTCCGGAGTCCAATAAATCCGCATAAAATTACCCTATGTCCGGTTTTCCATTTTACATCATAAAATATTATTTCCATAATATTTTAACATTATTTAACAGTATTTAAAAATCATTTAATTACATAAAGCCTAGGTTTTAATTACAGAAAAATCGAAAATTGTGAAAAGTCCAAATTAATAATTACGAAAAAATCAGGGGGCTTATAGCATTACAAGTTAACATATAAGCAGGCAAGCATGCATTTATAAGAAAACTTAAGCATTTACGTTGGCACGGACCCAGGGGTAAGCCGAGGAGTGAAACCGTAAAGGGACATACCGAGCGACATAATCTAGGGTCGTGTAGTGTAGCAAGTGAAGCAGTACACTCCGAAGAGTACATACATATTGTTCTACTCTAGGCATAGCGGGGTCTACTTGCAAAAGGCAAAGGTATCACGTGAGGGTCTGTATATAAGCAAAGTTTCATTTCCATGTTCTAACACAAGCAATACAAGTTGGGATTATTCCCTTAGCTAGGTGCGTTGTATTCTTATTAGCATGCATGGTGTGATTTATCTAGCGACTAACATGTATCGTCCATATTTTAAGTGTGCTGGATAAGCAAAGACAAGTTCATCGTAGCCATCCACCTTAGCGATGATTCGCCTCGGTCGAGCGATACTCCGAGCGAGCCTCTGAAAGTCTAAGCCAGAACTCCTGAAGGGCCAAGTCAGAAAATCCTTTTACCTCAAACGAGTATTCTCGCTGAGCAAAGTGGGTCGGAACGTTGCACTTTTGCCGTTTAAATCGGCAGTCCGCTTGAGCGGAATGGGTCGTTACATTATACACCACTCAAAAGAAGTATCGTCCTCGAGACTTCCTGGGCGCAGGCCATTCTATCGCACTATCGAATCTATCCCAAGCGTAGCAATCGGTGCCACTAGACCTGATTTGTTCGAACGGATCTCCTACTTGTTCCTTATTACCGTGTTGCGTGTATACTGGGTCAGTCTGATTTGCACCTTAGCATATAACATATTGCTTAACACGGGGTACGTTTTAATCCATCTTGAATGTTGATCTAAGGCTGTGGCAAACTTATACAAGTCATTATACTTGTTTATATGGATATTTACTTGCACTAGCATTAGAGATCAACATATCGCGAGTCTAGATCGTGCACAGATTCAAAGTGAACCTCAAACATATGCACGCCAACCAACTTAGCGATAGCGAAGTCTTAGCACTCGAGTTTCACATCTCATTGAGTCTTGGATCGTGCACACGTTCAAGGCGTCCCTCAAACATAAGCATTCAACCAAACTTAGAGATAGTGAGATCGGACAAGCTACTTGCGAAAATCTCAAGGGTTCTCGTTTTATGAATCTCAAGGATACTTTCGACAGGGTCAATCAAATCCAAGTTATTTTCCATTCCAACCAAACCATGTATTTTCACTATCATTAAGAACGATCTATCCGATCAACCGACTAGCGTCCATCCATTCGGGTCAGACATAGCACTCGTTATCGTCCCAAGTCTAACTCTTGCTGCCCCAGTTCTATAGCTTGTTCAAGCAATATCATAAAGTCGATCACACGGTTCTTTCACTCAACACAGGGTCGTCTGCCTAATTACTAGGTCAGCTCACAAGGTCATAGGTACAAGTTCAAGCACAAGATTCATTGTGCAAATTTGTCGCACGATGCTCTCCCCAATTTCTAGGGTCAAACTATTATTCATTTGCACGGGGTATTCTACCCAATCTCGTTTCACTCAGATTTCTAAACATCGAGCACATATTTTTTCTACTCTCATAACACGTTCATTTGTACAGGGGCTGAGTCCGTTCAGTAAAATCCATGATATATCCAAGATACAGGACAAACCTAATGATTTGCATAGTCTATCTCCTCAAGTATGTTCGATAGAATCTATATCCATTCCAAGTCTAGACCACCAAGCCAAGATTCGATCCTAAACCTTTTTATTTATAACTCCAAGTCATCCAACCTGATTTATATATCCGTTCACGAAACCATCAAGCGTGATTTATTCCAGGTTCTAGGCTAACTTATCCCTGAAATATTTTTGATTCACTTGCATTTTCAAATTCGTCTTATCGTGTCGAACCAAAAGTCAAGACGGTCCATCAGTTGTCACGCTCCGGTCTCCCGTAACTTCGATCACCCTTGTTGGACATGAGATCACCACGCCAACGATCCCCTAGATAATCATCCTAATTCAGGCGTGACGCATGTACATGCATAGAGTTACGCTCGTATAAGACAAGAACGTTTGAACGTTATAGTTATTCGAAACGATCAAGACACCCTATCCTTACTCATTGCTCCATTCAAGTTGTATATAAATTCTACCAAGTCATGTCCGTTCATACAGTGATTATAATTCATCTAGCAAAATTATCCAACTTCAATGTTACCGTTCGGTAAATCCATTATCTTACTTCTAGTATTCCTCTAGAACTAAGTTCAAATATTTAAGCCAAAGTCTATCTCATTTTAATACATTCTATTCATCGAGTTCGTTTGGAATAATCACCAAACATATTCCCGTGAGTTCGATCATCCCCGCCGTACGTGAAATTACCACGTCGACGCTCCCGTAGGATAATCGTTCTCGTTGGGACTAATTTCGAATGATATCTTTTCGAACTTGATTTCAAGATCATTCTTCCAAACTCTAAGCCAAATCCGTTATCGCTTACCTCTTCATCGAACCACAATATTTATTTCTCGGGCTAACTTCTATTCAAGCGATATTATATTCAAGCTTAATCTGTTTATTTCAATCCTAAATTGCTCGCACGATCCTCAAGTTTCCAACAAGTTTTCCTTAACCAAGATATCAATTTTTATTTTCACGATCCCAATTTGATATAAGCCTTATCATTTATTCAAGACATTCTCTAATCGTTCAATCAAACTATCGCACGATATCTATGAATCCGTTTGGACATTTCTAAGTGATCCATATACCACTCGAAATTGAGTCACCCAATCAAATCCATATTCAATTTGTATCTTCCGATACGAAATACTGTTCGAGCTATTTCCCAAAATTCAAGCACGATATCTATATTCGCCGAAGCGATAAATCTGATAATGTTCTATCGGTTGCCATTCTAAGTTTGACTTATCTTATTCTTGAACGATATCCCAATCTCGTTGCAACTTAGCTTGCACCAAAGGGTCTTGGCGCGCAATACTCAACACAACTTAGCCGAAAGGCTGTGTGCATAGATAACCGTTTGGGACAATATTCGATTTTGTATACTAACCAGTTGGGTAATCACGTATAGGCATTTTAGGTTTGCACATAAGTCGCGATTCTAGCACGAGTCTAATCCCAAGGGTCTAGCACAGGTCGGCACAAAGGCCTTAACATCACAATTTTATACAAGCAATCACATCATTCATATACACTTTTTGAAAGTATTTAGACTAATTGTTTGGAACATTCTGATAGGACATTGAGAGAGATCGTATGCACATAACCCACGAACGAGCTTTCGAAACTGACAAAATTGAAATAAAGTCCAAAGCGTATAGCCATGCTTTGATACCAATCTGTCACGCCCCGATCTCCCGTAGGCTAATCGGCCGTCCCCGCTAGGCGAGAATTATTGCGCCAGCGCTCCTACGGGACGATCGCTTGACCCATCTGGGTGTGATGCCGCACGAGCGTAGGCAGCGCCCGTGCAAGGCCGTGGTCCATACTGGCGGTAAGAGGTCTAAGCCACAGAGTCGCACAGATTGCCCGAGTGCAGCAGAATAATAAACCCATAGGTGATTGGTAACAAGTTCACAGAGTCATCAATAACGGAAGCATTGAATAACACAAGTAGAAGTAAAATAAACTCTTTATTGATATTTAACAAGTGTTATAGGAGGCGCTAGGCCGAGATTACAAGTCGCTCAAGCCTCTTTATGAAACAGTAAAAGCGTTCCAAGTGACTACATTTGTGGAATGATACATAGGTGATATTCTAACATTATGTCTTGTATATGTGCTTCAGTTTCGGACGCAACACTCCAAGGCTCCAGAGTGAATTTTACGCCTTAGCAAGCACGAAGAAGGCATCCGCACCGAACGAGGTTCTCCCGTACCCTACAAACAATCTAGTGGGTTATCAGTACATGAATACACTGGTGGGGAGGCTACTCATCCGCTCGACAAATCCAAACACGTTCAATAGGTTCCGTGCATCATCTATTTAGTTGTCTTTCTAATCTTGCCTTAGGATCAGTTTTATGGCAATGTTGAATAGCCTATCTCGTGTGGCAGTGCGCCTGTGTGATATAAGAGAAAACACGGTAAGACTTACCAACTTACCATTTGTTTTCCCTGTCCAAGGCAAACCAAGTTAATTCAAGCACGAGCATATATATATGAATTTAGGGGCAATAGCATATGCAAACACAAGTGTTTTTGTAACCCCCTGATTTTTCAGAAATTTTTAATTTTAATTTTTCACAATTTTCTGTAATTTTCTAGGATTTTCAAGAATTTATTTTAGATTCAAATATAATTAAAAATATTCCAAACTTTTATTTTAGGTTCTAAATAATAAAATATATTTTCTAGAAGTTTTTGGGAATTTTTCTGAGTATTTTTAGTATTTATTGGGAGTTATTTAGGCTAATAACTAACTTTTAGGACTTGTAGAATTTATTGTGCAAGCCCAAGAATATAGAATGGACCCACATTATTTTCTAAGGTTTATAATATTATTATATATTTTCTGGAATTATTTCAGAATTTTTGGAATAATGTTAGTATTTATTTTTAGTTTTATGGTAAAACTATTTTTTAGAGCTTCTCCTAATTATAGTAGGAAATCTATGAATATATAATTATCCCAAATATTTTTCTAGGCTTTTTAGGTTCAAAATATATTTTCTGTAATTTTTCTAGATTTTTATGATTATTTTTAATGTTTATTTTGAGTTATTTCGAATTAAAACGACTTAAATAATATTTTGATAAAGACAAATCAAAAAAATAAATATTATAACCAAAACCATCCAATCAAATCATGACACGTGTCACCCTATCAACTTTCATTCAGCCGCTCAACCTCCCTATATATATATATATATATTATTATAACCCTAATTATCCCATTATTTTTAGAGAGAGAGAGATTTGGGAGAATTGTCATCTAGGGTTTCTTCATCTTCCAGAAGCCATTGCGCATAGCTTCGGGCTCCAAACGAGGCCTAGTTTCTTACGTTAGAATGATATTAAGGTTAGCTTTCTGGTTATATAATTTTTTTACGAAATTATGAGTATTAAATTCTGGAAAATTCGTAGAGCACAGCATGTCCGAAAATAGACGTGTTTCAATGTTTTCGCAATTCCGGGAGAACCAGGAATCAGAATCATAAACCGTTTAAAGTTTCGGAAAGCTAATGTCGAGATAATTGACATATGTTTTTCTCAGAATTTAATTCGATGTATTTTCATACTTTTAATTCTGTAGAACTTCTAGGTTAGAATTTAACCATCGGTGCACGATACGAAACTTGTATATGCCATAATTCCCAAACGAATTTGAATTCGGACGAGCTGTAAATTCTAGTATGTTTTTGATGCTGAAATCTATAGGAAATCATGCATAAAAGTCGAGTTTGTGTCGGTTGACTTTTTGGTCAACAGATCGCCTCGATTTGCGTGTCATGAGTCTCGAGTTGATAAAATTCAATTTCTTTAGACAAAATTTAGGAATTAACATAAATATCAGAATAATAAGATTAAAATAGGATTTTAGAGTAATTATTTCAGAATTAAATAAATTAAAATAAATTATCTTTTGATGTGATAAATTTGTAATACATAGGCTATTTGGACTGTGACTTGGACTCTGATTCATACCAGCAACAGGACCCCAGGCGAGTGTACCTTGCCAAACTCTGCAGTATTGTTACATATTTTTCTTGCTTCATTATATTGCTGTGCATGCTTAACTTAGGACCGTGTGACGTACTTAGCGTCCGATTATTAGTCGGGTGCCAACACTGTACGCGGTGTTGGGTACTATCATCTAGAGATGGATATTCGTGACACTTTATATTCTCGTACTTGTCTTACCAAGTACACTTTGACCCAGGACACTTGACACTATTCATGAGACAGGATCTTCCCGAGATATTCGTGGTGATTCTGTATAGGATACAGGACTTGACAGAGATACTATATTCATAGATACTTTATGACTTGTTGCATTAGCTATGATCCCGCTTGACATGAACATGAGACGTTATGGTCATGATATGCGTGGTTACATTGGGTGGGGAGAGACACACAGGCTACAGGCTATTTCATATATATCTACTACTATTGTGAGGCCGTAGACTCTCGTAGCAGAGCTAGGCACATTACCGGTTATTACCGCTACCGGCTCCCCGACACAGAGCTTGTAGTAGCTCAGCCTGAGTACTCGTGATTCTCTCACTTGCATTTTCACATAGATGGTTATATAGCTTACCCTATTTATTTCATTTACTATCTGCACTGCATTATTTTGGCTTGTTTTATCTGTACCTTGCTATGTCCCCTGAGGACCTGGATCCGGATTATGTCCCCAGGATTTGCAGACGAGATCTATCCCGAGGTATACGGGACCGCAGCAGGAGCTGATCCAGGAGCTGTACCGACACCCGAGGACGATGTGTTAGCTGAGGACTTTGCCTGAGCATCTATGTTTCATGCTCAGTATTTATTTATTTCTTTCATTTATATTCTGGTATGTTGAACCATTGTATCAGATATTTATCGGGTTGTTCCCCGAAGCACTTTGCTGAGACTGGTTGATGATTTACATTCCTTATATTCTGTGGATCATATTTATATCTTGTGTGGATAAGATTAGTTATGCCATGTTGTCGTAGACTTATTTTACAGCTTAAGTATGCCCTGATGGATCCATTAAATTGGGTTTGTCCATCGGTGCGTGCTGCTGGCCATTGCCACGTGTCTGGTCCCTCGGTGATTTGGGACTGGGGCGTGACATGGTTTTTGTGGTGGCCCATGCAGGTCTACGACTAAATTGTTCGGTTTTAACTTAGGGACCGAGCAAGTCTGCAATAAGAATTGGATAAGTTTTAGGATCTCATCCACAACTGACTATGACTCATCCTCCTTCCAATCCAATCCGTTGAATAATTGCATCCTGCTTGATTCCTGTGCCTTCTCACTAGTTCCTTAAGTATAGCCTTCTCCTAGAATATAGAAGTCCCTATTGATAGAATGATAGGTAGGGTAACCTTCCTACTAAAAGTACAGCTAGGATATTGACACACCCCTAAGTAGAACGCTTAATGAACCCTAGCGTCCCTTACCTATAGAATAATTTACCATTATTTCTTGTTATAGTCATGAATGACCTAAGAGTAGTATATGCACTGCTAAGAGCTAGTTAGAGATTGGACCCTAATGTTTGACCCTAGTGGTTGACCCCAGTTTTGATCAACCAATAGAAATCTGAGATCGAATGTTAGAACAGAACCTAGTGTGCATAGTGAGATAGTGTTAGGATATAGGTTCTTGTCGTGATATTAGCATACGGTACCTCAGGAAGCCCAGAGCAACGAGTATGACATTCCCCATGATATCATACCTCAAACACGGAGAATTGCTCGCCACCTTCACCTAAGGAAACTATGATATTATCTAGAGCCTCATATTTTAATTTCATACGTTGTTCGTCTGCGACCTTAAGTTCGCTAATGCGCAACGACTAAAATATGTTCTTCTTTTCTCCGTCTCTCAATTCGTGCCACCTGACACTTCTAATAGTAGGCCAAGTAATTTTATTCCTTGTTAAGGACCCATAGTTTGCTAGGATTATAGTTGTAGTCTTGAATTTGAAAATTTTGTGTTTGGTAGTTAGAGTTCGATAAGTTTGAGTTAATCTTGTAGATTGTGACCCGATGATTATCCCTTATTGTTAAATCACGTAATTTGTACCCCCACCTCGATACAAGTTATATTCCCTTTCCCTTGAGACTAGTACCACATAGTCCACTTGACCCATCAAGGCGGTGTAACTGAATGGCAATAATTGTATGCTAGCATAAGATGACAGTGTTTATTCAGACAATAGGATTTAGAGGTCCTTGCCCCTATTTGGTCGACTAGCGACTTATACAAGGAGGTTGTATGATGACTGTAGAGATTGTAGAGTCTTTTATTATTGTTGCTTAGTTTGTTTTTGTTTTGTGAACTTGAATAATTTGTACCTCCTTTTATCATCATCTAGCGTACTTGTATTTCATTTACTACCTTGACTTATGCTGCTATTTTATAGCCTAGTTTTGCAAGTTTATTCTTTATCGAGCTTGTTCATGACATATGTATTATTGGGGAGGCCCACAATAATATATTTCAGAGTCAGTGTATTACGGTCTGATCAACCATAGTGCCCTTGATTCGCCTATCGAAATACTACTTTACGTGGATTGAGATATGTAGTGATTAGTAGACGAATATACTTGCCCTAGACATGTCTGACATATCGTATCGGTTACATAACTGTACTAATACGAGCAGGCGAACAAAGGATTAGCAAAATAGGATTTCAATCCATAACTGCTTTGATAATTCCCAATTGAATTCTTTAAACGCCTTGATCCCAATACTTCTATTCTATTACGCTGCCCTTGAACTCTTTATTATTGGTCTCCGTCTTCCCTTATTTCGGAAAGACGAAACCTCGTGCTTGGTATAAATTGATACACAGAGAATACTAGATATACCCCATAGGCCGATCACATACTTGAGGATTATTCTTTCGTAATTAAGGACATATCATATGTGATATGATCGACATTGAAGTTCGAGGATTGAATGACATAAGTAAACATATTAAGGAATATTCTCTTAAGGTATATAGCCTTATGTGATAGATGGGTAAATTCTAAGTTGGGTAGTAGTGCATTGTCAACTCGAGAGGAATTTCTTTTAGATTGTGATTGAGTAAGATTAAATTGGGAGAGGTTCAAGCCATTTTAATTTTGAGAGTTTTAGAAGAATGACTAAGATGATGAGGATTAATGAATTGATATTGAGGACCCGATATTTATACCTTAAGTACATGATTTAAATTTTTGAACAATGAAGGTAAAATCATCAACTTGAAATTTAGACGATAAAAAGATGGAATTTCAGACTTGAACATTATTGGACCGTATTTAAATTATTTTTTCAAGTTGGTGATTTGAGTTAAAATAAAAACTTGATGGTTGGACTACCTATTTAAAATATTAAGGATGTGAATGGAATTTAAGAAGTTGAAGCATACAAAAATTTATAAGTGAAAATAGGAATAATAATGGACTCGAATTACTTCTAGAGGAGATTATGATAATTGGAGATCGTGAGATAAAATTGATATACGTATTTAAATCTTGAAGATGATATATGGATTTAATTTAAATTTGGATATGGATAATTTGAAAAAGCGAGAATAGATAACCATAGGTTGAATTTGATTGGATCAGTGGTCATCTTAACCTAGAAGTGATTGCAATGGATATGATTAGGATTTTAATTGTCGTAAGGAGATTGCGATTGACTTGCCTTATGTACACGAAGGATTAACAAATTATGCCTTATTTTAATTTTGAGGACGACATTGTCTTAAGTTGGCTGGATTGTGAAACCCCCTCACCTAAGAAGTAGACCTACTTGGCTTAGATAGTGAGACTGAGGCTAGCTCGAATCCACTTAGGAATAGAACACGATATTTTTCATTTAGTTTTACAACATGGTATCCTTCGGCGTGCCTCAACATTGCTTCGATAATTGGAGCACTTCCCTAGTCACTGCCTTCCTACAAATTCCACACCTTGTCCTAGACATGCCTATCCTCCAATTTCCATCTTTGTGCAACGTTTCAATTGTTGGGCGCTTTTATGCAAAAAAGAATTTAGGTGTCCACACCATTGGACATGACACACGAAGAAATCTATTTTCACTCATGTGAATTTCTCCCATGATTTTCGGAATGTGCAACGTGCAAATCGTCCACTCCGTTAAACCTAGCCTTGCATTTTAACCAATGCAAATCTTAGACCATCCTTGACTTCTACCATGGCTTAATTTTAATTTCGAGGACGAAATTTTTATAAGTTGGGTAGATTGTAACCCCCTGATTTTTCAGAAATTTTTAATTTTGATTTTTCACAATTTTCTGTTATTTTCTAGGATTTTCAAGAATTTATTTTAGATTCAAATATAATTAAAAATATTCCAAACTTTTATTTTAGGTTCTAAATAATAAAATATATTTTCTAGAAGTTTTTGGGAATTTTTCTGAGTATTTTTAGTATTTATTGGGAGTTATTTAGGCTAATAACTAATTTTTAGGACTTGTAGAATTTATTGTGCAAGCCCAGGAATATAGAATGGACCCACGTTATTTTCTAAGGTTTATAATATTATTATATATTTTCTGGAATTATTTCAGAATTTTTGGAATAATGTTAGTATTTATTTTTAGTTTTATGGTAAAACTAATTTTTAGAGCTTCTCCTAATTATAGTAGGAAATCTATGAATATATAATTATCCCAAATATTTTTCTAGGCTTTTTAGGTTCAAAATATATTTTCTGTAATTTTTCTAGATTTTTATGATTATTTTTAATGTTTATTTTGAGTTATTTCGAATTAAAACGACTTAAATAATATTTTGATAAAGACAAATCAAAAAAATAAATATTATAACCAAAACCATCCAATCAAATTATGACACGTGTCACCCTATCAACTTTCATTCAGCCGCTCAACCTCCCTATATATATATATTATTATAACCCTAATTATCCCATTATTTTTAGAGAGAGAGAGATTTGGGAGAATTGTCATCTAGGGTTTCTTCATCTTCCAGAAGCCATTGCGCATAGCTCCGGACTCCAAACGAGGCCTAGTTTCTTGCGTTAGAATGATATTAAGGTTAGATTTCTGGTTATATAATTTTTTTTACGAAATTATGAGTATTAAATTCTGGAAAATTCGTAGAGCACAGCATGTCCGAAAATAGACGTGTTTCAATGTTTTTGCGATTCCGGGAGAACCAGGAATCAGAATCTTAAACCGTTTAAAGTTTCGGAAAGCTAATGTCGAGATAATTGAAATATATTTTTTTAGAATTTAATTCGATGTATTTTCATACTTTTAATTCTGTAGAACTTCTAGGTTAGAATTTAACCATCGGTGCACGATACGAAACTTGTATATGCCATAATTCCCAAACGAATTTGAATTCGGACGAGCTGTAAATTCTAGTATGTTTTTGATGCTGAAATCTATAGGAAATCATGCATAAAAGTCGAGTTTGTGTTGGTTGACTTTTTGGTCAACAGATCGCCTCGATTTGCGTGTCATGAGTCTCGAGTTGATAAAATTCAGTTTCTTTGGACAAAATTTAGGAATTAACATAAATATCAGAATAATAAGATTAAAATAGGATTTTAGAGTAATTATTTCAGAATTAAATAAATTAAAATAAATTATCTTTTGATGTGATAAATTTGTAATACATAGGCTATTTGGACTGTGACTTGGACTCTGATTCATACCAGCAACAGGACCCCAGGCAAGTGTACCTTGCCAAACTCTGCAGTATTGTTACATATTTTTCTTGCTTTATTATATTGCTGTGCATGCTTAACTTAGGACCGTGTGACGTACTTAGCGTCCGATTATTAGTCGGGTGCCAACACTGTACGCGGTGTTGGGTACTATCATCTAGAGATGGATATTCGTGACACTTTATATTCTCGTACTTGTCTTACCAAGTACACTTTGACCCAGGACACTTGACACTATTCATGAGACAGGATCTTCCCGAGATATTCGTGGTGATTCTGTATAGGATACAGGACTTGACAGAGATACTATATTCATAGATACTTTATGACTTGTTGCATTAGCTATGATCCCGCTTGACATGAACATGAGACGTTATGGTCATGATATGCGTGATTACATTGGGTGGGGAGAGACACACAGGCTACAGGCTGTTTCATATATATCTACTACTATTGTGAGGCCGTAGACTCTCGTAGCAGAGCTAGGCACATTACCGGTTATTACCGCTACCGGCTCCCCGACACAGAGCTTGTAGTGGCTCAGCCTGAGTACTCGTGATGCTCTCACTTACATTTTCACATAGATGGTTATATAGCTTACCCTATTTATTTCATTTACTATCTGCACTGCATTATTTTGGCTTGTTTTATCTGTACCTTGTTATGTCCCCTGAGGACCTGGATCCGGATTATGTCCCCAGGATTTGCAGACGAGATCTATCCCGAGGTATACGGGACCGCAGCAGGAGCTGATCCAGGAGCTGTACCGACACCCGAGGACGAGATGTTAGCTGAGGACTTTGCCTGAGCATCTATGTTTCATGCTCAGTATTTATTTATTTCTTTCATTTATATTCTGGTATGTTGAACCATTGTATCAGATATTTATCGGGTTGTTCCCCGAAGCAATTTGCTGAGACTGGTTGATGATTTACATTCCTTATATTCTGTGGATCATATTTATATCTTGTGTGGATAAGATTAGTTATGCCATGTTGTCGTAGACTTATTTTACAGCTTAAGTATGCCCTGATGGATCCATTAAATTGGGTTTGTCCATCGGTGCGTGCTGCTGGCCATTGCCACGTGTCTGGTCCCTCGGTGATTTGGGACTGGGGCGTGACAGTTTTAGTGCGAGATTATATTTCGGGTGCATGAGTATATAAGTTATCCAGAAGTGTTGCAAAGGATGTTCAAGTGTTCCATATGTACAAGTGTTATACTCAAGGTCGTTCAGGTGTTTCCGATTTCTAGTGGCGATATAATGACTTGCACACGGATAGCCGCTAAGCGAGGATGACTTATCTATATGAACAAGATGTCGCTGGCATAGCCATCAATGACGAGGATAAAATGCAACGAAAGTACAAGAGGCGCTATAAACCATCCTGTCAAGTACAAGAGACCCTACAATTATTTCCATTTCGAATCTGATCGGGCTCCGGTGCCCCAGAGACCGTCCGTGGAACAGGATTCGAAGATCCCCCTCGTTTCTGAGTTGTCTGTGACATGCAAGTCTCTACGACATGGAAGTCTCTAAGGTTATCCAAATTCACATCTTGACAAGATAATCCATGATCCTTGTTTTGAACGAGCATTGCTCCACGAACTGTGATACTTGATTTGCTTGACATAATTCCTGTTCAGATGTAAACTTGACATGATTCTCGTTCAGTGTCCAACTTGCCTTGATGCATTCCCCTGGTGCAGGGACTGCCTTAGCGACCTAACGGTCCCAAATACTTGCAAGTTCACATTGCACAAGGGAGCTATTTGATAGTCTCCTGGCTAACTAGATGCATGCACGATACGCGATAGTGTTACTTGATTTGTGGCATAAGTTTCATTGTGGCAAGTATTGAATCGAGACAGCATTACAAGTTAATATATAAGCAGGCAAGCATGCATTTATAAGAAAACTTAAGCATTTACGTTGGCTCGGGCCCAGGGGTAAGCCGATGAGTGAAACCATAAAGGGACATACCGAGCGACATGATCTAGGGTCGTGCAGTGTAGCAAGTGAAGCAGTGCACTCCGAAGAGTACATATATATCGTTCTACTCGAGGCATATCGGGGTCTACTTGCACAAGGCAAAGGTAGCATGCGAGGGTCTGTATATAAGCAAAGTTTTATTTTCATGTTCTAACACAACCAATACAAGTTGGGATTATTCCCTTAGCTAGGTGCGTTGTATTCTTATTAGCATGCAGGGAGTGATTCACCTAGTGACTAGCATGTATTATCCATATTTTAAGTGTGCTGGCTAAGCAAAGACAAGTTCATCGTAGCCACCCACCTTAGCGATGATTCGTCTCGGTCGAGCGATACTCCGAGCGAGCCTCTGAAAGCCTAAGCCGGAACTCCTGAAGGGCCAAGTCGGGAAATCCTTTTTCCTCAAACGAGTATTCTCGCTGATTAAAGTGGGTCAGTACGTTGCACTTTTGCCATTTGAATCGACAGTCCGCTTGAGCGGAACAGGTCGTTACATGGGGGAGGACTAGAGGTGGATCCGGTGCACCTATTTCTCAACCAGGAGACTATTTCCATCAAGTAAAGTCAAAAGGCTGTCTTTGAGGGAATGCACTCGGGACTGCTGATCCCATGAGAGGGAAGCTATCAACGCAGAATAATTATATATAAAAAGGAAAGAACCTCCATACGAGATATTTTAAAGGGAGGACATTCTTCATTATGTGTCTCAATCCGCTTCCAAATATTTGGGTACGAGTACATGAGTACATCTAGCTTAGCGTTGTGCATCGGTCGGTGGTTGACCTATTTGGTTACAAACGCAGCCAAACCAAAATTATTCGATTGTGAAATAATGACAGCTAATCAACCGGTCGATTTTGTATTTGACTACAACTTATTTAAAATCAACAAAAATTTAAATATTTTGAGCAATTATTTGCCATATGTTTACTAACAACTCATTTCCATTATTTTATCATTTCATCAATCCATCTCCAACAAACACAATAGTTCATTTCTATCATTCTATCTCCGATAAAGAAAGAGTCTAAAAATAACAAACAAGAAAACAAAATAATAATAATATATAAGGTCATTGGTTTTGTGCTTTGTGCTTTGTTTTTTCTTTTTTCTTTTTTCTTTTTTTTTCTTTTGCTTTGCTTTGTTAATTGGTATCATATCACATTTATGCTTTGCCTTTTTCTTTTTGTTTTTGTCTTTCCCGACTAGCCTTTATACACCCTCTACAAGCTCCTATCGATCCAACACTGATCACCACAACACTTAGGAATAGAAAATAGATCACACCACGAAGATAGAAGACAATGAGAAATTACCCAAAATGATCTCCTCCTCCGAAACGGCCTCCAATCCTTCTTTCTTCTTTCCAAAGTTGCAATGGCACTCTTGCTTCATTTTTTCCTCTTTCTTGAGATGATATATTATTGTTAGATTAGGAATTAGGGTTAGAAAAATTTCATATACCCCCTAATCCCGCAGCTAATCCTGGACCGTAGGATACGATTCAACGGTGTATAAAACACCTCTGAAATTTCGTTTAGCCCGCCGACCGAACTCGGACTGACTTCAGTTTTGAGGTTCTGGAACACCACACCGAGTTCGACCCGACTTCGGTTTTGAGGTTCTGGAACACCACACTGAACTCGGACCGCCGAGTTCGGCCCGAACTCTGTCTCCCCCTGTACAGCAGATTGTTCCTCCTTCCTCCCGAGTTTCTTTGACTTCTCGAATGGCTCTCGTCGCCTTCCCTAGCTTCTCTGATCACAGACGACGCTCGTCGCACTCCGGGATATTTTCCACGTAGGTTGGAAACCCCATCCACTCCAACAAGGACTTCGCTGATAGAGAAGTTGATCCTGCTTTTCGTAATGAAGACTGTTGTCGAGGAAGAAGCCTTCAAAGAATTTCTAGAATATAAGGATAAATTATGATATCATGTTATACAACTTCGTAATCTAATTTCATGAACTTTTGATATGTGGACAAATATTCAAAATTTAGGTTATATATGACTTATTGTTCATTATATTAACAAAAAATTTACTGTAGCGAAATAAATTTATATTAAATTCATGCAAACAAAATAAGTTTGGATAATTTTGAAATAGAGACAGACTCCGCCAACAGTGTTGGCGGAAAAAAAAACACGTAGGCAGGAAAAAAAATAAAAAAAACAAATAAAAGTGGACCCCACAAGCCAATTTTCGCCAACACTGTTGGCTGAAATTGGTGGGGGGCCAATTTCAGCCAACACAGTTGGCGAAAATTGGGTCTGGGGGGCCTACGGGTTCGGTTGGATGGTTTTGTTTGGTTTGGTTGGTTTGCTTTGGTTGGCTTGGTTTGTTTTATTAGTTTGTTTTAATTAATTATGTTTTGGTTTTATTTATTTAGTTTTGTTTTGTAATTAGATTTAAGAAAAATTATTTTAACGAAAACAATTAATTTAAATTTATTTAGTTTTATTTTGGTTTTTTACTTGTTTTATTAGTTTTTTGATAGTTGACATAAAACAATTAATTTAAATTTTTTCTTGTTAAATTTTTTTCTAGTTTTTTTTTAGAGGTCGAAACATCATTTTAAATCCGTGGGCCCCCACATCCAATATAAATTTATTTCACTACAGTAAATTTTAAATATTCGAAAATAAAATGACCGAAAGTAAAATTTAGAGGTCGAAACATCATTTTTTTGCGATTCTAAAATTTTTAGAAGTCCGTCAAACAGTGAAACGGTTTATCCCGTACTACTTTTCGATACGGTCATTTTGGCACAAACTGGACCTTGTTTCGATCTCTCAGTCAAAATTTATATTTTTGTTTGTAACATGTGCGTCTTACTTCGGATAAATTTTTTTTCTACACGATTTGTGTTACTCTCGTCGAAAACATACAAATCGACTTATTGTTTAACCAAAAACGATTTCAAAACAAATAGTTATGGCCGCTCGAAGTCTGCTCGACGGCAGACGTAATATTCTTACGGCAGATTTTTATTAATTTTTTTTAACGTCTGTTAACGGCGAGAAAATTAACGATAGGAATATAATATTAAAAAATATAAACGCCCAATTGATTTTTTTTCGTAATTTTTTAAAGTTTGATGCTTTAGATGAAATTTATACAAATTTTATGCTCTGGATGCAAATTTCCAAAAAAATATTTCTAAATATTTCTTAATTAATTTATTTTTATTTTATTTCGTTAAAATATATTTTCTTAAATCAAATTTCAAAACTAAACTAAATAAATAAATAAAACCAAAACATAATAACTAATTAAAACAAACTAATAAAATAAACCAAACCAAACCAACCAAACAAAATCCAACCACCCAAACCAACCCGCGGGTCCCAAAAGGCAAATTCCGCCAACACTGTTATTTTGTTTGCATGAATTTGACTTGTGGGGTCCACTTTTGGCTTTTTTGTCTACGTGTTCGTTTTTTTTTTGTTTTCCGCCAACACTGTTGGCGGACTCTGTCTCTATTTTAAAATTACCCAAACTTGTTTTGTTTGTATGAATTTAATATAATTTACTTTGCTACAGTAAATTTTTATTATATTAATCCTGATTCGATGTTACAAAATGAAATAATTGGATTTGGCATGCTACAATCTCCACAGTGGAAATGCATTTGGTAGTTATATTTTAGAAAATTTTAGTGATTGTAATGTACATAACAAATATTTTGATATACCTTTTGATAATGCTAGCAACAATACAGCTATAATATATGTTTTAAGAAGTCAACTAAGACCCATATTAAATGGTCGACTATTTCATGTTAAATGTGTTTGTAACTTAATGGTACAAGATGGTCTTAAGATTACTAGTACTTATTTAGAAATAATTAGAGCTAGACTTGTTTGTATATATTATTTCATCACCCGCAAGACAAAAAGATTTCGCTTCAGTTGTGTATTATCTGGTGTATATTACCCAACTTCTCATTTATGCTACAATAAGTTTTTTGTTTTTCTGAAATAATTGTAAAATATAGAAATGAACAAGATTTTGAGCAAATTATTTATAGAATGGAATTTTTTTATATATATAATTGGAGAGAGATTCTCCATTTTTATTTAGCTGCTATTATTGATCTGAAAATTAAGTTAAGGGCCGGACTATACACACTACATCCTCTACTTAACACACCTCATATTAAATAAAATAAAAAATAAAAATATATTAAAAGACATGATTATCCACTCTCCTGCCGGCCACCGACGAACTCCGCCCTCTCCTCCTTCTCCGGCCGTCCCCGATGAAACCCCCCCTCCCCTCGCCACCACGCCGCTCGCACCCGCCCGCACCCACCAGCGCACCCCCCTCCATTCCCAGCCGTGTACCGCCCTCCGCTGATCCGCGTGCGCCGTCCTCCTCCGAACGACGACCAGGGTGCACGTGCCTCCGCCGCGCGTCAACCCCAGTGCGCGCGCCTCCGCCGTCGCGTCCCCGCGAGCCCTCTTGGGCGTCCCCGCCTCCGCTGCTGCTCCCCCCTCCCCCCGGTCGTCCACTCCCAGCCAAAACAAATCCTAATCCCCAAACCCAACACATTCCCCCTAATCCCCCGCTCCCTCGCCAGCGTCGCCGAGGCAGTGGAGCCCATCTGCACCTCCTCCTCCACCGACGAATTCTCCTACTCCCCCGAAGTCGTCCCCACCCAGCTGGCAAGAATCCGCGTGGTGCCGAGGCCCGCGTACGACACGGGGTCCAGCCGACAGTTCGTGCTGTGTCGGCGGCAGATGGGGGTCGAGACAGAGGCGTAGGTGCGGACGGCGAGGGAGTACAAGGACCTGCGTGGGAGCAGGCGACGTGGGAGCAGACTGCGAGGGTAAAATGATAATGTAGTGGGGTGTGTTTAGGATTTTGGTCATTTTAAGTTAGTTAAATTTGGATGTGTTTAACATTTGGGGTGTGTGTTAAGTAGAGGGTTGGGTGTGTAGAGCCCGACCCTTAAGTTAATTGGTATGTAATTGGAGCTAAAGAAACTTTTATGAAAATATATGCAATACATATAGGTAACAAAATAAAAGAGGCTAAAGTTTTAATTGGATCGAGTTTTAGCACAGCACAGCACAGCACAGCACGGTTTTTCCAGCAGCACGGATAAAGCGTGTCAGTGCAAGTGCCCCCACCAGGCACGGCTGTATTTCTACTTTTATTCAAACAAGCTCATACAAAGATAACACCATGGCTTTTGCAGCCATAACCTGCTAGAGGGATGATGGCATGCTGAAAGACATGCTTAATTGAAAGCATTTTGTGGCTTTTTGTGTACTGTGCTTACACCACTATCAAAGTTTTGAAAGAAAAGTTGTTTCCTGAAAAATGTCCAATATAACCAGTGCAATCCATTAAACTATTTACAGTCTCTCCACACCCAAACCAAACCAAACCAAACCAAACAAAAAATTGAACTTTACAATGTAAGGCCTTTCACAACAATATCCCAACGAGACTTGGATAACAATATCTGTGTACTACTTCATAACTACCAAGAAACTGATTAGCAAGGTAATCACAGTATAAGAAGGTACTTGAATATAATGAAAATCGCTGCACATGTACAAACTAATGAATCCTTGGAACCTTTTCTTCCATCCTGGAGACAGTTTCTGCCGGAACAAGGAAAAAGAAGAAGAAGAGGATGATGCTACTACAGATTGTAACATTTTTCATTGTGAGAGCTAGAAACTGGAGAATGATTTCAGGAAAAGCTAGAACATAAGACTGAAGCTGGGAAGAGGCAAATTGGTAGTAACAGATCTTTTATTGCAGCTGATTGTTAGATTGAGCTGTCATTCACAATTCAATAAAGTTTCTAATGTAACAACATCGAAATAGAAGTCTTCTCTGACAATTGAAATATGGTTGGGTCTTGAGTTCAAAAATCTCACCAAGGAGAGCAAGCATGCACGAGCAGGTTCTGTGTATCATTTTACTTTTCCTCCTCATTCTCCGTATTATCTTCTTTCTTCTTTTCCGCAGCCTGCAAAAATGGTAACATTAAGAAATATCGGACTCAGCGGGATATAGCTGAAAAGACACGAGTCATTCTATAATTTATCATTCTACCATATAAGGATCCCATCTACCACCAGAAAAGTTAAATGGAATATTTAACAATCTACTAATATGATAAAAACATCATGAAATATTACTAAAAATATGCACAAAAGAAATCTTATGAAGCATCAGAGGAGTTGTGTTGCCTACTCAATAAAAACATGAAAATACTCAATAATAAGAAAATCGGAGAAAAAGGTAAGATATACTCAAGTTTACTAATGCAAATACTTACATTTGAAAAAAGAAAAACAAGAGGAAAACAATATTATTGTCTATAAATCGACTTAGAAATGTTAGGCAAATAATGTAACACTTTTTGCAGCTTTTCAACAATTCAGCCAGATTTCTGGATTAGCATTCTGAGAAATGGAGTAAAACAAACATATGCTCACTTGTATGATGCAGGGACCCAGACGACAGTTATGGTACTGACTTTTGGGGTGCATGTACAAAAAAAAAAACATATCCAGAGCAAAACAGCACCCCATTTTTGAGTGTTTGTGCTATATTCATAATAGAAGCGTTTGATTCAATATTATATTAAGTCTCTTGCCAGTTGCCATTGATCAAGTAGGCTAGATTCGGTACTAGACGATATGACAGCAATACTTGCACTTCAATGTCATAATAAAAAAATACAAAGAATACTAACATTAATAAAATCCTAATACATGAAACGTCAATATAACAAGAATTAGATAAAAGTATGAATCCAGGTTGTGCAATAAGTTTCCTTCACCATAATACCTCAGTTTTTCCTGGAAAATATGCCAGCAACTCTCTTAGTGAAGGGTCATTTGTGTCCACTCCAGGAAGCTGAGAATAGCATTATATGCAACAGAGTGATAAGCAAGGAGATGAAGCAATATATTAAGAACTGTGTTGTTCCATAGTTTCATAAGTTTGGACTAATACCGAAGAAATGATGGTTGAAACAAATGACTCATCCTTCAGCACCTTTGCCAAGTCATTGGGATATAGACCTTTCTTCTTCTTACTATTCTGCACAGACGGACATGCTGCATAGCAGGTTCAACTATATCAGCATGCTCATTGTACAAAATACGTGCAAATGCCTGAATAAGGAAAGCAGTGAGTCCAGATGATATTAGCATTATGTATATTGCCCGTGCTATATATAACTTAATCAAAGTAGCATGTGAATAAGAACTAACATAAAGGAAGTAACACTTGTGAAGATGAGAACAAAGTGTGTATTTGGGTTATCTGGTTAACAAATTAGACGGCAATGAATAAAAAAGAGCAGGCAAACAAAGAAGTCTATACTGAATCCTTGTCATCCATTTAGCGCTGTTGTCATCTTCTGTGTTACATTAGCAACAGGACAACAAATCGGTTTTCGCATGCCCTGACCCAATACTAGCCAATACCGACACTGGGACTCTCTTCTTTCCAGTCAATTCAATAGAGAAAATTAAGCATAAAAGAAATATGGGAAAAAATATTGTTGATCAAATGATTCAGTCGTATCGAATACTAAAATGTTTCAGTGTTTGGATAAGGTTCCTTATCTACACACTACCGATTAACATTCAAAACTATCTATTGTGGTTGTACTTTGTCTAAAGGCATGTAATAAACAATTTGAGGTTGAAAAATTCAACAATGTTCAATATTATTCCATTTAAAACTAACTAGAAACAGGAAATAATGTATAAAACTGTCTAAATGTTCCAAGATAATTTTCTAGTTTTGAGAATACTTTTATTCTTTTTGGCTTCCCAAAACAAAGAACCCTGATACATCGATCTGAAACCGCCAAAACGCCCACAAGAAGTGTCCCGAACAGATTCTGGTACCGATAATATGAACTTTGCTTCTGTGTTACATTAGCAACATGACAACAAAAGCTATAGAAATGTTGAGGTTTCTTTAGAGATTCAGACGTGGTTTAGCTACAACTTATTTCACCCATGTAATATGGAAAAACATGTTGAAAGAAAGAAATATAGCTGATTAATTGGGATAAGAAACATTATACTGTTGTAAGCCATAAGTTAGAGATTGCTTCATAAAATGTAGCTGCAATATGCAGGTATGCAGTAACAACCTTTCCAGACGCACGTACAGATACATATATGAGAGGTTTCTTCTTGATTCAGCTATATTTCCATTTATGCAAGGGTTGGCTAAAGGAAGTAGGGCAGAATAAAGAGAGAGAGAGAGAGAGACTTCAGAACTGAATCATAATTTGATTTGAGTTGTTCAGGAATTTTATTTTGTATCTGATCTCTTGATTAGAGGTATATAAAGGCCCCAAACTTGAGGGATTTCTCTTAGGGTGCGGAGTCCTTAGTGATTCCGAATATTGGTGTGATTTTGAGTTTTATTTATCTTCGATGTGGTTATTTTGCTATATTATTGGAGATAATGTTAGTTATTGTTATTGGAGATATTGCTATTGTTAGGATAGGTAGTGAGTATATCTTTTCCATTGTTACTCTTTCTTATCTTTAGTTTTTCTCATTCTGTATAAAGCTCAGCCATTTGAGGCAGAAGGAATACAAGAATAATTTTAATCTTTATCACATTATTTCATGGTATCAGAGCAGGTTTCCTGTTGATATGGTATGTTGGGTGTCATATTTAAGTATAGTATAAGCACATGGGAATATCCTGAGGACATATTTGGGATGCCAGAATATGTCACAAGATATTCCATTATGAGATTATAGTCATAATGATTGAGATCATTGTATTAATGACTGTAAGGCTATATAATGCCAATGAGACAATCAATAAAATAATCAACTAATTTCAACATGGTATTAGAGCCAAGTTTCCACAAACCCTAGCCGTCACCAAACTTCCACAAACCCACAGGAGGATTTCCTAGATCTCCTCCATCGAACTCTTCCACGCCCCCCTTTCTTCCCTTCTCCGCCCTTCGCAGGCCGTCCTTCGCTGTTGCTGCCCCATCCCGCTACTACTGCTGCTGCGGCTGCTGCGACTGCTGTTGCTGCTGCGACTGCGGCTGTGACATGCGTGCGCCGCCTCCTCCGCACCAGCACGAGACAACGCCTAATAGGGATGCCTAGATCTGAAAAAAGGGGGGACATGTTCGGATCTAGGAGCGGACGACGAGGACGAGCGTGAGTCGTGGAGCGGACGTGACGTGATTGGATAGACGACGCATCGATGGAGGAGATCATCAAGAAGCTAGATTCTGCAGAGGTGGTGACGTTGATGAAGTTGTTGACGATGTCGGCTGGTGAGAACACGACACGAACGTCGCCGGAGTTGAAGCTTCCCTCCATCGATCTAAAATTAGATAGACCAGCCACCTATCTGAGTTGGTCACGGCGGGTGAGAAGAACCCTCGCAGGAAAAAACATGGAGGGGTTCCTAACGGACGAGGCGACAGAGCCGGACGAGGGCTCGACAGGACGCGATGAGTGGAAGTCCACTCATATGGTGATCTACATCTGGCTTCTCAACTCCTTAGTCCAGTCTATTGCCGCCACAGTAGACGGTATTGAGATGGTGAAAGATGTATGGGAGAAGTTGAGAAGGACCTATGATGGTGTGGGGAACAACTTACGGATCTTCCAGATAAAGGGGGAGATTGATGACACCGTACAGGGAGAGAAGACGGTACAGGAGTATGCCACGGAGTTGGAGCGTCTGTGGTTGGATTATGATCACTCCTCAGATCGGGCGAACTGCGGGGACCCTAAGTGTAAGGAGAGACAGGTGTGTCTGCAGGAGAGAACGATGAAGTTCCTCAAAGGGCTGACTGCAGCTTTCGCACAGAGGACGACCCTACTTCTAGCCCAACCAAAGATCCCTAGCCTTGAGGAGGCTATCTCAGCCATGATCCAGGAGGAGACACGCATCAGGCTGCAAGCCGGGACAGGTGGTCCCCCCGAAGCAAAGTCAGCACTAGCGATCACCAGCTCAGGTAACACAGGATCTAAGGGAGAGCCCTGGCAGCATAACCGTCAGTGCTACAACTGTGGGGAGATGGGTCATCATCGGTATGCTTGTACCAAACCACCTAGGGAGGGAGATTCAGGTGGTGGACGAGGACCGTTCGGCGGACGAGGATATAATGGAGGACGTGGTCGTGGTCAAGGGGGTAGACGAGGCGGCCGAGGAGGTTATCGAGCGAACCTCCTGATATCAGAAGGGAACGGAGAAGCTGATGGCACCTTTACTGTGGAGGACCAGGCACTGGGAGACATGAGGAGTAGAACAGAGGAGGCGTCCACCTCATTCTTTGTTAGGGACAACGCTGCCATGTATGCCCATCCATCAGAAGGTACTGACGAATCACTTGCCCTTGCGTCTATCTCTTCCCTTAAATCATCAGACTGGATTATCGACTCGGGAGCATCTCGGCATGTGACGGGGAATGCTAGTAAGTTTTCTTTCTACACTCACCTAGCATCAGCAGACAGCATTCAGACAACTGATGGCACTTTCCAGCCAGTGGTCGGTAAGGGTACTGTTAATTGTACAGGTTCAGTAAGATTATCCAATGTTTTATATGCTCCATCCTTTCCAGTCAGTCTCTTGTCCATTAGTTCTATAATCCTCCAACTTAAATGCATTGTTTCTTTTGATATTCTTAAGGTGACTTTTCAGGAGAAAGGGACAGGACGAAGACTTGGGACTGGCACTTGGCATGAGGGACTGTGGTACCTAGATCGAGAAGGACTGGACTCAGCATTGGTATCTATGGCAGAGAAGGCTGACATGGAAGGACTGCAGCAGAGGACTGTGGATACCTTGATACTCCATCATCGGAGGATGGGACATTCTTCCTTTGATACTCTAAGTAAGTTGTATCCAGAGATTTATGCAAAAACAAATAAAGAGAAATTAGTATGTGATGCGTGCGAGTTAGGAAAACTTACTAGGAGCTCATATGTTGGCACGGGTCATAGGAGCACTTTTGCTTTTGAGGTAGTACATTCTGATGTCTGGGGTCCATGTGCTACTAACACTATGAATGGTTATAAGTACTTTGTTTCTTTCATTGAGTGTGCCTCTCGTGTTACCTGGTTATATTTGATGAAAAATAAGAATGATGTACCTGCTTGTTTTCGGGATTTCCATAAGCATGTCCAGACTCAGTACAAAGCAGTTGTGAAGGTACTGAGGTCTGACAATGGAACGGAGTATACCAACAGGACGCTTGCAGAATACCTGTCAGCATACGGAATACAGCATCAGACCACCTGTGCATACACACCAGCACAAAATGGAGTTGCAGAAAGGAAAAACAGACACCTTCTGGAGGTCGCAAGAAGTATGATGATCGACATGAATGTCCCATAGAGTCTGTGGGGGCATGCAATGTTGACAGCAGCTCAACTCATCAACATGATGCCCTCGAAGTCCTCGGATGGAAGTCCCCATGTGAGGTATTGCAAGGCAATAATAGTGGGATACTCCCACTGAAGGCGTTTGGGTGTGTGTATTTTGTGAAGGACAACAGGCCATCAGTTGGGAAACTTGACCCTAGAGCGGTCAAATGCATCTTCGTAGGCTACTCGACGACCCAGAAGGGGTATGTGTGCTGGAGTCCAGTAGAGAAGAAGAAGTTTGTCAGTATGGATGTCCACTTTCGGGAGCATGAGCCATACTACCGCCAGGACGGAACTTCACACAACACGCCTAATATTGCCAATATTAGGCGAGAGGGGGAGATGGAGAACTTGGTGGTAACCGATTTAGAAGTTTGGCATGGAGGCACGGAGAAGGGACAAGAAGGTGAAGGTGTTAGGCCTACGGCTCAGGGAGAGTTACTTACCTACAGCAGGAGCGAGAAGCAAACTGCAAGACCAGTACCGACAGTGCCAGTGCCAAGTCCCTTGCCTGCGTTCGTCCCAACTCCTGAGGCACCGACACCAACCCCCCTTCAGGTGATACCCCGTCCTTCACAAGATATCATTCCTCCTACTTCTACTCCTCCCACACCACTATCTGTACGGAGGACCACTCGCAGCAATGCAAAAAATTCTCCAAACAGATATGGTTGGGATATTGCTCAGTTTGTTTCTTATGACCATATCCCTTCTTCTCATGGAGCATTTATAGCATCTTTGGATAGTATTACTGTACCTAACAATTGGCAGGTTGCCAAGAACGATCCAAAGTGGAAAGCGGCAATGCACGAGGAGTTGGGAGCTCTGGAGAAGAACCACACTTGGGAGCTTGTGAGACTGCCAGAGGGGAAGAGAGCAGTTGGATGCAAGTGGGTATTTACTGTGAAGCAGAACCCAGATGGACAGGTTGAGCGCTACAAAGCTCGACTAGTAGCCAAAGGATACAGTCAGACGTACGACATCGACTATGACGAGACCTTTGCACCAGTTGCAAAGATGAGCACTGTCAGGACTCTGATTTCTCTGGCAGCGAATGGTGGATGGAAGCTACACCAACTGGATGTGAAGAATGTGTTTCTTCACGGAGATCTAGTGGAGGAGGTGTACATGGAGATACCACCAGGATTTGGCACCAATCAGACAGTAGGCAAGGTCTGCAGGTTGAAGAAGTCCCTCTATGGACTGAAGCAGTCTCCTCGAGCGTGATTTGACAGATTCAGAAGGGCGATGATAGGGATGGGATATCAGCAGATCAATGCTGATCATACTGTGTTCTTCCGTCGGAGTGGAGGCCACATCACCATGCTTGCGGTGTATGTGGACGATATGATTATCACAGGAGATGATGAGCAGGAGATCGCCCAACTCAAAGGAAAGCTTGGCAAGGAATTCGAGGTGAAGGATCTCGGCCTTCTTCGGTACTTCTTGGGATTGAGATTGCTCGAGAAGCAGAGGGGATTGTTCTCTCTCAAAGGAAGTATGCACTGGACCTTCTCACAGAAACTGGGATGTTGGGGTGCAAACCTGCAGCGACACCAATAGATCAGAGGTTCAAGATTGATGCTGAGGCTGGAGAACCAGTTGATCGGGACAGATACCAGAGACTAGTTGGCAAGTTGATCTATTTGAGCCACACACATCCTGATATTTGCTTTGCAGTAAGTGCGGTGAGCCGCTACATGCATGACCCACGGAAGGGTCATATGGATGCAGTGTACTAGATTCTGAGGTACTTGAAAGGTGCTCCCGGGAAGGGACTAATATTCAGGAAGAACAATCACGTGCGCATCGAGGGCTACTGTGATTCTGTGGGCTAGTTGTGCTGATGACAGGAGGTCTACCTCGGGATATTGCATATTGTAGGAGGTAACTTGGTCTCCTGGAGGAGTAAGAAGCAGTCTATGGTGGCCAGATCGACAGCTGAAGCAGAGTACAGAGCTATGGCCTTGGGAGTTGCAGAGCTGCTATGGTTGAAGAATATACTGGTGGAGCTGAAGCTGGATCAAGGAGCCAAGATGAAGTTGTGGTGTGACAATCAGTCAGCTATTAGTATCGCCAACAATCCAGTACAGCATGACAGGACCAAACACATCGAGATTGATAGATTCTTTATCAAAGAGAAGTTGGATAGTGGATTACTGGAGCTTGGCCATGTTCCAACCAGGGATCAAGTAGCAGATGGACTAACCAAGGGACTCGCCTCAGTGAGCATGATTAGAGGATGTGACAAGATGGGCTTAGTGAATATCTTTCACCCATCTTGAGGGGTAGTGTTGATATGGTATGTTGGGTGTCATATTTAAGTATAGTATAAGCACATGGGAATATCCTGAGGACATATTTGGGATGCCAGAATATGTCACAGATCCATTATGAGATTATTGTCATAATGATTGAGATCATTGTATTAATGACTGTAAGGCTATATAATGCCAATGAGACAATCAATAAAATAATCAACTAATTTCAACATTTCCAAACCCTGAATTTATTTTTTCGATCTTCCTTCGTCTAGTTCGTTCTCTGCTTCTCCTACACAATGAGTGAATCAGACACAGACACTCTCAATCCCACCTCACCATTGAACGCCGGTCATCAGGCCACATCCACGCGTCCACTCGATCATACATCTCCATTCTACCTTCATCCTTCGGATCATCCGGGCTTGCAAATATGCCCCGTGGTCTTGAAGGACGATAATTATCAGGAGTGGACAACTTCCATGAGGAACACTTTCAAGGCTAAATGGAAGCTCGGCTTCATCGACGGCCGACTACTTCAACCGGACGTCAACTTCGAAGCTATCGACGATTGGTGGAGCGTCAACTCGATGCTTATTGGGTGGATCATTCAATCCATTGATCCGCTCCTGCGTACTTTGATCTCCTAGCCCGAGACGGTTCTTGAATTATGGGACGATTTGCGTCAGCGATTCTTAGTCTGTAACGGACCAAGAATCTTGCAAATTCTATCCGACATCGCCAATTGTCGTCAGGGAGGACAATCTGTTGCATCCTATTACGGCTCCTTGAAAAAATTACGGAATGAGTTATTGACTCACGTCCCGCCTAAGGTCTGTCATTGCGGACACTGCTCTTGCCATCTCACCACTCAGATTCGTATTGAGCGAGACGAGGAACGTCTCAACCAGTTTCTATTGGGCCTCGATGACACCTTTGGCACTTTCCGCTCTGGCCTCATGGCTCAAGAACCCCTCCCACCTCTTAATCGGGTTTATGCACGTGCAGTTCAAGAAGAGAGTCACAGAACGCTAATAAAGGATCGCGAATCCAAGACGGACGTTATGGCCTTCGCTGCTCAGTCCAAACCAGTTGAGTCTCACTTTTTGACAAGCCCCGCCCACACTGCACCCATTGTGGTCGTCTCGGTCACGACGTGACCAAGTGCTATCGTCTTCACGGATTTCCCGAAGGCTGGGTTCCTCGTCCCTCCGACCGTGGCTCCTTCGACCGGTCGACACCTTATTCGTCCAGTGCTGGACGAGGCCATGGGCGTGGCTTTACTGGGTCTACTGGCGTCGCTAACGCTGCCCAACAACAGTCCAATAGTCGTTCAGTCGGCTCATTGACAGACTAAGACAAGGCTGCATTTGGTCCGGCGCTTAATCATGAACAGTAAAAAACGGTTATGCAGATGTATCAATCCTTGAACACTCCTTCTGGCAACTCCTACGACCCGTCTGGTACGTATTGTTCATGGATTTTAGACACAGGCGCATCTCTACACATCACCAGGAATCAGAATCTTCTCCAAAATCTTGTTTCGATCAATCCGGTTGCTATCAAGCTGCCTGATAATCGTTTAGCTACTGTTGTTCAAGAAGGATCCTTAGTTTTTTCGCCAACCGCTAAGGTTGATCATGTTCTATATATTCCTTGTCTTGACTGCAATTTGATCTCCTTTGCTCAGTTAACTATAAACACTCAATGTGTTGTTACTTTAACGGATAAATTGTGTTATTCAGGAACGCATTTCGAGGACGGTAATTGGTGTGGGTGAGCAACGGGGTGGGGTCTACTGACTGCGCAATTTCTCAGCTGCTTGAGCATTCACGCCTCTGTCTCGTCTTCTGTTGTTTCTGCTTCTCTCTGGCATCAACGATTGGGTCATCCTTCTTCATATGCGATATCATTGTTATCTGTTATTCATCATTCCATTAGCTCTAGTAAACCTTGTGATATTTGCTTTAAGGCTAAACAAACTCGTGTTTCTTTTCCTATAAGTTATAATAAAGCAGATGATTTGTTTCAACTTATTCATTGTGATGTCTGGGGTCCCTATAGTACCCCCTCCTCTTGTAGAGCGTCCTATTTCTTGACAATTTTGGATGATTACTCTAGAGCTACATGGATTTATTTAATGTCTTCTAAGTCTGACGTTGCTGCCTTCAAGCAATTTTGTGTAATGGTTCAGACTCATTTTCATAAGAAGGTTCAGCGTTTTCGGTCCGACAACGGAACTGAGTTTCTACGTCTAAATGATTACTTTGTTGACCACGGTATTCTCTTTGAAATATCATGCGTGTATACGCCTCAGCAGAATGGGCGTGTTGAATGCAAGCATTGTCATCTTCTCAATGTGGCTAGAGCACTACGTTTTCAGGCTTCTCTTCCTCTTCAGTTTTGGAGAGAATGTGTTCTTACAGCTTGTTACTTGATCAATAGAATGCCCACTCCACTTCTTCAAAACAAGACTCCCTACCAACTCATGTTTGGCCATGAACCGACATATTCCTATCTCAGGGTGTTTGGTTGCCTATGCTTTGCTTTACGTCTGCTCCGGTCCAAGGACAAGTTTGCTGCTCGTAGTCAAAAAAAATTTTTTTGGGGTATCCAGATGGTAAGCGTAGTTGGCGCTTGTTTGATCCCAAGACCAAAAAGATCTTCTATTCCAGAGACATCTTCTTTGAGGATGTGTTGCCTTTTCAGACACCATCAGGGCCGGCGTCCCAGCCTGCGTCGCCTTCTCATCCGGCGGTATTTGATGTCCTGGACCCGGCTCCAATCATCAGAGGGAGCAACAACCCATCTCGGTCGGCCTCGCCAGCGCACGGCCCCGACCACTTGTCTTCCGTCGACTGGGGGAGCAGCAGCTCATCTAAGTTGGCCTCGCCAGACCACGACCCCGACCACTTGCCTCCAGTCGACAAGGGGAGCGATCCCGTGGCTGAAGTCTGACGGGGCACCAGGTCTCGATAGCCTTCTGTCTTGCTCCGTAATTATGTCTGCAATACAGTTCTTCACGACCCCCACCCCCCTCCAGGCTCTCTACTCACACCATCACGGGCCTCAGGTAAACCCTATCCCATAGCTGTATATGTTTTTTGTGCTCGGTTCTCTAACCATCACACCAAGTATTTAGCCGCTATAACCGCAAGGCACGAACTGTCGCATTTTCGGAGGCCGATAGGCATGCTCACTGGCGTACTGCAATGCAGAGTGAGTTAGATGCCCTTAACAGAAATCAGACATGGGAGCTGACATCCTTGCTTGCAGGCAAAAAAGCTATTGGCCGTAAGTGGGTCTATCGTATCAAGTACAAATCTAATGGAGATATTGAACGCTACAAAGCTCGTCTCGTCATTTTGGGCAACAAGCAGGTTGAAGGCATTGATTTCAATGAGACCTTTGCTCCAGTTGCGAAGATGGTCACTGTTAGGGTCTTTCTCTCTGTAGCTACCAAACGTGGATGGGAGATACATCAGATGGATGTTCATAATGCCTTCCTCCATGGGGACTTGGATGAAGTTGTTTACATGACACCCCCCCCGAGTTACTCAGAGGCTTCTCCAGGGCAAGTCTGTCGTCTGCGAAAATCACTCAATAGCCTACGACAAGCTCCTAGGAATTGGTTCTCGAAGCTTGCTGCTGCGCTTCGTCAATTCGACTTTCAACAGAGCTATGCTGATTATTCTTTATTCAAACTACAGTTGCACGGTAATGTTCTTCACATGCTCATATATGTGGATAATTTGATTATTAAGGGCAACCATCATTCTGCTATATCTGCTTTCAAGAATTACTTGAGCACTTGTTTCCATATGAAGGATCTTGGTCTTCTCAAGTACTTTCTTGGTCTAAAAATTGCTCGTAACTCATCACGCATTTTCGTGTCTCAACGGAAATATGTCCTCAAGATTATTATTGAAGTTGGTCTACTCGGTTCCAAGCCTATGGACCCCAATCACCAGCTTACAGCTGCCTCTGGTCCGAATTTTTCGCGTCCCGATAGCTATCGTCGTCTTGTTGGACGACTCATCTATCTCACAATCACGAGACCGGAGTTGAGTTTGCTGTTCATACCTTGTCTCAGTTTATGAATCAGCCGAAGGAGGAATACTGGACAACAGCTTTACGTGTTCTTCGATATTTGAAGGGGCATTCGGGTTAGGGTTTGCATCTCTCAAGTGCAAGTAGTCTCACACTTACGGCCTACTGTGATTCGGACTGGGCTGCATGCCCTCGTACTCGCTGATCTGTGACCGGTTATTTCATTACTCTTGGGCTCTCACCTATCTCTTGGAAGACCAAGAAGCAACCCAGTGTATCTCGGTCCTCTGCAGAAGCCGAATACAGGTCTATGGCCAGTGCGTGTATTTCATATATGCAATGTAATACTGCTTTTTGTCAATAAACGATTCGATAGAGACTACAATTAAACAACTTTCCACTACATTCTTCAAAGAGAATTGATTACATTGGTTGAGTGCTAAGGCAAGCACTTTGGACCTAGCTTTAAACCTCTGAACCTCACAAACCAAAAGGATCTCAGAAACTTATTTGCATCTCTTTTAGCTAGAGCAGAAACCTCAACTCCAATCACTTAAAGTTGTGTTGATTTATTGAGATCTACAATCATAAATTATCACAGCCACTCAAGATAAGTAAATTGGCAATGGCGTTCTTCATCCCTTTTTGGCTTAATGTCCAAAAAGTACTCTGTTATAGTCTAGGAAGTTAGAGGGTGCTCCTTGGTTGTTGCATAAACTTTAAATTAGATGACAAAAAGTGGTTCTGTGACAAGGCCATCTCTTGCTCATAGCTACATGGATAGGGATTTAGCACTAGAATAGAGGGTTAACATATTGTTGACATCCATTCACCAAACGTTGTTACTTTTATGGATTACTCATACTCCATAATTAACCCCATTATTAGTGTTCTAAAATTCGTTGGACAGGTTCGATGCAGAGGAGAGGCGTCTAGCACCGAGGTGCCGAACAGGTATCAGGCTTTTTTTCTAGTCCCATGTAATAGCTTATATAATATTTTTTAAACTAATTTGGGTTCTATTTACTATTTCTCTCATCTATAAACGTCTATTGTTATCTATTACAGGGTTCAAACACTTCTACAAGGCTGCAACAATAAAAATATTGGATCAAACTATTATTTTGTATGAATAATAAGACAACTTCATTGTATTTTTTACTTTTGTATGAACAAAAAGACATCTAAAACATATCCATGATCCATCAAACATATCCAAAACATAACATGGCAAAACATAAAAAAGTTTCCTAACTCCTAAGCATCAAACTTTTCCTCTCCATAGTCTTCCAACACAAGCCGCACAAGCTGCCAAACAAGATCGTAAAAAGACAACAGAATAGGGAGTTTTTGCTTCGGCTTAGGTGCGCCTAGCACCTAGGCGGCCAAACAAGACAATTTTTAGAACATTGTCCATTATGATGGGGAGAAGGCTCATATATGATGACTCGAGAAAAGAAAATAGAACAGTAAATAGAACATAAGATTAAAAAGAGTTGATACTTTCTAAATGTCGACACAAAAAAATGTCTTAATTATCTCTTTATAAGAAAGAAATGATTTCATACATTTAATCGGGTCTAAAAGGGGTAAAGTTTTATATGCTGGTCACAATCAGATCAATAAGAGGATTTATAAATGCTCAAAGAGTTGCTGCCACATAATACCATAGTTTGCAGTATCGACCGATACTCCGATCCAGTAGATACCGATACGATTTGACATGTCCCAATTCGATGTCGACCGATACTGATACCGACCAATACCGACATTGGGGATCTCTTTTCCAATCAATTCGGCAAAGAAATTGAACGAAAAGAACCAACCAACAAGGGTGTAAAAGCATGTAAAAGAAGAAAATTATCTATTTACCTATCGCACGTAAACCAATCAGCAAGGGTTATTACTATTTTATTCAATTCTAAAGTTATTAAAAAATAATACAAAAATTATGCCTAAATGTATACAATCTTTTTTTCTAAAATTTAATAATTTATTAATAAGTATTTTCTTTCCGATACCAAAATATCCGATACTCCGATCCAAAACCGTCAATCCCAATACTCATATAAAGGGTTCGATGCCGATTCTGATACTGTGAACCTTGCATAATACATCCCTAACCCCTCTGAATCAACCACTGATATCATTTGTTTCTACTTTAAATTGGCTTCCAATAGCAAAATATCTAAATGTAACCATAGACAATCTCTTCTCTTAAACAGACACTTACGCAAATCGTGCATCTGATAGGTTTTATCCCTTATCTTAGTTCGCTTCTAAATTCCAATCTTTGCCTCCCCCTTCTCTCGCCACCATGTCTAACCCCTACGAATTGGCCTTTTCTCTAATCTTCTAATTACTTTTGACGAGTGAATTGGTAAATCCCAATGGTGACTTAATCTATGAACATCATCAGTACATTTAGGGAAGTAATGTTAATCTATTGGATTATTTCCAGATATATGTTACTTTAGTGTCGTATAAATCGATTTGATTTTATTTAAATTTTTGAATCAAGGAAGCTAAAAATTGTGGACCCTGTGCTTCCTGTGGCCAAGAGACATAAGCTTCACTGCACGCTTCCGCTTACAGGAGCCATAGATGCAAAGTAAAAGCAACCACAAAAATAAACAAACATGGTTTTGATGTGGGCAGAGTAACTTCCTTCCGTACACCAGCATCTTTTCTTAATATTGATCTAATTCGTGCTTAGCAGATACTTAGCTAAATCAAATGACAGTAACATTGCCAAATTTCTTTTAAGAACGTAATACAAAAAGAAAGAAGACAGCTGCAGAAGCCAACTTTGCAGGAATGAATTAAGACTAACCAAGAGCTAATTCTGAGTCTACTGCAGTAGCATCCGGTATGTCAGTATCTGTAATAGCAACTCCACCATTTTCAGCACGATCCAACGACATTGCAAGAAATTCCGCTAGCAAAGCAGCCTCGATATCCTGTCGCCATTTGAAACATATGCAAGCAGAAAAAAAATGTTTCATTATATACAGATGTTTCCAGATAAAGAAAGAAAAATATGTAATAGTATCATTATGGATAAAGATTCAAAATCATGGTTTCTTAAAAGTGGAGCAGATTGCACAATTTGTGACAATTAGAAGTTGTTCAATGAAGAAACAAATTAGATTTATTTTTCATGAGTGAATCTCTTAAAACACTCTTCAAGCTCGGGGGTGTTCATGATTAACCTAAAATACGGTTAACCGACCCAACACGTTAGCGGTCGGTTCGATTTAGCGTTCTAAATAATTTTACGTTTCGGTTACGGTTCATGACTCTTTTTTTAACCAACCGATTTAACCGAGAATATATATATATATATATATATATATATATATATATATATATATATATATATATATATATATAATTTTAGTACTTTTTTTACCTCTCCGAATAAGGATCAAGGGGTTATTATGTACGATATAGGTAATGTGTTAGATAATTCATGAGTTTCGGTGTATGTATTTTGGGCGTCTACAAGTTTACCCTCAAGAGACGGTCTATATCTCTTTCCATATACTATAGGTGAGTTCTTTTAAAGAGTCATTGGCATGAAGCCTTGCGCTTCCTTGCGGTGCTACGCCGCTATGACATGGCTCAAAGTCGAGGCTACACCTCATCGTGGTGTCATACCACTGTAGCATGACGTTCCAGCCTCTTTGTAGTGCCATACTACCCATCATTAAGCCTTGTGCTTCCTTGCGGTATTACGCCGCTATGACATGGCTCGCGTAGCCGAGCTTTATATCTTTTAGCTCTTGGTGTTGTCACACCACTGTAACATAGAGGTCACCGGCCTCTTTGTAGTGCTACCTACCACTTTTCATTCTACAGCATTTGGCTACCTGCCTATGTGCGGTGCTACGCCACTGTGAGATGGCTCCCGAAGCCGAGGCATTACCCTATCGAGGAACCTCATCGTGGTGTCACACTACCGTAGCATGGAGTCCTTACGCTCCTTTGTAGTGTTGCGCTACCATGCTTCCTGAAAAGCACACCAGACATTCAAAATGCCTGAGAACTCATTAAGGCGTCTAAGTCACCCTCCCACATGACTTGTTCTACAAAGAACAAATAGTAGACAACAGTGGTTCTGGGTCCGTAACCCCTCAATGTCTCAAAGGACTACCCACTGTTCCTGATATTCTCCCAGTCAATGATCCTTCTTTGAACAAAAAGCTAGATGCCTAGTAGATTTCTCTTTGAACTAATAGCATAAAATTTTATGGTAGAATTACAAAGGCACAATAACAGAATGTCTTCAAGCCTATTTTGATTTGTATGTCCTCGACCAGCAGGCTCTTGAGACCTTTGGTGAACGAATCTACCAGATTCTCCTAGCTCCGAACATCAGTCACGATACTGACTCCAGTCTTTATCAGATCATTCATTGCCATGTGCCTCAGCCGCACAATCCTCTTCTTACCATTGAAGAGGTCATTTGATGTTATCGCTGCAGTCGCCTAGTTGTCGCAGTATATCGGTACTGTTGGAATCTGTGCACCAACCACAGGAAGATCATACATGAGCTCCCGAAGCCATTCTGCTTTATCTGTTGCAGCCGCCAGTGCATAGAACTCAGATTCTATAGAGGAATGAGAGAGCATTGTCTGCTTCTTCGACTTCTATGATATAGCAATTCCACCCATGAAGAAGACGTATCCTTATGTGTACCTTTCGATCTCTACTTCTGAACACCAGCTTGTATCACTGAAGCCTTCCATTATTGTCGGATATCCGCTCTAGTGAAGTGAATACTTCTGAGTCCTCTTGAAATATCTCATCACTCTCTTCACAGCTTTCCAGTGCTCCACACCTAGGTTGCTCATGAAACGACTCAGCATCCCCACGGCGAAAGCTATGTCAGGCCTTATGGCAGTTGTTGCATACATCAAACTCCCGATGACGCTTGAGTACTCTAGCTGCCTGATGCTTTTTCTGGTATTTGGCTTCAACTTCTTGTCACACATGTACGGAGTATCGATCCCTGGAAGATCCTGATATCCATAGCGTATAAGCATCTTCTCAATATAATGAGACTGTGACAGCGCCACTCCAGTGTCCGTCCGGATGATCTTTATCCCTAGGATAACATCAGCTTTTCCTAAGTCCTTCATACTGAACTTGGATGAGAGGAACTTCTTTGTCTCAGTGACACGTGCTAGATCCGTACCCAGAATCAGCATGTCGTCCACGTATAGACAAACGATGACTCCTCTCTCGTCAGCGAACTTTATGTAAACACACTTGTCCGTCTCACTGATCCTGTAGCCGTTTGATCTTATGACTTTATCAAACTCTCATGCCACATCTTGGGTGCTTGCTTCAGACCGTATAACGATTTCACCAACATGCATAATTTGTCTTCAAGCCCTTTGACGACAAATCCTTCTGGTTGTTGCATGTAAATCTATTTTAACATCCATCTGATGAATAATTTATGATAGTAAGATGAAGCATATGTGTCAAAGTAGTCGATCCCCTGCTTCTGAGAAAATTCCTTGGCTACCAGCCTTGTCTTGAACTTGTCAACAGTTCCATCGGCCTTCATCTTCTTCTTGAAGATCCACTTGCATCTGATTGATTTAGCTCCTTCAGGTAGATCGACCAACACCCAAATGTTGTTGGAGGTTATCGAGTCATACTCATCATTGATAGCCTCCCTCCAGAAGACAGCGTCTCTGGTCTTCATCCCCTCATCATAGGTAAACGGATCTGCTTCCACATGATAGGTGACAAAATTATCTCCGAAGTCCTTCTGTCTCCTCACTCGCTTGGACACCGGTTCTGCGAGTTCTGGTTCGATTGTTGTTTCTGGAATGACTTCTTCTGGGACCACATCTTCATTGGAAGCGTTAGCCTCCTATGCACCCACACTATTCTCCGGAATAATCGCGATAACAATGTTCTTGTGCCTTACAAACTTATCTTCAAAGAATTCTGTGTCGCAGGATTCGATAATATGATTTGATTCAATATCAAGAAACCTCCTAGCATCACTCTTCTCAGCATAACCCAGAAAGATGGTCTTTGTAGTCCTCGTACCCAGCTTCTGAATCTTCAAGTCCGAAAGCTTCACATACACCAGGCATCCCCACACTCGAATGATATTCAAGTTGGGTCTGACTTTGAACAAGAGTTCATGAGGAGTGACATCGGAAGTTGTGTACGGTACTCGGTTCAGAATGAATGTAGCCGTTAGCGCAGCTTCTCCCCAGAAGCAGTTTGGAAGACCCGGAATCAACAGCATTGAGTTCATTATCTCTATCAACGTCATGTTCTTCCTTTCAGCTACTACATTTGATTGAGAGAATACGGAGTAGTCGTCTCATTGATTATTCTATGTTCCTTGCAGAATGATGCGTATTCAATAGACCTATACTCTCCGTCTCGATCACTTCTGAGTCTCTTTAGTTGTTATCCAGTTTGACGTTCATCCTCACCCCTGAACTCCTTGAACTTCTCGAATGCTTCATTTTTTAACTTGAGCAGGTAGACTGTTGGTATATTAGAATATTCTTGGTATATTGTTGGTATATTAGAATATTCTTGGTATATTTGTTGGGATATTAAAATATTCTACAGGAGGTTTTAATGGGGTATTAATGTTAAGATGAAGGATTGTAAGGCTATAAATAGCCAAAAGAATATCAATAAAAAATATAATAATTACTCCTAAATATTCTATATGGTATCAGAGCGCAAACCCTAGCCACCACCTCCCAAACCCTAGCCGCCACTACTGCCACCGCTGTCACCTCGCCCGCCACCATCACCCTGCCGCGGTTCCTGGCGTCTCCTGCGGGTCGTTCCAGACGTTGACATCGAAGGCCTAGATCTGATAGGGGAGAGACATGATCGGGTCTAGGAGAGGACGAAGAGAAAACGTGTAAACCCCCTGATTTTTTCAAGATTTTCAAAACTGGATTTTTCACAATTTTCTGGAATTTTCTGGGATTTTTCTGAAATTAAACACAGGGTTTTAAATTATTAAATGATTTTTAAATGATAATAAATAATATTAAAATATTATGAAAATAATATTTTTGGGTGTAAAATGAAAAACTAGACTTAGGATAATTTTTCTGGAATTTATCGGGCCCCGGACCTATTTTAAAACACCTAAAAACTATTATTTATTAATTAAATAATTATTTACTTATTTATTGATTTATTTATTAAATAAATATAATAAACCCAGTACCCAGCCCGGCCCATCCCCAGCCCATTGGGCCGGCCCAGCCCGTCGCGCCTAGCGGGTCGGGTCGGGTCCACCCGCCGCCCGACCCGCATCCGACCCGGCCCCCTCTCCCTGACCTGGCCGCCACGACCCCCGCGTCCTCCGCAGTGCCCGCTGGGCGCTCCGCCCGCCTCGCCCCGCTCCTCCACGCCCCGCCGCAACCCTCGGCCACGACCCCCTCCCCCAGCCCCTTTAAAACCCCCCCTGGCCGCATCTGCTCCGGTCAGATCCCCTCCGCCTCCGCAGCACCCCAGCGTCGCCGCCACCGCTTCCCAGCCCGCCGTCGACGCCGCCCGGCCCTCTCCCCCGTCCTCCTCCTTCCTCCCCTCCTCTTCTTCTCCGACGAGCACCGGCAGCAGCAGCAAGCTGCAGCGGCAGCCGCTCCGGCGCCGCCGCCGACAGCCTGCGCCTCCGCCACCGTCCCACGGAGCGCCGCCGCGTGCCTCGCCGCTGCCCCGGCCCCCAGCGCTCCACCCTCCGCCGGAGCTCGGCCTGAAACCCTAACCCTAACCCTGATTCATTGTATCCGACACGTGTCGGACACGGTGAATCCGGTTTCCGAGGACCCTGTTCAGGTACTCATATCTTCTTGCTCGTAGCTCTGTTTTCGATTCCGTAAATTGCGTTGCGAAGCCTGTATGACCCTCTCGGTGTCCGGACAAACCGCTCGGGACATCGCGTCCTGTGGTGATCGCACACCGCGATCCAAAAACAGGAAAAACAATGCCCTGATTCACCCCGGAACTGGGTACGCCCCGCCAAACGGGACAACTTGGTCGCGCGCGGTCTTCACTGATACGTGCGCGTCGTCGATACGGACGTGTGCGATTTCGCAGAAGTCGATTCGGGTGTGCGTGCACACCGGAATCAACGCGTATCCGCGGACATCGTCCCGTATCCGCCCTTTCTGGAACGCGTCCTAACTTCGTGTACACACGCCGGATCGAAACGAAACTTGCGCCATCGGACTCGTAGCGATACGTTGGTCCTGTGACCCAAGTTTGGTTCGATTCTGAAAACGTTGACAAAATCGCGTGTCGTGGGCCCCACAAGCTCCACTCGACGTGCGATTTTGTGATCGGCTCATCGGAATCCAATTCTGGAAGTTCCGTTGGGTTCGTATCAGCAATCCTGACCTGTTGACACTAAGTTTGGCGAATTTGGAGACCTTTGACCCTGACACGTTTTTCGGTGCAAAGCGGGCCCACATGTGGACCCCGTTTTGACCCAAAATTGCCATTTCTGCCCTTGTCTCCAAATTGGACTCAAGGACAGGCATTTCTAGCTAGTTAATATTTTCTGGATCTGATGGTGATGTTTGTTTCAGCATCCGGAGACGTTCCTGGAGATTTCAAAAATACCAGAACTACAGTTGGAGCCAGAACCACAAGCAAGTGTACCTCGCCAAAACTTGCAGTCTTTGCTAAATATTCCTTGGCTTAGTTATACATCAGAGGGCAAGTATACCTTGCCAACTTTACAGTTCTTGTTGCATATTCTCTTGCTTTATTTTGCTGTGCATGCTTAACCTAGGACCGTGTTACGTACTTAGCATCCGATTACCAGTCGGGTGCCAACACCGTACGCGGTGTTGGGTATGGTCATCTAGAGATGGATATTCGTGACACTTTATTTTCCTGTACTTGTCTTATCAAGTACCATACGACCCAGGACACCTGACACTATTCATGGACATGATCTTCCTGAGATATTCGTGGTGATTCTGTATAGGATACAAGACTTGATATTAACATTATGTTCCTAGATACTATATGACTTGTTGCATTAGATATGATCTTACGTGACATGGACATGGGGCCACATGGACATGAGACGTATGATTACATTGGGTGGGGAGAGACACACCTGCTACAGGTTGATTTTATATATTATGCCGGCGTCTTAGTCTCACTACGAGATAGACAACCACATGATATCACTGCTACCGGCTCCCCGAGACAGAGCTGGTAGTGGTTTCAGCCTGAGTTCTTGTGCTGCTCTCATCTTGCATATCACTTAGCTGGTTACTTAGTATATCCCTATTGTTCCATTTATTGCTGGAGAGACACACAGGCTACAGGTTGACTATATTATGCCGGCGTCTTAGTCTCACTACGAGATAGACAACTACATGATATCGCTGCTACCGGCTCCCCTACTCAGAGCTTGTAGTAGTCTCAGCCTGAGTACTGATGATGTTCTCACTTGCATTTCACATAGATGGTTACATAAATACCCTGTTTATTCATTGACTATTTTACTGCATTATTATGGCTTGTATTTTCTGTACCTTGCTGTCCCCTGAGGACCTGGATCCGGATTATGTCCCCAGGTATAGCCGAAGAGATCCATCCAGAGATATACCGTATAGGAGCACTTCCAGGAGCTGTACCAGAACCTGAGGACGAGATAGTACCAGAGGACTTCTCCTGAGTACCGGCTTCACATACTCAGTATTTCTATTTTCAGTTGATTTATTTTCTGTCTATTTGCATTGATGTATCAGACATATTCTCGGATTGTTCCCCGAGACATTTTATTGAGATATGTTAGTTTACATTTATCTGCAGTATTCTGGCATTTAATCTGTGATTATCTGTTGTGGATGAGATTAGTAAAGACTGTGACCTGTATCATTGGTTCCAATTATTGTTAGACTACAGCTTAAGCATGCCCTGACGGATCCATTAAATTGGGTTGTCCATCGGTGCGTGCTGCTGGCCATTGCCGCGCATCCAGTCCCTCGGCATTTTGGGACTGGGGCGTGACAAAACGAACGTGAATCGTGGGACGGGTGTGAGGTGATCGGAGAAGAGGAGGATCGATGGAGGAGATCATCAAGAAGTTGGACTCTGCGGAGGTCGCAACGTTGATGAAGCTGATAAAAGTGTCTGCTGGTGAGAGCGCGACACGAACATTGGCGAAGTTGGAGCTTCTATCCATCGATCTGAAGCTTGATGGACCGGCCACCTACCTGAGTTGGTCACAACGGGTGAGGAGAACCCTCGCAGGGAAGAACTTGGAGGGTTTCTTGTCAGGAGAGAAGACAGAGCCGGATGAGGACTCGGCAGGACGCGACGAGTGGAAGTCCACTCATATGGTGATATACATTTGGCTCCTCAATTCTTTAGTCCATTCGATCGCCGCCATAATGGATGGCCTTGAGATGGTGAAAGACGTGTGGGAGAAGTTGAGGAGAACCTACGATGGTGTAGGAAATAACTTGAGGGTTTTCCAGATCAAGGGGGAGATCGACGACACCGTACAGGGAAAGAAGACGATACAGGAGTATGCCACAAAGTTGGAACGTCTGTGGTTGGATTATGATCACTTCTCAGATCGGACAAGCTGCGAGGACCCGAAGTGTAAGGAGAGACATGTATGTCTGCAGGAGAGGACGATGAAGTTTCTTAAGGGGCTGGCCGCAGTGTTTGCTCAGAGGACAACACTACTTCTAGCCCAATCGAAGATTCCTATACTTGAGGAAGCTATCTCGGCTATGATCCAGGAGGAGACTCGTATCAAGCTACAGGCAGGGACATGTGGTCCTCCTGAAGTGAAGACAGCACTGGCGGTTGCCAATTCAGGCGGCACAGGACCGAAGGGAGACCCCTGGCAGTGTTACAACTGCAGGGAGGTGGGCCATCTGAGGTAATGCTCCCCGTCAAACTTCTAAAGTTTGTTAAAACTTGTGTCGAAAAGTTTTGCATAGTTGTTCTCCATCTTACTCGGATCTTGCTTTGAGATTGTTAGTCTCGAGGCTTAATCAAAGATGGTAGAACCAGAAGTAGTCGAGATCAAAAGTTCACACAAAAGTTTTCTCACTGATATACCTCGATTCCAACAAAGAACTATATCCAATATATCTCAATTACAACTTATGAGAATTACAACAGAAAAGAATAAACTTCTCGTTCTTCCTTGCAATCGTAGTTGCAAAACGGACATAACATATTACAACTTTTAGAAGAGAAGAGGAAAGAGAAAATGATCTCTGCTTGCTGGGTGAAGAAGATTACCGTTGCTCAAAGCAAGATTCGCCACACACGATCTGCTTCCAAGAACCAGCAAGTTCACGTAGAACTTCTGGAACACTCGTTGTCACCTCTTTCCTGGACTCGTACGAACACTTTGGACTCCAATGACGGAAGCAACAGAACCTCTCTTCATCTCTCTATTTTCGAAGTAAGTTCTCAAAGAGGCTATGAAGAGAGTATTTATAGAGAGGGTGGAAACCCTATCAGCCAATCAATTATGAAAAGATAGGAACGATTTAAATTCAAATCCCACAAAAAACGGATATGAATAACTGGTCATATCTTTCCATAACCGTCAAATCCCGTAATCAGTGAGATCATGCGCCCACGTGCCCAAGCGCGCAGCAGCGCAGCCGCACATAGCCGCGCAATGCCCGCGTAGCGTCCGCTCAGCACCCGTTCATGGGCCCGCTCCGCACCCGCTCATGAGCTTGCGCATGCACCCACACTTGCAACAACGCATGCAACTCACGCATAAAACGAGCGCATAAACGCATCAAATGAGCACAAGCGTCATGCGCCGATGCTGACGTGTTAAGTGCAAAGTGTGCCAACAAAGCGTCACTTTGCGCTCTTGAGTCAGAGTCCGAGTTCGAGCCGCTCCTAAGGGAATATTTCCAAGAGAGTGACAAAAAGCATAAATGATTTCTTTGAGGAGTTAATCATTTTTTCTCCTATGAAAACACCCCCACATGACACCCATGTGCCCTACCACACCCCGTGTGCACACCTCAATACAAACAAAGTATTATATTGAGATACCCACTTGGTGGTGTAGCCAATGTGGGACTATTTTCACTAGTCCAAAGGAAACAATACCAACAGGTTATAAATAATTACTACTAGTTAGACTAAAAAAATTACTAGTTGAAACTCAAAAGAAGTTCTAACATTGCTCTTCAGAAAACATAACCAACCACTTCTTTCTCCATTATTTTCTTTAGATTCCTCTCCTTCACAATACTTTAAGATGCTATGAGATAAAAGGTGACTTCGGACAGAATCACTTGTTTCTCTTCTTCACAACACATCTCAGTGTTACTCTTTATTCTTCTCTTACTAGATCTATCTTTATTCTCCATTGAAAGAACCCGACCTAATCTTAAAATATTATAATCCTAAACATAGTTAAATGCAAAAAGAAGATGACCGTAATACACAACTTGTGACTAAGTTGAGATATTTTCTCTAGCTATTGACTTGCATTGTTACATTTCAATGTTGGATGGCATTTTGAATGTTATTAGATTTTGAAAAGTAGATTCAATTGTAACAAAATTCAAATATTGTGTTGTGAGTTATTGAACTATATTGTGAATGTTTAAGCCCCAAAAAAATTATTAATATTCTATCCATTGAGCTAAACTACCTATTGGTTTTAACCGAATTAACCGACCGACACATCTAATCGATTAATTGAACCGTTTGGTTATTAAAGATATAAAAACGCCTGGTTCGGTTATATAATTTGTATGACAGACTAGGTTCTGGCACCAAAATTGTGTATCGGTCGGTTGACCGACCAATTTACACCCCCTACTTTAGCCCCTAGCTATTTCTACCATCCTCATCAAAGGAAAGGTCAATAAACCTCATCCTGATCCAACCCAAACAATCCATGCACATGCGCACTTTAATTTAGACATACACTGGATAAAAATAATCAGATTAGGGGGCATAGGCATGTAGGAATTATAATCCCCTTTCTGGAGGTAACCTTTATTGATCACAATACTAAAAATTTACTAGAATCATCAACTGAGGAAAGGAATATGTATTTGCAATACCTTGTATCTGGGTGAATTATTTAAGACATTATGCTCCATATCATGAAATCTTATTTTGCATGGAAAACTAATATGACACAATAGGATACAAATATGGGAACAGAAGCAACTGATGTTGGCATGGCTAGTATATTTAAGCTGCTTATGGTGTTGCCAGTACGTGTCAGACAGATACGACAGGCACGACAATCATTTTGAAGTCTGTGGTTAGTATATTTAGGCTGTTTATGGTGTGTCCAGTACGTGTCAGACAGATAACAGGGACGACAATCATTTTGGAGTCTGTGCTTTCTAAATGAGAAGTTCATGTTACACCAATTTGGGGATAAGACTAGCGGAATTGACTACATTTGGAATGATTAGGATAATTCCATTAAGGCTTTACGCCAAGCACTATATAGGAAATACTATCATAGGAAATACTGTTATAGCAAATACAAAAGTTTTATTGACAAAAAACAACAAAGTTATTAAAGGCGCACAGCAGGACAAACGTTGTAAAAGACCGACGGAAGCGCGAGCCTCATGAACGAGAGGAGCACAATAATTAATACTATTTACATGACTATATGTAATAGATATTGAAGTGGACGTCTATGTTGTACTGGACGCTAGGCGAGGCGGGTAGGCTGTCCTCGCCTCGCCTAGGCGTGCCTAGACGTCCGTCCAGGTCACAGTCAAGAAAAAAAAAGCAGTAGAGCAGCAGCAGCAGCAATATCACCAGCAGCAGCAACAACAAGTAGTAGCAGCAGTAATAGGCTAGGCATCCGCCCAGGTCTTTCCCTGGTCGACCCTAGGCGTCTGCCTGGACACCCATTTCCCGAATATTTTCCCAGGTCGAGACGCCCTCCCCTCAACCTGGACGCCTAGGCTGCCTAGGCGTCGCCTCTAACAACATAAGGTGGATGTATCAGAGAGGTTATCAGGCATAACTTGAAATCATGTGGGGTTTTTTCCCTTTTGATCTACTTAGTAATGAAGCTTCTAAGAGTAAGAGATTTCTTAGTTTCTGAGAGATCAACTGTCAGATCCAAAAGTGGTCCCTAGTCAGATCCAATAACTGTCCCCACTCACAGGGAAAAATGTATATTCATTAGTAAAAGAATATTTAGAAGGAAAAAATTAAGCAGCATATGCACGAGGCACACCTCAAATACATGCCTCATTGGGATGCATACCTCGGAAAGGTCGCCTCGCCTCACATGTTCCGAGGTGCATAGGCTAGAGCCTCAAGCACCTCGTGTCTCAGGCGCACCTTTGATAATTTTGAAAGACAACTTGATAACTTTGATAGACAAGAAAATAATTAGTCTATTTGATGTAACTGTTGACATCACTAGAAATATCTAGAGAAGTGACATCACTAGAAATATCTAGAAAAGGCAAAAATACACATCCTTCTACACTCCCCGAAAGGAGTTTGATGACCATCAAGCCCAACTTGCAGAGAAACTATAAAAAGAACTAAGAGAGAGAGAGAGAGAGAGAGAGAGAGAGAGAGAGAGAATGTGTGTTTGTGGCCATCTTGGGTAGCGAGAGAGTGAATGTGGCCTTTGGTGGTGAAAGAATGAGTTGATACCAACTATGAGAGTGAGTGGTCATCTTCTCAGCAACAAGATGGTGAAAGTTGTGTAATAAAAAGAGTGACTTGTCATATTGTCAACAGAAAGAGCAAATTTCTTGCAAGATTCTGTGTTGCCGACCAAAGAGTGAGTTGTCAGTGAGAGCGAGTCATGCCGCCAAGAGAGTGAGTTGCGGCCAATCTTGTACGAGAAGGGAATAAATAGTTTGTACGAGGAGGTGCCGGAACTTGAGAATGTGGTAAGAGCCTCAAGTGGCGATAGTTGGAGTAAGCCGGTAGTAGTAGGCTAGGATGAAATCTGGGATGGGGTCGCCTCAGTTCTAGAGGTGTACAACTTAATTGGTCGGGTTGTAGTCAACCGGATATTAATCGCTTATTGGGTCAGGTTAAATGCACACTCCCTCTTTATCTTTGCTTCTTAATAGCTACAACATTGGCACATTCAGCATTACACAGTGATGAATGTCATGATAAGGCAAAAATCTACTTTCGGGTAAGGTTTACACTTTCCTTTTTGACATAAGAAAAGCATGTTATGCTTAAGTATTTATACCCTTAATTTTTGTTCTTTTTTATGTTTCTTGCTCCAAATTTGATGCTTATATCCTAAATATAACTTCTTCAAAAGCATGATATTCCACCTTTGAGGATGATATGTTTGGCATTGGTATCAGCATTCAGATTAACCCGCTGATGGTGATTTCTTAATTGCTAAATAAAGCTATTTGACATATACTTCATCTTGTATTTATAGGCTAATTTTTCTTATGTTTATCGAACTTATTTAGTTTTGGAAAAAAATAACTGCCTAATATGAGTAATCAGCAATTAATCTGATTACGCGCTCCAAACACCTGAACCGAGCATGTAATGAAGAAACCATGCAATTTAACCTTGGATAGAAATGGCAGAGTACGGAAGCAGCATAGATCATTTACTACTATTAAATTCATCAAAATTAACCATTTCCTTATTGTATCAACATATATAATCAACTAATGGTCAATTTCCAAATAGAACTATGGAGAGAAGCGTATGAATCTAGAGGATTTAGGAATAATAGGACAAAAGAGATAAAATGATATGTAACTTTAGCAAAAGTACAGTACTTAAGAGTAATTCACGCTGATAACAAAGAGATGATTTGAAGCGATCATTTACATTAAACAGTGAGGTCAAGCAGGTTCATAGAATAAGATCATGATAATTAAGGAAATAACTTTATGGTGTTATTTGACTGAAGTATACCCTTGAAATGCATAAAAATAATTGTGATTGTATAGGACCAACCATGCTTTGTACTTCAAGACGTATGACAATCAAGAAACATATTCAGAGAATAACTGTAGCGTAAAAGAAAATGTTGAGATAGATGCACCTAATTAAGTATAATTAAATTGTTGAGAAATCAATTCATTTGTGGGAAGAATAAGTAAATTAAATGAGGAAAGATAAGGGAAGAATAGGTAACTCCAAAGGGAGTCCGGAAGATGCACTGCTCAGGAATGAGAGCCACAGTTGAAGACTGTTAGAACAGGCATAAACCAAAATAAACATGGATTACGTGAAAGCTGTTAATATTTAATATTTCAAGGAGACGACAGTTAATAAGGAAGAATAGGATTCATGTGGTGTTGGTATATTAGAATATTCTTGGTATATTTGTTGGTATATTAGAATATTCTTGGTATATTTGTTGGGATATTAGAATATTCTACAGGGGGGTTTTAATGGGGTATTAATGTAAGATGAAGGGTTGTAAGACTATAAATAGCCAAGAGATTATCAATAAAAAATATAACAATTACTCCAAAATATTCTACATGGTATCAGAGCCCAAACCTTAGCCACCATCTCCCAAGCCCTAGCCACCACCACCGCCACCGCCACCGCTGCCACACCGCCAGCCACCACCGCTGTCGCGCCGCCCGCCACCCCCACCGCAAAGCTGCGACTCCCGTGGAGCCTTCTACCGCGGTTCCTGGCCAAGTCACTTGCCTGCGTCCATCACAACTCCTGAGACACCTACACCACCACCACCAGATTCTCCTTCAGGTGATATCATTCTTCCTACTCCCACACCATTATCAGTACGGAGGACCACTCGCAGCAATGCGAAAAATCCTCCTAATAGATATGGTTGGGACTTTGCTCAGTTTGTTTCATATAATAACATCGCTTCTTCTCATGGAGCATTCATTGCATCTTTGGATAGTATTACTGTACCTAACAATTGGCAGGTTGCCAAGAACGATCCAAAGTGGACAGCAGCGATGCACGAGGAGTTAGGCGCTCTTGAGAAGAACAACACATGGGAACGGGTAAAACTGCCAGAGGGGAAGAGGGTAGTCGGATGCAAATGGGTCTTTACTGTGAAACAGAACCCAGATGGAAAAGTAGAGCGCTACAAGGCTCGACTGGTGGCAAAAGGATACAGTCAGACGTACGACATTGACTATAATGAGACCTTTGCACCAGTGGCAAAGAAGAACACCGTCAGGACCCTGATTTCTTTGGCAGCGAATGGTGGATGGATGCTACACCAACTGGATGTAAAAAATACGTTTCTTCATAGCGATCTAGTGGAGGAAGTGTACATGGAGATACCACCAGGATTCTGCACCGATAAGACAGTGGGCAAGGTCTGCAGGTTGAAGAAGTTCCTTTATGGACTGAAACAGTCTCCTCGAGCGCGGTTTGACAGATTCAGGAGGGCGTAATAGGGATAGGATATCAGCAGATCAATGCTGATCATACTGTGTTCTTTCGTTGGAGTGGAGGCCATATTACCATGCTTGCGATGTATGTGGACAATATGATTATCACAGGAGATGATGAGAAGGAGATTGCCCGACTCAAGGGGAAGCTTGGCAAGGAGTTCGAGGTGAAGCTGGATCAAGGAGCCAAGATGAACCTGTGGTGTGGCAACCAGTCAGCCATCAGTATCGTCAACAATCCAGTGCAGCATGACAGGACCAAACACATCGAGATCGATAGGTTCTTCATCAAGGAGAAGTTGGACCGTGGACTACTAGAGCTAGGTTATGTTCCAACCAAGGAGCATGTAGTAGACAGTATGACCAAGGGACTTAGCTCTGCAGATATGATTAGAGGATGTGACAAGATGGGCTTAGTGAATATCTTTCGCCCATCTCGAGGAGTGTTGGTATTTTAGAATATTCTTGGTATATTTGTTGGTATATTAGAATATTCTTGGTATATTTGTTGGGATATTAGAATATTCTATAGGGGGTTTTAATGGGATATTAATGTAAGATGAAGGATTGTAAGGCTATAAATAGCCAAGAGATTATCAATAAAAAATATAACAATTACTCCAAAATATTCTACATGTGGCCAATACAAAAAAGGGGGGAATAAAGGCTTTGTTGATGTCGGTGTCCTAGAGGTGTGAATAGAATAGTATCAAGAGTTCAAGAAAGAGATTTCCCGATCTAATTAAATTCTCCCTGTCAGCACTCAGCATTGAAGTTTTTGAGGGGCAGAGATCTCTGTTACCCGGACTCCCTACTTTAAGGAGAAGTACCCGTGTCGACCCGATAGAACATAGTTATGGGTACGGGATCCGTATCCTATCCTCTATGGTGACAATCGGATCATTCATGGTGACAATCGGGAGATGTAGTGAAATAGTAGTTTATTTTAATGTGGTAGTAAAATAGATAGTTTATTTTAATATGGTAGACTAGTAAAGTAATAAAGGAGTTGAAGGGGCGGTCTCTTAGGAACTTATTCAACTAGTTCAGTAAAGTTTACTATTAGTTTATAATTACAGGTTGTCTTTTTATGAAATCTTGCAAATTTATTTACAAGATGTGTCTTTTTATGAAATCATGCAAATTTAATTAGAGACTGTCTTTTTATGAAATCGTGTAAATTTATTTACATGTCTTTTATGAAGGCATGCAAATTTAATTACATGTATTGCTTGAGGTCCTTGTCTTTTATGAGACAACTCTACAATATTTGACCAAATCTCTGCAGTCAAAAGGAATGATTTTCCTATAGTAGGTAGACCTATATATCTTAGCTTATTCAAAACTCATGTAATCAAGGACTCACCCTCAATGTCCCCTAGACTGTAAAATCCAACTGTTAGAGATAAGAGACTGTAAAATCTAACTGTTAGCTATAAGGAATTCTCTCTTTTTACTAAAGTAAGTAAAAAAAGGACAAATCGAATCACATCCCTCAAAAAGTATATTGTGCACGATTAACTATTGTCAATTTTCAGTAGAAATATAGGAAGATCATGCTTAATGACATTCTGTTAAATAAACTGTAATACGGGGATTCCATGTTTTGTCTGAAGGATCTAAACTTGAAAATAATTATTAGTCACAGCCAATACTAACCTGAAGCACTTGAGAATAATTGTTAATCATTCTCAGTAATTAGTATTCAAACTTCATACTAATTACTAACAATACCAAAAAAACATTTAGTTTAACGATAACCTGGGATATGATTCTGAACAGTAGCTGACAAACATTCATATTAGTGTCAATGCATGAGTTGCTTGATTGAAGAATTGAGAAGACAGTTAAGGAAACCTACTGCCAAGTCACGTCTTTTATCATCAGCAGCAAGAGCTGAACTGCTGCCTGGTTCAGCCATAATTCCATCATGAAAACTTAAAGTTTCCCCTCCTTTTTCCTGTTTAGCAGCATCCTCGGCGGCTCTTTTTGCAGCAGCTTCTTGCCTTGCCCTTTCCTCTTCCGTTGAAACCGTAAGTGCAAGAGCTATCTCAGGATCTATATTAGGATCCACACCAAAATCAAATCCAGACATGCCACCAGCTGCAGCTGCAGCAGCCTCAGCAGCAAAACCACTCCCTCCCTCCCCATCACCAGTAAAGATAGGTGTGCTGAACATGAAGCATGGATCAGTTAATGTGCAAAATCATGGCCCAGAAGAAAGTATGGTAACATTGAGTAACAAATATTATCATCAGGCACCTTATAAGAACATCTGAAAGAGCCCTTGGGCCAGGAGGAACATGAACTATGTGGCTGCTGCCGTTATTATTTACAGCAGCAACAAGAGCCTCCAGTTTTTCAGATTTTTCATCATCGGCTTCTCCAAAATCGACAACATCGAGAGAGACGCTGTTTTCCTTTAACTTCTTTCCAATTCCTTCCAGTGTCTTCTGGTCGTATTTAACTGGACTGCCACATGGAGAAACATGAAAAGTAAACAACAAAATAATAGCACAAGCATAAGAAACACCATTGAGTATAATCAACCTTCCAGCAAAAACTATGATCCTCTGTTGCTGGTTCTTATTCTGACGATGTTTAAGAGCCAATTGTGCAATTTGGATACCTCTGGTTAGGTCAATCTCGCCACCAATCTGAAGATCTGGGTGTAAAAATTGATAAACAGTGACAAAGACATGTCAAGAAATTTAAGTGTTGGTAAAAGAACTTTTACATCTAAGCAAATGCATGGAAAATACTATATTTTTGCCGCCATTGCGTAATACCATTACATAGTCATGCGGAACAAGACTATAACTGATCCTAGTTGGTGCAACTCACGTCAGGCAATCAAAGATTAGCAACAAATTAAACTAATATGAAACACTTATTAATTATCTTACAGAAAATAGCCCTGGCAGATCTCAGAATAATCCATTAATAACAAGATAATAGATCAAATTTACCAAAGAGCACAAATCCACTCCTCACCTCGTGATATTTGAACTTAATCTACTACTATCAATAGCCTTCAAATTGAAGGTTCGTTCAAAGCTATGTTGCACAAGTACGGATACAAATAAGGACACAACAGACATTTTTAAATAGGCACAACTTAGTCGCATATGCAATACGAATATAGACAGGCATATGGGGCATATGGGTACGGACAGGATTCGGATAAGAGTACCATTTTGTCGTGTCCGTGCAACATAGGCTCCAAGGAACCCAATGATAAAAGCTTCAACCCTAAAGGGGACTCAACATGCACTATGAGCTCAATGACTTTTGTCGTGTCCGTGCAACATAGGTTCCAAGGAACCCAACGATCAAGCTTCAACCCTAAAGGGGACTCAACATGCACTATGAGCTCGATGACGATGGACATGTCCGATGGCGGGTCGCGAAGAGACCGGATAGAGAACCCTGCATGTAAGCGGGTTGGTTACGCACATTTCTCGACAAAATCAAAACCCAAGAGTGTCACGACCCGATCCCAATAATCTGGGTCCAGTCGGATCATGCCCAGCCTGCACCGTTGTGAGACGGCGGCAGTAAGCTGTATCAATCCGTAGTAACACACAGACATCCAGAATACATGAAGGAAATTCAATTTTTTATTGCTAAGTCTGAGAGAGAAATTCATTTACAATCAAAGATCAAACAAAACATGGTCCAGGGTTATTACTTCAACCCTGATTATTACAATTTGGAAATGAAAGGGGAACAACTAAACATCGGCCTCCTGGCTAGGTTCCGCTAGGGCTTCAGTACTCTGGTCCGGACCATAAAAGGTATCATACTCATCATCGTCACCGCAATCACCTAAAATTGTTAATCTCCAGTCAGGAGGGAGCAAGAACATATATCCAATTCCAGCATCTTAATAATAATTAAAATGATGCAATGAAATAGTTTTGAACAATATTTATATTTTTGTATGCAACAAATATGAGACAAGAACAGTAAATGTCGATGAAGCAATGATGACAAACTACAATCACTAAAGTGTTTTGAGAAAGGTAGCATTCCGTGGCCGGCTGGGGTTGGAGGCAATCTGTGTTCGCGTGAACACGGTGCGGCGTCAGTCCAGTGAGGTTGGACTTCAGCTATCCACAATGAGGCAATAAGGGGGCTTTGACCACGGGTGCTAACTTTTCTCCCCAGTTCCCAAGGCAATAGTCAATGAGTCAATGAGTCAATGAGTCAATCAATCAGTCAATCAGTCGGTTCCGTGAAATCAAGTGTCGTCCCAATATATCTATATGACATGCAACATATTTAATTACAACTAAAATACCGGTTTTGAATTATATGAAACTTGCCTGGAGTTGGTTGGTGACGCGAGTGAGAAGTCGCGACGGTCTCAACCTTAGTTACAGGGACCTACAATTATTAATAATCTGGTTTTAGAATTAAACAAAGGGTTTTAATCTGTCTTGATTAGTTAACTAAGTTAATGATTTAAATCCAACGATCGATTAAAATAATAATAATAATTTGTATTAGTGATTTAGTAAAACAAAAACCCTTTTTTTTTTTAATAATAATAAACTTATTTATTTTATCGTAGAAAATATTTTATGGTAAAATATCGTTTTGTTTCTGATAGGATAAAAATAGGAAAGAACGATTATAATAAAATAAAATTCGTTTGTTTTTAGCAATCAATTTTATTTCTAATAAACTAAGCTTAGGGGAAAAATATTACTAAATTTTTATTTTGGTAATAATACAAATCAATTTGTAAGAGAATAATATTTTTGGGAAAACTTATTCGAATACTAACATATTATATTTGAATACTAAAATCATTTCAGAATTATATATTAAATAATTACTAATTAGTATTTAAATACTAAAAAATCATTTCGGAAATTATCTATTAAACAATTACTAATTTATGTAATATTTAATAAGGTTTTTATTTTATTATATATATAAAATTAATATACGTATTGAGGATCGTTGCATTAAATCGTTAATTAATTAACAATCAAAACTAACAATCATTAATCTACTAATTAACTATAAACTATCAAATTCTAAGCTATCCCGGGATTGACAGAGCTTTATTCTGTCAGTCCCGGTCGGACAGGGTAGCGGTTTTGGAAGGGACAGCACGCTCTGATAGGGGCACCTACCGGGAAACTGATGGAGGAGCACCGAGGGGAGGCCTCGGACTCGGGATCGGGGTATTTCGAGTCCGATACGCGATTCTGCGTCCGTATCGCGTCTTGGACGCGTGTCCTGGCTCGTAACCGCGTTTGGGTCGTGTCCGCGTGTCCTGCTGGCGGTGTCCGGCCTAGGGGCTTCTGGCGAGCCGGCGGAGGCGGCCAGAGGGTGAGTTGGCCGGCGGCGGTCGTCGGCCTGGCGGTGCACGGCGGGGAGTGGATTCGAGGGGCGGCCGGAGTGGTTTACTGTGAGGAGGAGAGAGGAGAGGAAAGGGGAAGCTCTCGGCGGGTGGAGCGGCGTCGTCCGGAGGAGAGGAGGAGGGGTTCGCCGGCGCTGGGGAAGGGGACGGAGGTGGCTGCCGGAGCTAGGGCACGGTGGGGAGTTAGGGCTAGGGTTTAGGGGACGAGGCGGAGGTGAAAGAGAGGGGGATTTATAGGGGTTTGGCTGGGGCGAGGCCGGGCGTCGTGGCCGCGGGATCCGGAGAGGCGCGGTCGACGTGGGGGCGGTTAGCCGGAAATCGCGGCGGCCGGCGGATTTACGGGGAGAGGGAGTCGTGGGAGAGGGTGAGGGTGAAGCGGGTCCGGGTCGGGCGCGGATCCGGTCAGGCCGACCCGCCCGACCCGCTAAGCGTAGGGCTGGGCCGGTTGAGCCAATGGGCTCGGCCCACTGGGCCGGGCCGGGCCCTAAACGAGAAAAAAAATAAATAAATAAATAATAATAATAATAATAATAATAATTAACAGAATTAATTAATTAATTATAAAAATAGTTTTTAGGCTTTTAAAAATAGGTCTGAGGCCCAATAAAATCCCAGAAAATTACCCTAAGTCCGGTTTTCTATTTTACACCCAAAAATGTTATTTTCATGATATTTTAATATTGTTTATTAACAATTAAAAATCGTTTAATGATTGAAAACCATGATTTTAATCACAGAAAAATTCCCGAAAATTTCCCGAAAATGGGGAAAAATCCAAGATTTAATAATTAGGGAAATTCAGGGGGTTTACAACCTACCCAACTTATAAAAATTTCGTCCTCGAAATTTACTACAATTGAAGGGAGAACAAAGGTAGACATGCCTTAAAACAGATGAGGGTACTTCTGCCTCATCTCAGCCTCTCGTTCCCAGGTGGATTCGCCTGGGGAGTGGTGGAGCCACTGAACTTTGACCAGTGGAATCACGGTGTTCCGCAACTGCTTTTCCATACGGTCTATGATCCTTACTGGCTGCTCTGGTACTGTAAGACTTGGTCCAATCTCCAACTCTGAATGATCCAGGATGTGGCTCGGGTCCGGAATGTAACGCCTCAGCTGCGATACATGGAAGACGTTGTGTACGCCTTCAAGATTAGGTGGTAACGCCACTCTGTATGCCACCTCTCCAACTCTGCTCAATATCTCGAATGGGCCGATATACCTGGGACTAAGTTTCCCAGCTCTGCCAAAACGGATAGTTCCTCTGGTGGGGGAGATCTTGACGAAGACACTATCACCTGCTTCGAACTCCACAAGTCGGCGACGGCTGTCAGCCCAATGCTTCTGACGATCTTGAGCCACCCGAAGTCTGTCTCTGATCACCTTGACTTTTTCAGCCGCATCTGTAATCATCTCAGGTCCCAGCATGACTCGTTCTCCTACGTCGTCCCAAGCCAAGGGAGTGCGGCAACGACGTCCATACAGAGCCTCAAAAGGAGTCATGCCGATGCTGGCCTGGTAGCTGTTGTTGTAAGCAAACTCTACCAAGTGTAGGTGGTCCTCCCATGATCCTCCAAAATCCAGGACGCAAGATCTCAGCATATCCTCTAACGTCTGGATGGTTCTCTCTGACTGTCCGTCAGTCTGTGGGTGATATGCAGTGCTGAACTTCAGTTGGGTCCCCAGACTCTCTTGCAAACTCTTCCAGAAGTGAGAAGTAAAGCGGCTGTCTCGGTCTGATACAATGCTCACAGGAACTCCATGTATCCGGACGATTTGTCTCATGTATAGGGCAGCTAGCTTCTCGGTGGATAAACCAACCTTGAAGGGAATGAAGTGGGCAGACTTAGTCAATCTGTCTACGATCACCCAAATAGCGTCCTTCCCTCCTTGGGATCGAGGCAATCCTGACACAAAATCCATAGTGATGTGCTCCCATTTCCATTCTGGAATGGGCAGCGGCTGAAGAAGTCCTGCTGGTCTTTGTCTATCTGCTTTCACCTGCTGGCAGATCAAGCATCTGCCAACGAATTTTGAGACATCCTTCTTCATTCCATACCACCATACGTGCTCCCGTATATCTCGGTACATCTTATTTGCTCCAGGGTGGATGGAATACTGTGAGCGATGCGCTTCCTGCATCAGCTGTTCCCTCAATTCACCAGCAGGTACACAAAGTCTGGTGCCATTCCTCAGTGTTCCGTCGTCTGAAATAGAGAATCCCTCCAGTGTGCCAGCTAACACTTGGTCCCTGAGCTTGCACAATGCTCCGTCCTCGAATTGAGTCGCCTTGATTTTGTCTATCAAGCTAGACTGCACTTGCAAATGCATCATGGGGAAGTCAACGCCGGGTACTATTGCTTCCCGTCCAAGCTTCTTCATTTCCTCTGCAGGCAATACGAGTTCTAAACCCAGCTTCTCCATGTCCTCCAGTAGGTACCGATCGGTTGTCAAGAACATCGCCATCGGATATCGACTAAGTGCGTCGGCGACCACATTAGCCTTTCCGGGATGGTACTGTAGGCTGATATCAAAGTCCTTCATGAGCTCCAACCATCGTCTCTGACGCATGTTGAGCTCCTTCTGTGTAAAGACATACTTGAGACTTTTGTGGTCCGTGTATATCTCTACTCTTTCGCCGTACAGGTAGTGCTTCCACAGCTTCAAGGCGAAGATGACTGCTGCTAGCTCCAGGTCATGCGTCGGGTAGTTCTTCTCATGAGTCCGTAATTGCCGGGAAGCATAAGCAATTACCTTTCCATGTTGCTGGAGCACACATCCTAATCCTTTGCCGGACGCGTCGCTATAAATTGAGAATCCTCCTGATCCTGAGGGTAGCGACAAAATTGGTGCTGTTGTTAGCCTTCTCTTCAGCTCTTCAAATGACGCCTGGCACGCTTCGGTCCAGACGAACTCTTCATTCTTCCTGGTTAGCTTGGTCATGGGCTCAGCAATCTTTGCAAAGTCCTTCACGAATTTTCTGTAATATCCAGCTAAGCCCAAGAAGCTTCTGATCTCTGCAACTGACCTGGGAGTATTCCATGTTTCCACGGCAGCTATCTTCTTGGGGTCCACTGATATGCCTTCTCCTGTGACAACATGGCCGAGAAAGTCCACCTTGTCTAAGAAGAATTCACACTTGGACAATTTTCCATATAGCTTCTCCTTTCTGAGGGTTTCCAAAACTATCCTCAAATGCTGCTCGTGTTCTTCCTTGGTCTTCGAATAGATCAGAATGTCGTCAATGAAGACAACGACAAACTGGTCCAGGTATTTTTGGAAGACCTTGTTCATGAGATTCATGAACACTGCTGGGGCATTGGTAAGACCAAAGGGCATGACCAAGAATTCAAATTGTCCATACTTGGTGTTGAATGCCGTCTTTGGAATATCTTCCTTCCTCACCTTGATTTGATGGTAACCCGATCTGAGGTCTATCTTCGAGAAAACCTTAGCTCCACTCAGCTGGTCGAAGAGATCGTCGATCCGGGGCAGCGGGTACTTGTTCTTGATAGTGATGTTGTTCAATGCCCGGTAGTCTATGCACATTCTGACTGTCCCATCCTTCTTGGGTACAAACAAGACTGGTGCACCCCAGGGTGAGGCACCGGTCCTGATGAATCCTTGCGCCTGAAGCTCGTCAATCTGGTCTTTCATTTCCTTGGACTCCTTGGGATTCACTCGGTAGCAGCGTTGGGAGATTGGTGCTGCGCCAGGTATAAGATCGATCGAGAATTCCACATCTCGATCAGGGGGTAGCCCTGGAAGATTGTCTGGGAAGACGTCTATAAATTCCGCTATGAGAGGATGAGGGGGTCCGGTTTCTTCAGTGATGGATGTGTAAGACACACACTCCACTCCTTCAGGTGCTCGAATCACTTTGAGTTTAGGTCCTCCAGGTGGATCTAGAGTTACGCAGCCTTCTCGACAGTCTATCAGAGCATGATGTTGACTAAGCCAATCCATGCCCAAGACTACGTCATAGTTTGGCAGAGGCATTATTAGGAACTGAGTCTGAAACTCATGTCCTGAGATAGTGACTGGGCAGCTACACGTCTCACTAATGGGTATTGGTCCTCCACCAGTCATAACTCTACAGATTATCTTACTTATGCCAGTAACTAGATGGTGTGCAGAAATGAAGTTTGCAGATATAAAACTGTGTGATGCTCCAGAATCAAATAATGCTAAGGCAGGGTGCGAATGAAGTAGAATGGAACCTGCGATGACATCTCCTTCCGTCTCGGGTTCAGCTTCTGGCTCTTCCACAGTCAAGGCAAAAGCTTGCCCGGCTCTGTGCTGGTTGTAGCGCTGCTGCTGGGTAGGCAGTGGACCTCTCTGCGGTCCAGCTCCAGTTTTGTTGTATGCCGTGGGGCAGTCCTTCACTTGATGGGTGGCAGACCCACAAGCAAGGCAGTGTCCCAATTTCTTCCTGCAGATCTCTGCGGTATGACCTGGCCTTTTGCAGTAGACGCAGTTGACCGCCTTTGGTTGGTTGTACTGATGCGCTTTGTTGGCCGCTGCTGGCTGTTGTTGCTGGGACTGCTGGGGATAGGAGGGCCTATTGTTGTTGTTGCTGTGCCTCTTGTTGTTGCCCTGATAGTTGTTGCTTGACCCTGGATGCTCCCTCTTGGATCGAGCAGGTGAACTGGCCTCTACATCTTGGGCCACCTTCAACATCTTGTCATAAGTCTTCGCACCGTTAGCAGCTACTAAGGTGCGGATCTCTTCACGTAGTCCGTGCCGGAACTTCTTAGCACGTTCCACAGGGTTGTCCACCAGGTGGCTTGCAAACCTGCCAAGCCTGTTGAACTCAGCCGCATATTCTTCAATTGAGCGGTCTCCTTGCTTCAGATCTTGAAACTGTCTTCCCATAGCTTCGAGGGCAGCCTCTGGAAAGAACTTCCGCTTGAACTGCTTCTTGAATAGCCGCCAGGAAATCCCTCCAGCTCGAAATCTTGGCTCGTTGCGGTACCAAATGTTAGCCAAATCTCTCAGCTGGAGTGCTACGGCCTCAACCATGAGGTCGTCTGGGAGTCGAGCGACGCTGAGGAGTCGCTCCATATCATCTAGCCACTCGTCTGCGTAGATGATGCCTTCGGTCCCCTTGAAGGGACGCGGGTCCAACTTCTTAAAGTTTTCTACAGTTCCAACCTTTACCTGGATAACAGGTTTGTGGTTAGACTAGAAATTCATTAGTGGAATCCAAGCTTTTAAATCCTTAATTACCTTGGCAGGCTCCTGTTCTGACCGGGATGTTCCTAGCGCTGCCATGGCTACATTATGGGCGTTCTCCATGCCCTCTCTCATAATCGCGGTCTGCTCGCGATTTGCTTCAGCTTGGGCCCTCTGGGCTTCAAGAACTCCTCGTAGCAGGCCTACGAGTTCAGCGGGGTCCACTGGCACAGGTGGTGCAACAGGAGGAGTCACATCGGCTGGAATCGATGTGGTCCTGGGAGGAATGGGTGGAGCTGCATGCACTACTGAAGTGTAGGCAGCGCGGGGAGCTCTTGCAGCATGGGGGCGATCTGTGAGCTGCAACGGAGAGGGGTCGGACTGAGCTTGATTTGGGGTGTGCTCAGAAGACGAAGCCTCATCTTCTGCTGGGCCGGAACGGGTTGTCTTTCCTCGTGCCATCTTCTGGAAGGTTTAGGAAGCAAGCATAAGCAAGGTAACCTATGTTCTATAAGCAAGCCAAAATAATTGTACATATGTATAGATAGAAGAATTTGGTCCTATGATGTGACAGTTTGAAATTTTCTCAAGAATTCTAAGTGTTCTAATTGTTTCTAGAGTCTGTTTTCCTAAAGTCATACTAAACCTAAAGTCAAAGGCAAGTCGGTTTGTTTGGCTAGCCTAAGTTGACTAGACCAAAGGTTGTAAACTAGACCTGCGTGGGCCACCACTGAAAACATGTCACGACCCGATCCCAATAATCTGGGTCCAGTCGGATCATGCCCAGCCTGCACCGTTGTGAGACGGCGGCAGTAAGCTGTATCAATCCGTAGTAACACACAGACATCCAGAATACATGAAGGAAATTCAATTTTTTATTGCTAAGTCTGAGAGAGAAATTCATTTACAATCAAAGATCAAACAAAACATGGTCCAGGGTTATTACTTCAACCCTGATTATTACAATTTGGAAATGAAAGGGGAACAACTAAACATCGGCCTCCTGGCTAGGTTCCGCTAGGGCTTCAGTACTCTGGTCCGGACCATAAAAGGTATCATACTCATCATCGTCACCGCAATCACCTAAAATTGTTAATCTCCAGTCAGGAGGGAGCAAGAACATATATCCAATTCCAGCATCTTAATAATAATTAAAATGATGCAATGAAATAGTTTTGAACAATATTTATATTTTTGTATGCAACAAATATGAGACAAGAACAGTAAATGTCGATGAAGCAATGATGACAAACTACAATCACTAAAGTGTTTTGAGAAAGGTAGCATCCCGTGGCCGGCTGGGGTTGGAGGCAATCTGTGTTCGCGTGAACACGGTGCGGCGTCAGTCCAGTGAGGTTGGACTTCAGCTATCCACAATGAGGCAATAAGGGGGCTTTGACCACGGGTGCTAACTTTTCTCCCCAGTTCCCAAGGCAATAGTCAATGAGTCAATGAGTCAATGAGTCAATCAATCAGTCAATCAGTCGGTTCCGTGAAATCAAGTGTCGTCCCAATATATCTATATGACATGCAACATATTTAATTACAACTAAAATACCGGTTTTGAATTATATGAAACTTGCCTGGAGTTGGTTGGTGACGCGAGTGAGAAGTCGCGACGGTCTCAACCTTAGTTACAGGGACCTACAATTATTAATAATCTGGTTTTAGAATTAAACAAAGGGTTTTAATCTGTCTTGATTAGTTAACTAAGTTAATGATTTAAATCCAACGATCGATTAAAATAATAATAATAATTTGTATTAGTGATTTAGTAAAACAAAAACCCTTTTTTTTTTTAATAATAATAAACTTATTTATTTTATCGTAGAAAATATTTTATGGTAAAATATCGTTTTGTTTCTGATAGGATAAAAATAGGAAAGAACGATTATAATAAAATAAAATTCGTTTGTTTTTAGCAATCAATTTTATTTCTAATAAACTAAGCTTAGGGGAAAAATATTACTAAATTTTTATTTTGGTAATAATACAAATCAATTTGTAAGAGAATAATATTTTTGGGAAAACTTATTCGAATACTAACATATTATATTTGAATACTAAAATCATTTCAGAATTATATATTAAATAATTACTAATTAGTATTTAAATACTAAAAAATCATTTCGGAAATTATCTATTAAACAATTACTAATTTACGTAATATTTAATAAGGTTTTTATTTTATTATATATATAAAATTAATATACGTATTGAGGATCGTTGCATTAAATCGTTAATTAATTAACAATCAAAACTAACAATCATTAATCTACTAATTAACTATAAACTATCAAATTCTAAGCTATCCCGGGATTGACAGAGCTTTATTCTGTCAGTCCCGGTCGGACAGGGTAGCGGTTTTGGAAGGGACAGCACGCTCTGATAGGGGCACCTACCGGGAAACTGATGGAGGAGCACCGAGGGGAGGCCTCGGACTCGGGATCGGGGTATTTCGAGTCCGATACGCGATTCTGCGTCCGTATCGCGTCTTGGACGCGTGTCCTGGCTCGTAACCGCGTTTGGGTCGTGTCCGCGTGTCCTGCTGGCGGTGTCCGGCCTAGGGGCTTCTGGCGAGCCGGCGGAGGCGGCCAGAGGGTGAGTTGGCCGGCGGCGGTCGTCGGCCTGGCGGTGCACGGCGGGGAGTGGATTCGAGGGGCGGCCGGAGTGGTTTACTGTGAGGAGGAGAGAGGAGAGGAAAGGGGAAGCTCTCGGCGGGTGGAGCGGCGTCGTCCGGAGGAGAGGAGGAGGGGTTCGCCGGCGCTGGGGAAGGGGACGGAGGTGGCTGCCGGAGCTAGGGCACGGTGGGGAGTTAGGGCTAGGGTTTAGGGGACGAGGCGGAGGTGAAAGAGAGGGGGATTTATAGGGGTTTGGCTGGGGCGAGGCCGGGCGTCGTGGCCGCGGGATCCGGAGAGGCGCGGTCGACGTGGGGGCGGTTAGCCGGAAATCGCGGCGGCCGGCGGATTTCCGGGGAGAGGGAGTCGTGGGAGAGGGTGAGGGTGAAGCGGGTCCGGGTCGGGCGCGGATCCGGTCAGGCCGACCCGCCCGACCCGCTAAGCGTAGGGCTGGGCCGGTTGAGCCAATGGGCTCGGCCCACTGGGCCGGGCCGGGCCCTAAACGAGAAAAAAAAAAAAAAAAAAAAATAATAATAATAATAATAATAATTAACAGAATTAATTAATTAATTATAAAAATAGTTTTTAGGCTTTTAAAAATAGGTCTGAGGCCCAATAAAATCCCAGAAAATTACCCTAAGTCCGGTTTTCTATTTTACACCCAAAAATGTTATTTTCATGATATTTTAATATTGTTTATTAACAATTAAAAATCGTTTAATGATTGAAAACCATGATTTTAATTACAGAAAAATTCCCGAAAATTTCCCGAAAATGGGGAAAAATCCAAGATTTAATAATTAGGGAAATTCAGGGGGTTTACAAAGAGGCTACTTGATTTTCAGTGGCTCTCGATAAAAGTGATATGCTCTAGGAGCCAATAAGAACATATAATAAACATGCTCATTATAAAAATATACATTTCATACGTCTTTCTATTTGCCATACTTTCTTGATTTACTTCAAAACTGGTTCGCAAGTTAGAATCCAAAATGGTTCTAAATTGGTTATTTGGTCGGTTATCCGATTGAGTCAAATCAAATTTGAACTTGCTTCCAACTTGATGATAAAAAATGTGAGACTCTTGAGAGCTGCATTTCCTGATTAAATCTATTTATCAATCTGCTATTCAAAAATTGATCAACGTTGTTCAACGCAATATCGTCCTTGTCAGGTCTATATGTTGTCTCGATGTCGAAGGCAGTAGCACCGAAGCCAAAGATCATCAGCATCGCTCTCACCGCCTCCACGTCAACACTGAGTTGGGTTTCAAGTAAAAAAGACCCCGAGCATTGAGAATTGAGACCCGATGCGACCCCATCATGTCATTCGAAAATCGGGTAATATCCATCAATTAAAAGTTTGTTGTTTATCTTTTTGCATTCTGTTATAGATATATCTGATAATAATAAATGATTGTTCACATATCTTTTAAAGCTTCGTACCTAATTTGTTCTAAATCCCTAAATTTCATATTGTCACTTGGGTAAATTCTTTCTTTTGGGTCTTGTTCCGCGTCAAATTGATAGTATAGGTTAAGAAAATTTTGACACGTAGTTGAAGTCACAATAAGTATAATAATGTCTATCCAAGAATTTCTAGTAGTTGTATAAGATTTGATGAACTTGAAACTAACATCCAACAAATTATGAATCCATTGTGATTGAAATGCGTGAGTTTCACACCAAAGTGAATCAATGTAGTAAACTACTTCCAAAAAGTAGCCAAAACCCAAACCTGTCATAGATATTGATTTGCATCAATTAATTGAACCTTTAGTGAACTTATTAAAGTTGGGTCACCGGTTAAGTTTTTGTTGAAGTTTAAATGAAAGAATAAATTTTGAACTTTATATATCATCTTAGAAGAACTTAATAGGTCATTTAGTGAGTTGTCTCTGATTCTACTAGATCAACTACTTGATACAAATTTAAGAGTTTTGAAATGGTCTCTACCCTCCAACATGTGACCCATTAGTATTATACTTTTGTTGCAGACTATTATAATTTAAGTTAAGTTTGGAGATAGAGAGGAGAAGGGAAAGTAGGAGAAGAGAGAATATGAGAAAGGAGATTACAAGGGCCTTAAACCCTAGGTTGCATCTCATGTCTATTTATATTGATATGCAATACACCCACAATTACTATTATACCCTCATATGATAATAACAAAATAAAATAACTCTAACACCCTCCCTCAAACAGGAGCATATAGATCAGACATGCCCAGCTTGCTACATAAATCAAAAAATGGACCACGAGCAAGTGGTTTGGTGAGGATATCACTTAATTGATTCTCTGATCGAACATAAGGAGTGACAATCTGTTTCTTCAGCAACAAATCACGAACAAAATGACAATCCACCTCGATATGCTTCGTGCGCTCATGAAACACCGGATTACTTGCGATAAACATTGTCGACTGATTATCACAATACATCTCCATCGGAATAGGAATCATAATTTCCATTTCATAAAGAAGAGACTGCACCCACATTATCTCAGAAGTTGTATGAGCCATCGCACGGTACTCAGCCTCTGCACTAGAACGAGCCACAATATTCTGCTTCTTAATACGCCACGTGACAAGATTGCCACCCACAAACGTACAATAGCTAGAAGTAGACCTCATATCACTGCGACTGCCTGCCCAATCAGCATCACTGAACCCAGTCACCGTAAGCAACTGGAAAGGTTTGTACAACAAACTCTTTCCATATGCACCCTTCAAGTATCGAAGAATGCGAGAGATAGCCTCCCAATGTGGTTGCCGAGGGGCATGCATAAACTGACTAACTACTCCAACTGCATATGTGATGTCTGGTCGAGTAACAGTAAGATATATAAGTTTGCCACCCAAACGTCTATAATATCCAACATCCTCAAATAACTCTCCCCTGTCAGCATCAAGCTTGTCATGATAATCCATAGGAGTCTCAACTGGCCGACACTCCAACATCCCAGTCTCGGAGAGCAAGTCTAGAACATACTTGCGTTGTGACAGATACACACCCTTCTTAGATCGAGCAATCTCGATTCCAAGAAAATATCGAAGAAGTCCCAAATCCTTAGTATGAAACTGACGACTAAGGTAGGCCTTCAACATAAATAATCAACACGATAATACCTGCTGAGGAAGAATGGCAAAATACTGAATGATCTGATGTGGTACCCCGAAAGCCATACTGAATGAGAACTGAACTGAACTTGTCAAACCAAGCACGAGGTGACTGTTTCAGTCCATATAATGCTTTCTTCAATCGACATACGAGTTTTTTATTTTCTGCTACAACATATCCCGGTGGTTGATCCATATAAACCTCCTCCTGTAATCACCATGCAAGAAAGCATTCTTTATATCCAGCTGATATATAGGCCATTGGTGATTAACCGCCACAGAAATAAGAATCTGAACTGAATTCAGCCGAGCCACTGGAGAGAAAGTCTCCATATAATCTATGTCATATGTCTGAGTATACCCTTTGGCAACCAACCGTGCCTTGAGGCTCAACAGAACCATCAAGGTGATACTTAACAGTGTACACCCATCTACAACCCACTGTTTGCTTTCCAACAGGAAGTGATGTAAGCTCCCAAGTCTGATTTTAATGTAAAGCATACATCTTCTCATCCATTGCACTTTTCCAACCAGAAGATGACATAGCCTGCTTGTAAGTTTTGGGAATAAAAATAGAAGACAATGAAACAGCAAATGCATGAAAAGATGATGAAGCACGGTGTAATGAAACATAGTTAGAAATGGGATGCTTGTTCTTTGTGGTACAAAGGCGTTGTCTTTTTCTGAGAGCAATAGGAAGATCATCTGGATCTGTGGTGATGGGAGCAGAAATCTCAGGCACAGAAGATGATTGGTTGAAGGCTGAATTCTGCAGAACCACTGGCCTGTCCTTGGATCTCTGATAAACCTGTAAATGGGACAGAAATTGATTCAGGAATGACCGAAAGTGGTATGAAAGATATCAAATCTGTTGTAAAAGGAATACAACGGTCTCCTGAAGGAAAAAAAAGGGTAGACTCAAAGAATGTAACATCCGCACTGACATAATATTTGCGTGACTGTGGACTGTAACAACGATAACCTTTGAGTACGGGGATAACCAAGAAAGACACACTTCAGAGATCTAGGAGCCAACTTATCTCGATTAGGTTCCAAGTTATGAATAAAATCGACACACCCAAACACTCGAGGAGATAAGGAAAAATGTGCTACATCTGTATGTAATATGGTAAATAGAACTTTGTTATTTAATACAGATGATGGCATGCGATTAATAAGATAACATGCAGTAAGAACGACATCTGCCCAATACTGTTTAGGGACATGCATATTGAACATGAGAGTTCGAGCCACATCTAAAATGTGTCGATGTTTGCGTTCGGTTATACAATTTTGTTGAGAGGTGTGGACACAACTGGTTTGATGAATCATACCACGATCAACACAGAAACTGTTCACAGAAGATTGAGTATACTCCAAAGCATTATCAGAATGCAGAATTTTAATACGTTTATCAAACTGAACATAGATTTCATTATAAAAGGTAGATAACACATTTGGAAACTCAGATCTTTCTTTCATTAAATAATAGCAAGTCATTCTGGAATAATCATCAATAAAAATAACAAAATACTGAAATCCTTTTGGACTTTTGACTCTAGACGGACCCCAAATATCAGAATGAACAAAATCAAAAGACTCTAATTGACGACTCTCACTACGACGAGGAAAGAAACTATGGTGATGCTTGCCTAACTGACAAGCCTCACATTCAAGACTAGAAACATGACTCAAACTAGGAACAACTTGACGCAACTTAGCCAAAGACGGATGTCCCAAACGATAATGCCACTGCAACGGAGAAGTAGAAACATAAGTGAAGGCCTTTCCAGGTAGATCCAAGTAGTACAGTCCATCTTTTTCATGCCCCGAAATCAATCATCTTCTTCGTCCTGAGGTCCTGAAAAATACACGAATTGGGAGAAAATGTCACAGAACATTAAAGAGATTTGGTTAACTGGCTCACAGATAACAAATTAAATGGAAAATTAGGCACATATAATGAATCAAATAATGATAGTGATTGAGTAGGGTGAATGACACCTTTCCCAAGCACAGGACGAGTAGACCCATCAGCCAAGATAATATTATGTTTTATGGAACTACGATTATGAAAGATATATGTTATACCAGACATGTGAGAGCTTGCTCCTGAGTCGATGACCCAAGAGGTGGATGGTGACTGGGTTGCCACAAAAGCAGGATTACCTATATGTGCCATGGTTGCAGTAGGTTGGGAGGTGGTACTAGCAAGCGCATTCAACTTCTGGAGGATCTGTTGAAATGGAGATGAGGTATCGGACGTTGAAGTCTGATTAAAACACGAAGTATCATCTCTGGGAGCAGAAGTGGTGACCTGCGACTGCATATTTTCATCATGCACTTGATGTGCATATTCTGGTTTGCCCCACTTGTCCCAACAATAGTCTTCTACATGACCGAGCATTCCACAATAGTTACACTTCCGTGGTTGACTACGGCCACCACCACCATCGCGGCCACCACCACGACCATTGTCTCTACCACCACGGCCTCCTCTTCGACCAAAACTACGACCACCATCTCTACCACCACGTTCAATACCACGTCCACCACCACGACCAACAGCACTAGAAACTAGGGCAGAAGAGTCAGTACTCGGCACCACATAACTCTGTCCCAGAAAAGAACGATTGAGACGGGAGAAAGTATCTGCCACCGTAGGTAACTGCTCTCCAACAAGGATTTGAGCTTTATAAGGTTCGAGCGCAGGATCCAAGCCGGCTAGGATAAGTGAAACATGAAACTCTTTCTTCTGTCTCCGAGCTTCCTTCAAATCAGTAGTAACAGGATGATATTGAAGCAGTTCCTCCCACAAAGCCTTCTTTGAAGCCAGATATTCATTCACAGGCTTCCCATTTTGCTTTGTATTGAACAATAACTCGTACAACTCATAGATACGGGTAACGTTTCGCTTCTGCGAATATGATTCTTCCAGAGATGCCCAAATATGTTTACTTGATTCACACTACTGAACATTAGCAGCGATATGTGGTTCCATACTATGCCACAACCACGACATAATGTATGCATCTGCACTCATCCAATCTTCATACTCAGCGGACATTTCAGGCAGGGGTTCTTCCGTCAAAAACTTCAACTTCTTCTTCGCCCTTAACACCACTTTCATAGACTTGGACCAGACAAGGTAGTTCACACCATTGAGTTTCACAGCCGTAATCGACTTTCCCAATTCATCATTATGAATAACAGTAAAAGGAGAACCACCTCCGCTACCACTACCACTATTAACCTCGCTAGAAGATTCGGTCCCCACCATACTTGTAGATGCAACAGAAAGACGAGGTCTTTGAAACCCTAGATCTCACAACGAACCTCAACCGACGACGAATAACCAACGGAGATCTGTAGAAATCTTAGATCTCATAAACGAACGACCACGAACAACGAACGATGAACGGCGAATCATGAAAAGTAGAAGAAAAACAGCCAAAAAAATAGTTCGATCGGCCCTGTCGTGGATGGGATGTACAGTACTTACAAATATATGCTCTGATACCAAGTTAAGTTTGGAGATAGAGAGGAGAAAGGAAAGTAGGAGAAGAGAGAATATGAGAAAGGAGATTGCAAGGGCCTTAAACCCTAGGTTGCATCTCATGTCTATTTATATTGATATGCAATACACCCACAATTACTATTATACCCTCATATGATAAATAACAAAATAAAATAACTCTAACAATTTATAAGACAACATTTTTGGGAGCTACATATAGAAAATATTTGTAAGACATAAGTTGCAGTTTATGCATTATGCTGATAGTGCAGCACCAAGAGTAATATTACTACTTTTACCTCCACTACCACCAACATAGTCGTAGAATTCCGCCGTCTTTCAATACTGTTTTCTAGAATACTCAGTGTTGACTAGTCCGTCGAAGCAGAGGCCCCATGGCCGCTTCGGGGTGGGCATCTCTCTCGAGATGATTCACCCGATATTACTCCGATCCTCAGAATTCAAAGTCATAAGTTTAGACTCTGAATTCGTCGAAAATGTGATGGTTGATTGAGAATCGTAATTGATGGGCCAGTACTGTTGAAACCTCAAAGTAACTTCTCAATCTTTTTCTAATACTATGTTTGCTTCGCTCTTCTTTCGAACACATGCTCAAAATAAGGCTTAAAAAAAGGCTTATCGAAAATCACCCCTTGAAAAGTCTTTCCCGACGAGGATAGGTTCATGAGATCAAGCCCGAAAGGAACATGTGAATTCTCCGACGGCGAATTAACAACATATGGGGCCTATGTATTCAATCTCTCGAGCCCCGAAGAAAAACCCCAAAAATTTGAAGCCAAGGAGATTGATGGATAGATATACCCATTCAAAATTTAGTTAGGATTTTTTTATCTATAAGATTTAATTACATGAGGCATTTTGAATACTAGTTATCAAGTTGCTATTTGGTCTCCTAAAATATGCTTGTAGAGATGCAATTTCTATTAAGCATATCTTTAGGATTAACTTATTTGAATTAAACATGTAGTTAGCTTTATCTTGCCTATATAGAGGCATGACTATAGTTGTAAAATATGAAGAGTTGATTGATGGATAAAAAAAAATTGAGTTTGATCTTAAAATTTGTCATCCCTAATTCAATGTAGTTATCAATCCACTCGTCAAAGATTGTTCCACACAAGTGCATCCTCACAACATCAATATGTCATCTTAGTGCACAAGATGTTATTGCCGAAGCAAAAGATCATCCCTATCACTTACGCCATCGCCAACATCGAGTTAGGTTTCGAATGCAATAACCCCCGAGTATCGATATTTGACACGACCTACACATCATTCCAAAATCTAGTAATAATAATTAAAGTCAATTGTATCTGTTTATATTAATGTTACAATTATTTGTAATAATTTAATATAAGATCAATTATTCACAACCTAAAAAGTTTTCGCATCCACTTTGCCCTAAATCCCTAAATTCATATTCTAACTTAAATAGTCCTATTTTCTTTGGGTCTGTCTCACATTGTGTCACTACGCCTTAAGCATACGCAAATAAAAATGTGCATGCACAAAATAAAAACTGTAATAAGACACAACACCTATTCCATAGTCATAAATAATCAAAAAGACAGTATTTGAATCTATTATTGAAGAGTAGCGTCAATGAGAAGAAGCAATGGCGAGATCAATGATGTGGTTGATGCAAGTTCATCACAATTAAGTCGAGGTAGATGTTGCCACTAGATGTTGGTTGCCGCAAAAAGATGTCGAGGAGATATGGTTGATGCGAAGTTGAGATGAATTTGGGAGGGGCGAGTGTTTGAGGATGCAACTATTGAGGATTCGGCTTCAAGGAGCTCCGATGTTTTAAACCCACAGGTGAGATAGGAAGCACTGTTGTTCGAATATAGAGAGAATTTTTAGTTAGTAAACAGGTAGAAACTATATAGGGTTAGAGTTGGTTTCAGGTAGAATTAAAAAGTAACTCACCTGGGGCACGTAAGAATTGGATCTAGGTCAAATTCCTTTTTTTTAATCTCAAAATAGCATTTTTATTTTCCAGCACGCATCTAAGGTCCTTGCCTCTGTAACACAAGAGCCTGTGTATTGATATATCATGCAAGGGGTTTGTTAGAACTGATAATAGTTTTAATGTTTTACAAAGAATATTAAGCAAGGTTGCACGGACACTACTCTGGAGGCAAGGACGGAGCCAGAAGAAGAAAAATAAATCATGGAGGCACTTACATAAATACAATATTAGTATTTCAAAAAATTCATTTGGTAAGCATTTTTTGTGGCCATGTAGTTAGATTCTCTTATATCAGATGGGTTAAGTTCTCCTTTCATCAAATTGAATGTAACAGAAGTAATCTTTGGCTTTTTTTGTATAAGATGTATGGGGACCACTTAATAATTTCTCCATTAGGGGGCACAAGTAATATTGGGTGCATAACATAAAAAAAAAATTCATTACTAATATGAAATTCTAAAAAGTCTATGGGGGTATGTGCCCCATACCAATACACTTGCATCCGTCCGTCTGGAGGGGACCATATACATACGTATATTTCCAGGCACGCATCTAAGTGCCTCACTGTGCAAGCCTATCTATTGATATATTATACAAGGGTTTTGCATTGTTGTCGGAACTGATAATAGTTTTACTGTTCTACAAAGAATACATTACTAGGTTGCACGGATACTACCTCTATTTTACAAAGAATATTATGCTCGGTTGGACAGATAGTACTCTGATCATATCCGTATCTAACAAGATACTTTCTCAACACTCATCTAGGATAGTACTCACCTATATCTATGCTCCAGAGGGACCAAGAACATGGTTGAGACTGATTGGCATGGTTGTGACCATGCCAGACATAATTGAGATATGAGTATTAACATTTCTTTGCACGACCCAAGTTATTTAAAAGGTGAAGGCGCAAGGCAGAATGTTTAGGCTCCCTCGGAACGATGCATAAAGTTCCAAGGCGTAGGACATTTAAGTTTTTCCAGTATTAAAATTTCTATCTAAAAAATTATAAAAAAAAATTTAGAAACAATGGAAAATAAGTGAAACTGATGTCTATACAACATAAGCTAAGAATATTATCCAAATTCCATAAGACAATTATCAAACAAATTATAATAATGAATCTTCAAAATTCCATGAGAATATGTAAAAAAAAAAAATGTACACCCTAATATAAAAAAATTACACCTCCTAGGCCTATGGTTTAATTAAAATAGTCCCGGAACTTTTTTGTGACGTCCCGCCTCGAAAAGCTCTCGAAACAAATCCCATGAAGGTTTTTTAAAACATTGCACGACCCCATCTATAACTTCTTAAAACCTAGTAATTAACCAAAACATGCATAAATATATATTATTAAGCTCCAATGTATATAATATTTATACAGATATGTTAGTCTGCTATCATGTGTTAATTATTGTATTCATGTCATCCTGAATTTTATAAAATATGCTATGTTTCAAATCAATAACATGCCCATGTCTATGCAACTTAGAGACCACATATGAGTTGGAGAAACTTCAATAGGGCTATTAAAAACATCCAAACCACCAACATCACGAGCAGTATGATTGATTCTAGGACAACAGGACAGCACAAGCGACACTTATGTTATAGACAAGAAACTACTCCATGATATGGTGATATGATACTCATACTATGCACAGAACATAGAGTTCATCTTGCAGACACATTGTGGTTGCCTGACCAGAAGTTATTTGCATGGCACAAGAGAGCAACTACAAAGTAATAACTAATAATATATAACAAGTGCATTGAATGTATGTTTCCACTTAGAGTAGATAATATATTTTTCAGATTTGACTTCCCTCAAATATACCACCTCAAATACCCTAAAAGGGTGACCTTTGTTCGCCATAATCAAGTTTTGAACGTTGAAATAACAAACAAAGTATAAAGAGATCCTAAGCAGAAAATCTAAGTACAATATTTTGATCTGGGTAGTGACAATGGAGCTTGAGCGCGGCAACGTCTCCTTTACTCCGTTGACTGTCTGATAACGGAATGAGGATGCTCTCTCATGTTTTTCTCGCTCCTAAGCTTGTATGCACGTATGTAGCTCGTCTGGGTATGGTCTCTGAAGCAGAAAATCTCCCGCCCTTGGAACGTCCAAGTTGTTCTTATTTATAGCCATCATGCTGATGGGTTATAGGTGTCGCATATGCTTCTGTTTTGTGGCCGCAGGGGGCTCCTTCAACAGAATGCGGTTACAATTGTCGCCTCATGCCATAGGCAGGTTGCCATGTGGCTTCGGTTGAGATCTGCTGTTGATGAGATCTCGGGGTTATTTTCAACCCGTTGCATGCGTGACTTGGTCAGCTGGACACGTAGTCAGTACTGATTGTGTGAGAAATCATCTTCGGTTGTAACAGAAAGATCCTGCAAGGCGAGATCCGTATAACATCTTGGCCGCATATCGTCATGGCCGCATACGTGCTCTCGTTTGGCCATGGTCGGATGGACACTCTGGCCGCATGATGATGAGGACGCATGGGTATGTAGCTGCATGCAAGATCTCGTCTGGTCTTGGTCGGATGGACACTCTGGCCCCATGATGACGTGGCCGCATGATGACAAGGGTGGATGGGTATGTAGCCGCATATGAATGGGCATGTGGCGTGGCACGTCTGTCGAGGCCATCAATGAGTTGATGTGACTTTTTTGTCTTTTTTTGAACCGTCGTCTTCACGAGTCTCGAAGCGCCTCAGTGCGATGAGTGATGTGTCAAAGTCTGACAGTCATCGAATGTTGTGTCAGGGGGTTTTATGTGCCCCCTGCTCTGTGGTCGTTCAGGCCGCATAGAGTATACTATGCAGCTTCTAGATCTTTGGTTGATCTGGCCCTGTATGACTCCTCTGTGACTTTTTTGTTCAGGTCGCATGTGGCTTCTCTGCGGCTTGGTTTCATTTTTTAGTGGACATAACCTCTATGCGGCCTGCATGATTTTTCTTGCTTCTACAAGACCCCCTTCAATGTTTCCAAAATAACAAGTTTTGAATACTTTAAAAGAAGCATGACCGAGCGCTATTGGCCGCATATGAAGGGCATGTCGCATAGTCCCATGGCCTCATAGTTGTCTTTGACAGACTGTCATATCATTAAATGAGGAGATTTGCTTTGATCCTCGTGCGGATCTCTTGGGATTATGCGTCGTTAGGAGATAAAGTGGCCCAACGAACGAGGAGTCGCCGTCATCTCTAGCCGTTACGTGGATCGAGGCAAACTGTTGTCGTCATTATTCCTAGTCGCATGTTTCGGTCTATATATAGAAGGTTTAAGAGAGAGAAAATAGTTTTTCTACAAACTTTCTTCTCCTCTTCATTTTTGCTGCTGCCATGGCTCCCAAGATCGCCTCCTCCGCCGTCACTGCTGCTAAGAAAGCCCCTAAGGGCAAGGGCAAGGCCCAGAGCAAGGAGAAGGGTCGTTCTGCTGCGGCGGACCCTTCGTCGCTCCCCGTCGACGTTCAGTTGCCGATCAAGGGTAGGTCTTATAGAGATGAAGTCGGATTTTGGACCGCATGTGCACAGTTTGGACGCATGGATACGTCTATGCGCCAACTTTTCGCTGTCCCATGGATAACTCTGTCGCATAGACGAGCTCCGCCGCATAGTTGACTCGGCCGCATGAGTGCCTAGGCCGCATGACTGGCTTGGCCGCATGGGTGCCTAGGCGCATGACTTGCTTGGCTGTATGGGTGCTTTAGGCCTCATGGTTGATTTGGCCGCATGTGTGCCAAGGCCGCATGGCTGACTGGGCCGCATGTGTGTGCCCGGGCCACATATGTATATCTTCATTGATATTTCTTAATGGTTCTGATCTAACTCCTTTGTGGCTTTTGCAGTGATTTTGCCTACCACACCTTCTGGCGGACTGGTCCTCGAGCATAGCCCGCTGCCCTTGAACATGAATCTTGGGGACCTGGTTACGGCTCTCCAGAAGCAGTTTGACAAGGATCTCTTGCCCGTGCGACAACAAAAGATCGCCGAGCAGGCTCCCTCTTTCTTGTTAAGTCAAATCAACTCGGGGGAGATCCCTACTAGACGGAAAGCATTTCTTCAAGAAGTCGTACTTCTTGTTTGGTGATGCACTGGATATGACAACCAGGGAGAACTGGTCTTTTACCTTCAGCGAGACGGATATGACTTTTCCTTCTTTCGAACGTCACATGCATCTGTCGGACCTGAAGGTGATGATGGGCCCACGGCGGATGGACTGGAACTTAACCCCTGAGCCACAGGAGGCCCTCTTTGGCAATGTCCGGTGTGGGACCGAAAAGAACAAGAGAGTTTTATAGCGCGAAGGAGTCACCTTCGTACTCCTTGCTGGGATTAAAGCCTGGTCTAGTCGGCAGTGACCTAGGACCGAACCTCAGCGTATATGCGGCGGGCACCTTCCTCCACCAAGTTGATAAGAAGGGGACCTACCCTATCGGACAGTTACGGGCTCTTAGCTGGACGTATTACAACGTCTCCTGGTGCCGCCTGACCCAGTGGATCTTGAAGAAATACAAGCGAAAACTCAAAGTCGCCGACTTGTTCTTTGCGTTGAGGATTACTTGTTATGGCTTGGAGGTGAACCGCCCCTGTTAGTTGTCCTGATGGAGTTGTACAACCTTCGTACGGGGACCTTCTTTACGTCCGACGACGAGATGGGACTGGCCTTGCATGAGATGCATGCCGTCTCAAAAGTCCCTTGGGGCGATGAACCCTATGAAGAGTGTACCCCGAGCAATAAAAAGCTCGAGAAATTGGAAGCAGGAGACCCGAAGATCTTGGCGGTATATCAAGAGTTGCTATGCCATCACGGCATATGCCAGAGGTCTTCGAAGAAGAAATCTACTGAGGGATCCTCTTCTCACATTACGATATGGACTTGCCACCTCTTTCCGGAGTCGAAGGAGTCCAATAGAGTTCATGTTCGGACGCCACGGTCCAAACAAGAAGTGGCTGATTCTATCAAGGCGTTGAAGGACTTGGTCGCCGAGGGTAAGGAAGTTGAGGACTCCTCGGGGGAAGAGGGCGAACCCCTTGACGAGCTGAGTGGCCTCGAAGAGGAGCTCAGCTATTTTTATATGGATACGCACCAGTTGGTCCCTAAGGTCGTGCTGACGGGGTACTTGATGCTCTGGTTGCGCAACTACGTAGTCCCGGACGGGTCCGGGACAATAGAAAGGATCAGCCGCACTCTGATCCTACCTGCCATGAAGTTGGCTTTCGACCACAAGCCGGCCCTGCTACCAGCCATGGTGTGTTGCATCCATCGTGGTCTCCACAACTTGCTGAGAAGTTGGAGGACCATCATGGTAAGGGACATTTAAACAAGGTCGAGCTCCCTTACCGCTACTTGATGGGCTGGCTTCTCCTGCATCACGGATCCTTGATGAGCCCTGGGACTGACGAGGACATAGTAGTCGCCGATGCCCTAATCCGCAGGTATCGGATGATGAAGTGGCGGTGCGATACTGTCCCTGCTGGTAGGAGGGAGCTCTCCTTCATGACTGGCTGGATCTTTTTCACGTCCGAGCCAGAGTTTACCGTCGATAAAAAGAACGTCGTTCATTACGATAACGGGGGCGCCTCGAAACTTGTCTGAGAGGCTCTTTCGCTGGCTCCAAGCCATCTGTCCCTCTCACCTGGTGTATCAGAATAAGGTTGCCATCTTCGTGGAGCCTTACCTACCCAGCCGGTTTGCTTGTCAGTTTGGCTACACTCAGCTTTTACTGGATTATCCGAGCACTTCTCTCGGGTATAGTGGCAGTTTGCTTGATGGGGCCAAAGCATGGAGTTACTATACTGCTGTCGGCATCCGAGTCAGGTTCCAATTGCCAACAGCCGGAGTCGTGCCAAGAATATTGTACACCACGGCGAAGTATTATTGTATAACGAACGCTCCGCCGACTAACTTCGATCCGAAGAGAAGTTATATCGAAGGCACCATGCTGATGCCTCCGGATGCCAAAGCGCATAGGACGCCCAAGAAGGGCAAGGGAGTGGTCCGGCCCCTGATCGTAGAGCTGAACCCGTCGACCGGGGAAGACATAACATCTCCGTCTGATGATCCCCTGCCTGCCAAGCGCAAACCAAATGTAGAGACACATCACGCTCGCTACTTAATAGGGCGAGGACGGACGTGGATCCAGAGCCGGAACCGGCGGCGAAATCAAAGTCCTTTGCAAAGGATACTGTGAGCAAAGAGGTAGGACCCCTTGCACCAGTGGCTTCTGAGGCAGAGCCCACTTTAGATGCTATGGCGGTATCTGTAAGCCTCTTAGTTTGATTTTGCCTGGTCCTCTATATAAATATCTCGGCTCTGGTCTGTTTGAAAATTTGCAGACACAGGAGAGAAAGGACCGTCCCCGGCAAGCAGCCGCTTCGGTGGTTTCTTACGCCGAACCAGAAGAGAAAACCTCCTCGTAGTCCGATGTGGGTGCCTCGGAACCGGTACCTGAGACCTCGGGAGCTCAGGACTTGAGTGCAGCTTCAGCGGAGCAGCCTTATACCCCTTTGGAGCACATATCTGTGGAAGACATAGAAGCCATGGGGCAGGCTATGACAACACTGGACGAGCCGCAACACGTGTTGTCTCCCTCTGGTATATCATTTCGAAACTTCACAAGATCAAAAATTTTCTGGCTTTATATTTCAATTCTCCGGGTGAAGTTAATTACTTGTTGTTCTGGTTATGTAGGCCTTGTCTCTCCCTTGAGGACCGTGGACGTGGCCGTCGAGGAGGATGTCCTGGAAGAGGGGGGCAGTGAACTTGTTAGGAAGGCGCCCAAGTCTCTCCCTAGTTCTGGTGACGGACGTCCTGCAGTGCCCCCAACGGAGGCTGTAGTAGACGAGGTCCCTATTGTTGCGGGTCCTTCTGGTGCGGCGGCTGCTCTCCCAACTATTGCTGCCGGGACTCGGCGGCTGAAGCCTCTCTAGATATTTGAGTGGTAAGCTGTCGTGAGGAGGTTGTTCCCGATGTTCCCGTTACTGCGGTTGCTGGGTCGTCTTCTGAGGCTGCCGCAACGCAGTCTGGGGTTGGCCTACAGGTGGGAGCCGACGCAGCAGGGCGCCCCGGTACTCCTATCCCGAGTCGCGGTACCACCCTACAATTTGTTGCTCAGTTGCAGGGTATTCAGGCGTTCCATGCATTTATGAAGGATTAGATCGCGAGCAGGACCGCCGGTCGCTCCTCTGTTGTTGCTTCGCCCTCAGGATCTTCGAGCATCACCGCACGACCTGTCGAGCCAGTGGCTTCTTCCTCCTTCCAGCCCCCTTTGACTCCGGCTACACTAGAAGAGCTTGACGAGAACGTCATACTCTCCATTTAGAGCTTCTATATGTTCTTGAAACAAGGGGTCGAGGGAGTGCTGGAGCGCAACAAATCCTTCGCCTGGGCAAAGCACTTTGCCGAGGGCCAGGTCCACTCTCTGAGGGGTCTCCCTGGTTTCGAACAGATGGCTGACCTCCTGGGCCAAAGGTAAGCGCCGTTGGAGAATACTGATTCTACGACGAACGGGCCTTCCCATTTGGGCTGGAACTTGTCGGTCGTCTTGTAGGTCATAACCATCAGCCTTCTTACTGTCAGGACGAAGTCATCCACTCAGTAAGTCCTCTTCTTGACCAGTTTGTTGAAGGTTCCTGAGAGACGCGCTTGGTACAGCTCAATGCGTTGTTGTGCTAAGAGGCGCTTCTCGTCGAGTGCTTCTAACTCTTGTAGCCGTCGGAGGTGGTTGTCGTCGATGGTTAGCCAGTTGGAGAGAGCCACTCAGAGCGAGGAAATTTGGATCTCGAAGGGGAGGACCGCTTCGCTCCCGTAGACCAAGGAGAAAGGCATGCTGCCAGTAGGTGTCCGGACCGTTGTGCGGTAGGCCCAAAGACACTCATCTAGCTTCTCATTCCAGTCACGCTTATTGGATGACACGAACTTCTTGAGTAGCTTTATGATGGTCATATTGAATGCTTCAGCCAAACCGTTCGCTGCCAGGTTGTAGGCAGTTGACGCTATATTCTGAATCCGATTTTTGTCGCAAAATCGGTAGAACGCATGACTTGCAAACTGTGGACCATTATTGTGGATGATCTTCGTGACAAGCCGAAGCGATATATGACGTGATGCTTGACGAAGCTGAATGTCTTGACTTCTGCGAGAGGTACGGCTTCCGCCCACTTGGAGAAGTAGTTGGTAATGGCGAGGATGAACCGATGTCCCTTGGACAAAGGTGGACTAATTGGCCCAATGATGTCCATTCTCCATCCCTCAAACGGCCAAGATGCTACCGTAGGGTATAAAAATTCTGAGGGCTGGTGGATGAAGTCTGCATGGATTTGGCACATTCGGCACTTTCTTGCGTAGTTGACAGCATCCGCCACCATTGTCGGCCAATAGTAACCCATTCGTCGAAGTCAGTCCTGTAATTTTGGACCAGGTTGGTAGGCACCACAGACTCCGTCATAGGCTTCCCGAAGTGCCTGTTTGGATTCTGTATTCGATAGGCATCATAGCAGAAGTCCATCATACGAACGGCGGTACAGCATTTTGGTAGCTGTATCGTAGTAGAACCGGAGGAAACGTCTTCTGATGGAGGTAGCCTCCTTCGGATCTTCCGAAAGAATCACATAGACTGCGTAGTCGATAAAGGGACGCCTCCAGTCCTGAGTGTCAGCGTCTGTCTCCACTGAGTAACTTAGGCACATGCAAAGGTTATTTTTTGGGCAAATAATTTCTTGCCCAACACTATGACCAACTGATGGATTTTGACCGGGACTACCAAAGAAGCAGCGTGGCCGACCAGAGCGTCAGCCTCGATATTTTGCAATTGGGGGACGTGCTCTATGAAGAACGCATCGAAGGTGGAGATTATGCCGAGCGCGGCTTGATGATACGGGAGTAGGTCTTCGTTTCGGACCTCGTACTAGCCCCAGACCTGATTGACTACAGTTTAGAGTCGTTGTAGGCTTCTAAGTAGTCAACTCCCACATGTTTAGCAAGCTGGCGCCCAATGATGAGGGCGTTGTACTCCGCCATGTTGTTGGAGCAGGGCTCCGTGAGTGAGTAAGCGCGGTTATTGACCAGATCGTCGGGAGAGATTAATATTATCCCGACCCCTGCGATGATATTGCCTTTGGGCCCTGCTCTCAAAGCGTCAGTGAAGAACATTTGTCAGACGTCTATTGTTGTTGTCGTGTTGGAATCTGCTACTTCATCCGAGATCTCCTCGTAAAGCTTCGAGGTTTCTGGCACTAGATGGGCAGCCAGGAAATCGGCATTGCCTTCTGTGGAACGAACATCATGCCGTATTGAGACAGTAGTGTTGCCCACGTAGCCAAGCGGGAATTGAGTGCCCCAGGTTTTGTCATGAGGACCTGGAGAGGATTAACTCGTGAGATTACGTGGATTGTTTGTCCTGCCACGTAATGCCGGATCTTTTGATTAACAAAGACTAGAGCAAGACACTCCTTCTCAACAGGGTTGTACCTGTGCTCCACGCCGACCATCATCCTGCTGAGGTAGTAGATGTCCTGCTCGTGACATGTATCACTCTTCTGCGCTAGCAGAGCGCCAAGGGAGTGATCCATCGCGCGTAAATAAAGCAGGAAGGGCTTCCCGGTTACCGGGGCCAAGAACACCGGGGGGTTCGATAGGTACTCCTTGATGTCGTCAAACGCGCGCTGGCATTCTTCGTTCCAGACAAAGGAGACTCCCTTCTTCATGAGCTGGGTGAATGGATGAAAACGCCCAAAGAGATTTGCTATGAATCTTCTGATGTATGCCAGTCTCCTTTGAAGGCCGTGAATTTCTCTAAGGTTCTTCGGCGGATGTATTTCAATGATTGCTTTAGTCTTATCCGGGTCTATGTGGATACCCTTTGACGTTATAACGAAACCTAGGAACTTGCCGCTGGACACTCCTAAGAATGATTTGGTAGGATTCATCTTGAGCTGGTGCGCTCGCACAGGTCGAACACAGTCCTCAAGTCTTGGAGGTAATCCTCTTTGGAGCAATTTTTGACAGCGATGTCATCAACATAACACTCGACCGTCTTGCGTAGATGTTCTCGGAAGATGGTGCTCATAGCTCGCTGGTATGTAGCACCTGCATTCTTCAAGCCAAAAAGCATGACAGTGTAGCAGTATACCCCTATTGGCGTGCGAAAGGATGTATGCTTTTCGTCTTCGGAAAACAACTTGATTTGATTGTAGTCCGAGAATCCGTCCATGAAAGACATACGCTCGAAACCACAAGTATTGTCGATCATTATGTCCGTGATCGAGAGAGGAAACTCGTCATTTGGGCATGACGCGTTTAGATCGCGAAAATCAATGCAGATTCGGATCTTTCCGTTCTTCTTGACGACGGGCACGATGTTAGCCACCCAGTCTGGATATTGTTTCTCGCGGATGAAGCCACTAGCTATCAGCTTGTTAACTTCAGCCTCGATGGCGTTCATGATATCTGGGTAGAAATGTTGTTGCTGCTGTTTTACAGGCTTGGCATTTGGCAGGATGTTGAGTTTGTGAACCGCGATCTGGGGATCCAGTCCCGGCATATCTTCGTAGCTCCAGATGAAAACATCGATATACTCCCTTACGACCTGTAGTGAGATTTTACGATCTTTGCAGACAAGCTTTTGTTGATGAAGATAGGTTTAGGGGTGGCTTCATCACCCAGATCGACTTGCACGACTTTGTCCTCGGTGGGAGGTTCCCGCTGCTCGAAACGCATCTCCCATTGCGAGTCTAAGCGTTGGGCCCATGGATCTACTTCGAAGAGTTCAGGTGGTTCCTTGTCGCCTCCCTCGAGGTCAACCGACACCATGTTGACAGACAACGTTTTTCGGAGCATATCACCGAGGCTTGTATCGGAGTCCCAGACTGAGGACTCTGAGGAATGAGACTGCGCGTCACCTTCTTCCTCCGAGCCTTTGGGAGTTGTAGGAGGTATGATGTACCCCAAACCATGCCGAGTTTTATGGTAGTAATCATCGGACCTGCCTGCGGGAGCGAGGAGACGCAGAGGTAGTCGTCGACCTTTCCTATAATTTAGGTCTTGAGTGGCTTTTAGGTCGTAGCCCGTCTTTTGGATGAGGTGCTTCGCTTGGGCACTGTAGTGGTATGTCTGCATTCTCCCATTTTCAAGTTCTTGTTCCACCTCTTCGGGGATGAAGGACGAAGGGTATTGCACTCTGCCGAAGATGATAGGTTTGTCTCCCCTCCTTCTCGCTGAAATTATGAAGTAAGAGTCCCGACTGGGAAGGATTTGGTTCACTGCATAGGTGGTAGTTACATGTGTATGCAGTTGCAGACCTAGGCCGTGTTCTAGGGTATACAATGTATTTAGATATGTAATCTCGGAGTAGTTCAAAGATAGCCCTTTATTCATAAAGTAAGGTATCTTTTCGAGAGAAATTACATCGTCGAGAGAAGGGACGTCAGTATGAGCAGCCACGTACCCCTCCAGCTCGTCTTTCCCGAGATCTACCCCCAGGGCGAGTGACGGCTTCGGAGGTTTTCTATGCAGCTTGACTTTCAGGGGTTCAGGTGTCGTAGTGTTGGAGCCTCCTTTGGCGGTCGACTCGATCTTCGAAGACGAACGACCAGAGGGGTACCTTTCGGGGCAGTTTCACCACAAGAGAAGGAGCTGATTCAATTGTAATACATTACCAAACTAGGTCTAGTGTCTTACAAACAAGGTTCTACGCAAACTTAGTAAAAAGTTGTAGAGAAGAAATTTGATAGTCATTCATCAAGAACAAAGTTAACTTAAAGAAAGGTTGGTATAAATCATAGATGTAGACCCCATAGATTTGTAACAAATTCTAGAATTGAAGAAGGTACAAACAGTTGTTTAGATCAAATGGGCAAACTTGTTTTGCACACAAATAAGTTTTGTCATCTTATCCTCGTTATCGTTGTTCTTTGGTATTGGTTAGATCATGGGCAAAAGTTCGGTATCATCAGTCGATCAACATGGTTCAGTTCATTCCCCACATCATCAAATATTGTTCATACATCATTCCCTGCCGCTCCCAATTGTACATACTTCATTCTCACCCACCATCAATTGTCCACACATCATCACTTCAGCGCCATCAATTTTTCATACAACATAATATGGTTCTTGCTGGTATCATGGATCAAGATAATTGTGGGGATCATCACTAAATTTCTTTAACTATGTTTAAGAAATAAAAAATAAAAAATGACTTCATATTCCCATCCCCTATCTGGTTGATGTCCTTTGACATCTTGCTCCAAATTACCTCATCGACTAATATTCATATCAAAATTACCTCATCAACTAATCATGAACCACTTAACATCTTCGCACAAGGAGCACTATTGACAAAATTTATCGCATCGTGTGCCACAATCCTCCCCTCACCAACCGAAACATTACATTCTTGGCTCCTTAAGAAAGCCGATTTACATTGCACCGCCAAAAACATCAAGTCCAGCCCCATAATACCGCTCTCCCACACCGTATGGAACACCTTCTCATTTCATTGATCAAAGTTATCAAACCACATTTTCTACCAATGGAGGTTAAGATGCACACAGAACATTATGCTGTTCGGCTCCATGCTTATTCGTATCATTTCTTGGAAGACATTTTAACATTTGAACAATTTCTTTATTATTTGCTTTCTTGATTTTTTCCTTTAAAGCTCAATGCTCCGGCTGAGGTTAATCTTCAAATGAACGATTTTCTTGATCATGGCTATAAATTCTCACACACACACACACACACACACACACACACACACACACACACACACAGAGAGAGAGAGAGAGAGAGAGAGAGAGAGAGAGAGAGTTACCGACCGTGCATGGAGGCAAGGATCTTCCCGAGATCGTTGGTGGGGGTGACGAGGACGCGGGGGGCCTTCCTCCCCGCCATAGTCATCACGCCGACCGTGTTCTTCGAGTTCGACTGCCACGACGTCATCAATCGTCTTCGGAACCGAAACCAAGCAAAATCAAAAAACATACCTTCTGTTTTATTTTGGTGCGGCATATGAGATTGACAGCGTTGGCCTGGGCTTGGAACCGGGAGGGGGCGTAGTCGCCATTCCTCATCCACTCCGAGTCGTCGAGGCAGATCATCGTAGCCTGCGGAGAAGAGAATATCTGTTGTTAACAAAAGAGCAAAACCCTAATTTTGATCAAGAGAGAATTTAGGGTTTGATGGACACCTCGGGAACCATGGTTGATAGTAGAGGGAGAGGGAGAAGGAGAAGGAGAGGGAGAGGAAGGTTTGAGGGGAGTTTCTTGAACCAGCTGGGTTTGCGTGCGCTTTTAAGCAATACTAATGACGTGCACTTGCATCACGCGCGTAAAAAAATTTTGAAAAAAAGTAATAATATGAGTTTATTATAGAATTATTTACACTAATATTTCTACATTTTATGTTTATGATACGATATTCTTTATTTTAAAAATAATTTCACGAAACTTTCTCATCTTTTATGGTTTATGTAAAGATCATTACACTAATTATCCTTATTTTAAAAATAAAACATAAAATATAGAAGAGGTGGTGTAATTATTTTCAAAATAAGGAAGATACGTTTAATAAATATAAAATATAGGGAGGTTAATGTAAATAATCATTTATTATAAATATTGTCTTTTCAAGGAATTGTTCCTAGGATTTTAACTCAGGCAACCAAAAAAAATATTTTCACCTTAACCACTTGAGTTAAAGTTGTTTAATTATAAGTAAATTATATTAAGTAGTTAAATAATTAGTTATTTTTTTTTAAATAATTAGAAGTATTTACAAACGGCTTAGACAACTTAATTTTGAACCATTTCCAATCACACTATATTAGTAGAGATATATGTACCTTTATTTTGTTTTTGATCTTTTATTAACTGAGTAAAATTTTCCTCCTTTTATCTTTCAATATATATATATATATATATATATATATATATATATATATATATATATATAACTTGTCTCATCTCATTCAATGCACATTTTTAATTTTAAAATACTAGTGTGGCACATATTTAATACTATTTTGAAAGAGCAAACGATAAGTTCTTTTTTTTTTTTACTGCTTGAGAAGGATAAATTATTGTATGAGCCGGACTTACTATGTACCCTTCAATGCCATTCATTGGATGACATTGGGATGAGTTCATGCACAAATTTATATGTAATCTAATGGATTGTATGAAATGTGCACGGTGAGTCCAGCTCACGGAATAATTTTTCTTGAGAAGAGCAAATTTTTTTAATTTTTTACATATCGGAAAGAGTAACCAATAATCTCCTTTATTTATTTATTTTTTTCGGGTAATTACCTAACTACTCATGTTAAATTAATGAACAATTTTAAGCAATAAACATAAATAAGAATATTTTAGGAATAGAAAATTATAATTAACTGTTCTTATTATATAGTAGTATAGATAGTACAAATATAGTAGTATAGAAAATTATAATTAACTGTTCTTATTATATAGTAGTATAGATAGTACAAATATAGTAGTATAGTTACAAATATAATAGTATAGATAAATATATTTTATGTTAGAGGACCGATATGGAGTAAACTTAGGGCTTAATAATTTTTTTTTTCAAAACCATAAATAAGCTAACATGTAAACAAAAAATAAGTTACTAAAAAAATATTCCATGACTCATCTATCAAAATTCCAAAGCTTATGAATATTGCATTAATCACAATTTATTATTATAGTTACTTTTCAGTGCGTCGGTTCACTGTAATTCATTTTTTTATTATTAGATATTATATTTAAACTATAAAGTACATTTGAATTAACTATAAATTAATTTAGAATACATGAGTGATTGGAGCACATGGGTTGTGTATGCAATCTCTAGTGAAAAAAGAACATGAAAGATCAAGCAAAAATTAAAATATAGATAATTATTTTATTAAAATTAATAAAAATGTCTGAGTTAAATTTTAAAATTGAGCAATTTCAAGAAGATTAAAAAGATAGCAGAAAATATTTGATGATTCAAACTATAAAAAAGAAATCAAAAGAACAGTTTCAAAATCTTCCCAAAAAAATAAATCTTTTTTTTTTAGAATCAATTATAAAAAATGTCACAATTTCATAAAAAATAATAGAAATATGTGACATAAACAAATGCACGTGATCAATTTATGGAATACCAGCAATAATTTTTTGATTTCCAAGAAACTATTGGAATATAACATTCATGAATGATTAGAATCAAACCTTGAGATCACTTAATAATGCCTTCTGTTGTAGAGCATTCATTCTTCTCTTGTGGCGCCCATTTTAAAGTGTCACTCAAATTTGATTTTATTGATAGATTTGATCTTAAACTTAAGATATAGTAAGTAGAAAATTTTCTATCTCTAAGCAACTTAAACATAGAAATATCAAATTAATAATTAATCCAGGGAATCTTTAACTTATCTTATTCAACCTGTTAGAGTAAATAGCATTTTTTCCCTAAATAGTTATATTTTTTAGTATGTTAATGTTGTACCAAATAATATATTGATATCTCTGCTATTTTAATTATATATTAGTATATATTTAAGTTATAAATTAGATTTTGTTATATCGTCTCTTATTAGGCTTTAAATAATAAAAAATTAAGGGAATTAGAAAAGGAAAAAAAAGCAAATATATATATATATATATATATATATATATATATATATATGTTGGGAATGGGCCAAGGAACACAACAAAAATACCAATCCTAAACTAAAGGAAACATTCGAGGACTACGTTGAAGCATAGAACTTCCAAACGCGCAATACAACCATAAAAGGCATAACTGCAAACACAAAAAATAATTTACCTGAAAACTCAACGACAGAAAAACAATGGGGCAATCAGACTCCAATACGAAAATGCCTCAACTAATGGAATAAAAAAAAGGCTAAATTATAACTTGATACCCTCAACTATCCAAAATGTTCAACTTGACCCCCTAAACTTTGATAGATGCTAACTTAATACCCTATTCCAGCTAATATGTTCATCTTGAAACCCAAAATTTGATTTTTTTCCTAAACTACCCTCCCCACAACCCCCCCCCCCCCCGGACCCCCTAGACCCTTCACCTCCCCCCCCCCAAGTGACCACCCTCCCCTCCCCGCCCCGGTGGCCACTTCCCTCCCCTACCCGGCGACCACCTCCCCCTTCCCTGCGCCAGCGACCACCCCCTACCCGCCACTCCACTCCACTCCCCTCCCCAAGCGACCACCTCGCCCGCGCGTCCGTCTCCCCTACCATTGTTGCTTGCTGCTGCCGCTGCTGTTGTGCCCCCCTCCGGTCGCCGACGCCGGAGAGGGAGGGAATCACCGAAGAAAGAGAGAGAGAGAGAGAGAGAGAGAGAGAGAGAGAGAGAGAGAGTAGAGAGGGGCAATTTGGTCTTTTTTTTAGGGTACTAAGTTAGCACATATCAAAGTTGAGGGGGTCAAGTTGAACATGTTGGATAGTTGAGGGTATCAAATTATAATTTAGCCTAGAAAAAATACACCTTCTACGAACTTTTCTAACCAATCCAAACCGAATCACCACAACCACTTACAGATAAGAATAGATTACCATGAAGAATTTAAAAAAAATTACTAAAAAGTAATAACACAAAGACGATCCTCTTTGTCAATGCCGACGACATGAACCTCTCTAAATGATCTCCTCTAAATCAACTTAGGTCTCTCCCAATCTTCTTTCTCTATCTCTTGAAGGTTGAAAACCTAACATAAAGTTAGCCATATATTCTGATTATGATCACCAAAAAATTAGGTCAGAGATTGATTATATACTCCTACCTACTCCTGAAAAAATCTTGATCGTTGATTGGCTTAAACGGTTGAAAATAAAATCCAAAATTAGCTCAGCCTATGACCAACGACATACTAATAGGTATACCGATGGTATGTCCAGTGAGCACCAATTTTCCTCCAGAATTCTACTTGACATATTTTGTACCTAGTTGCATACCTGCAGTTCTCTAGTATGCCTTGATTATGCCTTTAATACTTCTACCCTTTAATAATGACTCCCAACTTAGGCTATATTTGTCACCTTCGACTTTCTGAGCTTCTTCAATACACGAATGACATTTTTCGTACTCTAACATATTCTCCACATACTAAGGGAACCCTATCCAAGAAATCTCTCATTCTCTAGGTGGAGGAACTTGTCACTTAGGTGACCTTCCTACAAAATTCAAAAGTTTCACTCGGCATAATTTTGGTTTGTATATCTACTTCATTATCGTTTGAATGGACCTTGTCAAGCTTAGCATCCTTGTCAAGCTTAGCATCCTTCACTTCTAGTTAGCTTGGTTCTAATGATAGTTAGTCACTATATGTTTGGACCTGCTATAAAACTAATATTGGGTTTTAACCGAGGTAAGCCACTATCACGACCCACACCTGATGTAAGGGCACGAGAACGTGGGTACGTTCAGCCTGCGACGCAGCATCGACGGTAGAACGTTGTTTGGGTAAACTATACTATTTAGCAATAATGATCATCAAGATATATAATGCCACCAATGAAATATAAATACTCAATCACAGAACTATAAGATGGAACAACGCACGAATATGATATAAAGAACTGAAGTGTCAAAATATAACTCACAAGACAGAATATAATATCTAATGAGTCTCAGAAGTAAAAAATACTAACTGTCAAAACTGGAGACAAATCCAGTATAATATAAACCTATCTACTGAGCTATAGGTAAAGTATCGTTTGTCTCAACCGGGATGAGTCCCTCCTGAGCCACAGTCTCTAGCTCTAAGCCAACTACATCCTGAGGCCCGTAGTGAGTGGGTACCACTCCTCAATGACATCTGGAAAAAAAATATCCAGTCAGGATTGGAGCAAAGTACACCTCTCACAGCAGTTCCAATAAATAATAAAGACTATGTAACAGTAAATAGAGAGCATATAAAAGTTGAATAGAGCATGGTAGAAATATACATGAATAAAAAAAATATGAGAAATACAGACAAGAGATATGAACATCATATATATAATCAAGAAATACAACTATCTAAGTGAGTGAGTACTAGTGACAACACGTGATCGACTTGGGTACTGCTCAAGAACCACGGGCCAGATTAATTATACGTACGGTGTATGAGTAACACTATGCAAGGAAAATAAGAATTATGGGGTATCACATATCTACACTACATACAACCCGCCCCCGACTGGTATAATGGATCAAACCATGGCACACTATGACATGGGATTCCATGAGAAGGGAGCTAATCTTCTCATGAATCAGTGTCCATACATATACAAGAATAACGGGGCTCGCACAAGAAATACGCCAGGAACTACCAGGAATAACATATTATGAAGGGATCCAGGAATACCAATCTGTGTAACCAAGTGTCAGGAAATCAAGGATATCTATACTAAATACAAGAAACATAGAGGATATCATGAACGAAAAACTATCAGAGAATGTACTCGTCTGGAATCCCGTGAACAGTATCGAAGATGTCCGAAATGGTGCCTCGAAGACCTAAATATGGAATATTGCATAAATACAATGTTTTGGAATGAATACAAGTTAAACTAGTCAAAATCTAGGTCATAAAGCCATTTCTAGCTCAAAACGGTCAAACTAGGTCAAACTAACTATTTTTAGGTTGTATGAGTCCATCTCTAGTATGTTGGGTCCATACGCTACTTATCTAGGCTATAGTAGTTATATTAGGACACTAGAGTATCATAGCTATATAATATAAAAGATACACAAATATACTAGTTACTCTTATTTAGTACTAACTCTGAATAAATTCATTGGCTTTGAGCCATCTAGGTATCATTACCTAGCTACCCTCTTGGTATTCAATACCAATACCCTATGATATTCCAACTTTCATTACCTTGGTATAACTCAAGGTAAACGAGAACTAATATTAACCAATACTAATATCTCATAACTAATGTATATATACTAACATATATATTAACTCATATATAGTACTAACTAATATCATAACTAAATAACATGTATTATTAACTATTAATGCTACATACTTACACATACTATTAATTGATTGACACTTATACTAACTAACATATTAACTAACTTAACATCTAACCTGACTAACTGTCAACTTGTCTACTAACTTAACTAATACAACAACTAACATATACTAACTAGTAAACACACTAACATACTAACAGACCCCCTCTTCCATGCCACTGTTGTTGCCCACTGTTGTACAACAACAGACCCTATCACAGGCCTTATACCATGCTGCAATGGATTCTCCAACATTGTACTGTGCAGTGGTGCAGCGGCCCTGCCTAGCTGTTGTACCTACATCAACCTCCATCCAACACTTAACATAATACACTTAACTAACCTCTATTATCTAGCAATAACTAAAGTTAACAAACATAACAACTCATCTAACATACTACTCTATAACAACTAACATCAACTCATCAACCTACAACCTCACTGTTGCTGCATCCTACATGTGCACTCTGCTCTTCAACATACCTCAAACCCGCCCTCTTCTTGTTGTCATCCTGCTGCTACTCTTCTCTTCCTAAATTGGTCAAGCACAAGTGACAGACCAATAAAAGAACCCCACTATCCATAACAACTCCAAAACAATCCCATAATAGTTGGGTAATTCCCCAACTGTCCAAACACCATCAACAGTCCAAATACTGTCAAACAGTCCCCTCACTCTATTGTGTGTTGTGCACTCTCACCAACAATACCCTATCTCACTGAACACCAAGAACATACCCCAACCCTCTGTGTAATTGTTACCTTGATAACCTATTACATTAACAATACAAACACATCAGTGAACAAACACTCACACAGTCCTCCATTTATAAATATACATAGTATATACCTATACATCCAATTATAATCATAACCATAGATATATTTATACTCTATTATATATATATATATATATATCAAATGCAATACTAATATAGCTATTCACAACTCTAAATAGAGCATGGAACAATTCATCCAATATGTGGAGTGCATCGCACCCTTATCACACTCAATCTATGATACGCCTGCAATATGGCTAAAACACAATACCAAATGCATCACGAAGGATACGATCAAGTCTAGAATCATAATTATAAGCAATATAAAGTGCTAGCTACTCAACTATTTGTCTATAGCAAAATATGACATGTGCAAACCCCGTGTCGAAGAAAAAACTCCAAAATAACCCGTATCACTAAATTTCCATGATACGACCTACACATATCCAATTGTGGACACGACACTCGACTCACACAATCAAACACATGTCAATTTGGTCCACTAGACCCATTGACAAACTCATGGTGCACCAATCTCGGATTTCCTCCAAATTGGCATAAAACACAACATAACATCCAAAATAGGGGTCCCTAATAGTCAATTATTCTTCCTATAGGTAGCCCTAGTATATGGTAGGGTTCTTAATGATTAAACTACAGATTTAGAGTCTAATTAGAAGGAAAATTCTAAAATGTACCTATTGGAAGATGGATTTCCATTGCAAGTCTTTAATTGGATGCAAAAGGCCCTCAACTTATGCACTCTTCACCTCCTTGTAGATCCTTGTCTCATCCTTGATCCAATAGCCTCCAATGGTAAGTAGAGAAGGAATTGAAAGAGAATTTGGGTAGGAATTTGTTTAGGAAAGAGGGAATTTAGGAAGGGAATTTCTAGATCTAAATTTGGAATGAATAAAATAAAGAGAGAGAGAGAGAGAGAGAGAGAGAGAGAGAGAGAGAGAGAGAGAGAGAGGCTCTCTCCACCCTATGGCCGGCCCCCTTCCTTGAGATGCAAGCAAGTGTAAAATGACCACAAGGTCCCTATTGGATTGTCATGAAGAAAAGGATTTAAGGAAGGAAGGTTTTATTCCTAATGGTTTAACTAATTAAATCATTAACTTAATGAATTGGGCTTGTTATTGGGCTCAAGTCTAACTAAAATAAATGTTGGTCCAAGAGTCAATTATAAACTAGTTAGGTCCACTAACACAAGTCTAAAATATAATGTAACATCTATCAATAAATAAATAATACCATAAATAAATATACAACATGCACAATAATTAATTAATTATGAAATGACCAAAATATCCCCAGTCAGAAAATGTGGTAGTGGCAGTCACTACAACAAACTCCACTTTTATCACAAACAAAATAACACAATTCTATAAGTGTGACTATTACGATACTGCTCTCCGCGAACATCATCACTTAGTCCGATGTCGATCTCCTGGTGTCTTTGTCCTCAACTATATCAATGTCAGTATACTCGACCAATGTTATAGCCATATTTCAAAATACTACATTCTACAATATTAAATTTTATAAGTTAAATTTTTTTATACAAATAATTTCAGAATAAGTGTCAGAGCTGCATAAAAAAATTCGGTGTCCGTATTTTAATATATACATACTTTTTTTTATATATGGTTAGCATTTGTTATGATTAATCCCATATAAATTTATCGTTACTACTATTATTAGCTTTATTATTATTGATCCCCAATTTTCTTTTCTTTTTTATTTAAACCTATCCTTTCATTAAGAAGGAATTTTGCAAATAAGCCTTTTGCAAAAAAATTAATTTCATACCCAACATCACACCTAGGCATGCCACATGCCATTAGCATGGAGATGAGAGGGGAAACTATCCTCGTGACTATACAATGAGGTTAATTCAGTAATTGCACATTAAAGTCAGCCATCATTGTGTTTGGGAGTAGAATGCTAATTAAAAAAAAGGCAAAAAAGAAAAAAAAAGAAAAGAAAAGAAAAGAAAAGAAGGATTATATAAGAGGAATGGGAGAGAGAGTCATCACTTCCCCCTCTCCTATTCAGTCGACCCTCTCTTCCACCCTTTTTTAACCTCCTCACCTATTCTCTCCACTCTCTCTATTTTACCACTGCTGATGTTGCTGCTACTATGCTGCGACTACCGCTACTATGCTGCGGCTGACGCTACCGCAGCCGCCGACCGGTACACTGGTGGTATACTACAGTATACCAAAGGTATGCCAGTTTATATATATTTTTACTCTCTGTCTTTCATCCGGTATACCGATGGTATACTATAGTATACCGACGGTATACTACAGTATACCGTCGGTATGCCAATTTGGGGTATTTTTGCCTATTTTGAGCTATTTTTGGTCATTTTTGTCAGTTTTTGATTTTTTTCGGAATATATTAACTCTTTAAAATGATTAGATGACCCTGTATAGGTAGGGAATGATTATACACCCTATATACACTTCACATGAGTTTATGATTAGATGACCATGTATAGTTAGGGGATGATTGTACACCCTATATACATTTGACCTTAGTACATGCCTACATGTTATACATTATCTTATCTCTCGATAGTGACTCGTCGTAGTGCACTCATGTCTTCCTAGTTCTTGTACATGCTTTATAGTGGCCCGTCGTAGTGCACTCATGACACCAGATTTCTTTACCGTATTTATAGTAGTTTGTAGTAGCGCACTCATATTTCACGTCTTATATATTTACATGCTGTGGCTTGTCTTTACTTGTGCTTTTAGCTATCAAATTATTGTGCGATCTCATATATCCCTTCGGAGATTATCATGTCTAGGATGGATTCTACGGAATGCCACACCCAGAATCCTAAACGAAAATATTAAGGATTAAAACAACTAGCTTTAATAATTAGAGCATCGGATGGGGGAAATCTCTAGGTTGCATGCAGTCCCGTTATCCCGTCGTTCTTCTTGGATGGATTTAGAGTACTCCGTCCCGAGGGGCATATTTCTAGCACACCATTGAGTGGGGCAACCTTGTACATATTTATTACTTTCTGTCATTATTATTAGCTCACCGTCGCATGATGCATACATGGCTCACTGTTGTGTGAAGTATACGGATCACTATTGTGTGATGCCATCTCACTAGGATGCAGGCTATTTTGGTTAGGAATTCTGCTATATATATATTTGCTTAGTTTCTGTCGGAGAGCTTGGGCAGTCTACAGGGCATGCAACCGTATAAAAATTTCCAAACTGTATTTGTTAGTAATTAGGATTGTGATAATCCTAGTTAGCTAATGATAGCAAGCCGTAGGAAATGCTTGGTCGTGCTTATTTATTTGTACGCTATTTACTTTATGCTTGCAAGTCTTTCTTTTCTCGTATTGTCATACGTGTCGGTGGGTGGAAAGAGGCTAAGTTATACTCGGAAAGGTCCATAACCCCAGTCCATGTTTGGTTTAAGGGTTATGGCTCCGATTTTGAGGAGTTTCTAAGTTCTCTTATCGCTTGCCGGCTTATCCTTTTCTATTGTTATAGTATTTAGTTATTATTCATATCATTGTGTTGTTGTAGTTGTTGACTTAGATACGTGAACAGTCATAGGGACGGTTCCTACCTTTTGTCCTTGTTTGGTGTAAAGTTAGAAAACTAGTCTTATTGCCTATTCACGGGTCCTATTGTTTCTATTATTATTATATTCAGTTATACTTCCTTTATATGATTAGTGTATATGCCATATTTTAGACCCTGTACTCTCATACTATACATGACCCCTGTACTACACATGTTCACATGCTCCAGAATACCTTACATGTTCTTAGTTATTGCTCTAGCACATTACATGATCACATGTTCATATTTATTTTACTTGTTCCATGTATACTTTATGTCATATGTTATTTAGCTTATTGTCTTTCTATTCTCGGGATAAGTGTAGTGGTAGCGCATGAGTCTCGATCTGTATTTATTTATTTTTGTCTTTATTTGTTGTTGTGTTTTATTACTGGTTTTAGTTCATAGTTTTGGCTTCCTTTGTGATACTTGCTATTGGGGGTCTGACCCCACTGGTTTTGCATAGCCAGATATCGTAGCGGAACCAGGGGACCTTCCTTATCTTCTGTTGGATGGTGACCACCCGGAGCACCAGACTACCTGAGTGAGTTTCTACTTATTCACCCACTAGTTTATGTACATTATTCTTTTGCAGCGTTTAGCCTCTGAGCACTCATTTAGCTCATATTTTGGACTTGACATCCTGCCTACGGGCATAACATGATTTTGTTTATATCTAGTATGTAGCTAGTGCTCATCATGTATGACTTATACTCTTTCTAGTTCTTTATTTTGTATTACTAGCTTCGTGATCATCTATATATTATGGTTTGAGATGCTTTACTAGTCTTATATGTCATGATGATCATTATATTATATTTTGTTGATTTCCTATGATTGATACACTAAGGATCGCTTAACCTAGGATTGATTGTTGACTTGTAGTATTAATCCCCAATGTCTGTCACAACCGTGACCGTATTTTGGGGTATTAGATTACTCTGATATACGTAGCTAGATTTGTATGCCCTCGCTCTCCAATATTGTCACGTCCCGGTTCCAAAGATAAGGAACCGAGTCACGTGGCAATGGCCAGTAGCGCACTTCGGCGGGCATCCCAATCTAATGGGCCCGTCGGAGTGCACCTAAGCTATAAAGTACAATGAATAACCCAACACATAACACATAAGTAGTCAATCTAAATCTCATCCACAAGCAACAGATATAAGAGTACATAGAGGTAATCACAACAACTAATGTGCAGAAAGGAAATGTCACAAGATAATGTATCATAGTACAAATACTAGAGTAGTCACACGGGAACAAACCCGCTTGTACAAAATACTGGAATGAAGGTAAGCAATAAGATAACTTGGAACGGCATCAGATAACTAAATAGTAATACCGTCCCAAGGAAAGAGTCACTACCAGTGATCAGGCAAAGTCCTCTGGAATGACCTCGTCCTCGGTAGTGGGTCCTGCTGCTGGATACGTACCCGGACCGTACTCCTCTGGGTAATCCTCGTCGACTAAACCTGGAAGGGAACCAGGTCCTCAGAGGGACGTAACAAAGTACAAAAATATAGCATGCCAAGTATAAAAGAAAGTACAAGTGCAACGACAGGGTAATCTATCATAACCAAACAAGTGAGACACAGTTTAAAGACAATGTTCGACGCGTGGGTTATCCAAAATAAAACTGTAGCTCCGGATACGAAAATACACGGGAAGTACCACAGCTCCGGGAAAAGAGTCACACGGGTGATACAACTACACTAGATACAAGATCACTACATAAATACTACATATACATATATAAGCGCATGCAGAGGAGCCCAAACGTCTAGTAACTGTCTTCCCCTTCCCAAGCGATCAACGATGGTGCTCTGAACCTGAACCTCTATCTAACAGTCTCGCACACAGAAATAACCCAACAAACGCGACCCTAAGGTCATCCCAGTCTCTGGTCATGATGTCAATATTAGGATACAGGAATCTGGTATGATCACAGTGTATGAGTGTGTCCTGGGGTGACGATATACTCAGGTACGTACATCGAGGTGTTACGAACATCTAACATTCATTCCAAGACGTTACGACGAACGTTTACACCTGGTTGTGATCTGGACGCGAAGTATCGATCGTAAACAAAATATGCGCACAATGTACTTAAAGAAACAATAAATATCTGTAATATGAAATACAGGGTGGCAAGGTACACTTGCCTGCGTCCGGCTGCTGATGACGGAGATCCGGTACCACGTCCAAGTCCTCCGGTCCCATAGTACCTAGAGATAAGATATAAACCCAATCAATAATCTATCACATGGCAAACAGGGATGTGACACACATCTATACATGTGCTCAGACTCAGCTACAATTCACAGGGACAAGACGCTAGAGGGTTGACCACAGTTGACTATTGGTACGATACATCAAATCAACTAGTCATCTGTACCATATCATCAAACCATCCTCAAAAACACAATTAATGATTATTAACCTTTCGTCTCATATCATCGTTACCAAATCACAAAAGTACTACTCTAATTTAACCCATCATTAATTTCCAGTCCCCAAATTACCGATTAATGGTCTGATACTACACATTAGTTCACAATCAAACACGTGCTCCTCAGTGTTCATCAACATTCAAATATAAGAATCTTATTTCTCAATAATTTAAATCTGTTCCCACAATAATCAATTTGCATTTAATTAGGACGACACCTAAAAGTCTTATTTGGCGATTTAAATCCCCACTTCATTATTTATGCCTCAAATCCATCCATTATGTATATATATTCCATGTCCTTATTTAAATCATATTTAACCCATAATAAATTATTTAGTAAATTTCCATCCATGTATAATATTCATAACATCTCATTAAAATCAAATCCTAAACCCCCCATGCAAATCATTTAAATTCATTTTAATTTATGTAAACATAAACCCTAACCTACATTAACCCTAATCAAACATGCATACATATATGCTCAAAAAAAAATACTACACTACACTTATACAAATATAAACCCTAACATTATATATAAACATATAGAGGGGGAGGGAGTCGTATACCTCGATGAGGCTCGCCGGCCGGAGGGGGTGATGGCCGGAGTAGGGAGGTGGTCGAGAGGGCAGTGCTGGCCGGCGCTAGCGGTGGTCGTGGCGGAGAGGTGGTGTAATGGTGGTGGCAGTGATCGAGAGGGTGGTGGTTGGCTACCGGGGGTGATGAAGGCAGCGGGCTCGCGGGGTGTAGGAAAAGAACGGCGGGCAGTACAGTTCAGCGGTCCACCGGAGCTCGCGGGATGGCTAGCTCGATCGGTAGAAAGTGGACAGTTGCTGTCGGTAGTGGTGGCAATGGGGTACGATAGCTATGGAGGGGAGCTCGCCGGAGTGCTGCAGGCTCGGTTGGCCGAAGTGTGGATGGAGAAGCTCGGCCGGATGTGGAGGAGCTCCGGGGTTGGTCGCTGGGGCTCGAGATCTGCGGGGAATGCAGCAGGTCGGAATGTAGTCGAGAGGAGAATGCGGGTATGGCCGGAGTGGGATGGAGAAGACCAGAGCAGGTGAGGGCCGGCCTGAGTGGGCTAGGCTTGGCCGAAGTTGGCTTCTCCAGGAAGAAGAAGAAAGGAAGAAGAAGAAGAAAGAAATATGAAGGGGGCTCAATTTTCAATGTAGAGGAGGGAGGAGAGAGATAGGGGGCGAGGTTTCCTAGGTTTTTGGGGATTAGGGCCCGCATGGGGAAGAGGGATGTGATGTGACATTTTATAGGAAGGGGTATGATGATTGGAGGGTGGGGATGGGCTTATTTCAAATGTGTGGTGTAGATTTCACATAAAGAGAATGGTTTCTTCATGCAAAGGAGAGGGGGGTATGATGTTGACTTGTCAAAGAAGAGGGTGGCCTCTCCATTTGGCCTTGACCAATGAGGGTGTGCCACATGTCACAATATTTGCAATTTAGCCCCTTAAGTTTGGGTAATTGCACAATCACATGAAATGATGGGAAAATTATGGGGGAATTGGTGTTTAGTGTTTTGTAGGGTGAGGAGGTGTTGTGTGTTTGGCATGGGCTTAATTAAATGGGCATTAAAATTAAATGGGATTAAAATAGGATTAGTCAAAGTTGGTATCCCCAATTTAATTAGAATATAAATATCCCGCAATTTTAAATTAAATGGGGGCACTTGGGGTCTCAATTTGGGAGTGACACAAGGTCAAAAATGGTGTAGGCTTGGTGTCAGTCTTGGACCCTTTAGTTGGTCCGGCTCAACGGTTTAAGTTGGTGTCTCAAAATTGAAGGTAACGACACAGGTGTCCGACACGAGATTAAATATAAAATTTTGGATACGGGAACTTGTGCAATTATTTTAGGGCACAACGGATTTGATTTTGAGTGACGGAAAAGTCCAGTGCCTAAATTGGCGGGTCAAGTCAAAAGTGCAACAATATGTTGGAAATTATGGGCTGAATGGGCTCTGAATATTTCAACAATGGTAGGGCGCGCCAAGGGTTCAATTAAAATAAACAGACATCTGCAACCTTACTCTAAACCTCAATCAATTGCTGCTAAACCAAAATTTTCCATCTCCATACCAGACTATCTATAGAAATAAAAGAGGGAGTTTACATCCTTCCCAACTTAAAAAAATTTCGTCCCCGAAATTAAAAGTAAAGCACGATAATAGCCAAGAGAATTTAAAAACAAACTAGTAATCAAATACGGTACATAAATTCGTACCTTGCCCCTCAAATAAATACGGAAAATGCTGTCGAATGGTATCCTCGCGCTCCGAGGTAGACTCGCCTGGCGAATGATGCTTCCATACAACTCTGATCAATCGAATAGTCTGCCCTCTCAAAGTCTTCTCGCTGTGATCGAGGATCTCAACTGGCTTCTCTACGTAAGATAGACTGTGACCGACTATAATCTCTGAATGATCATGCACGTGGCTAGGGTCTGCCACATATCTTCTCAACTGCGATACGTGAAATACGTCATGCACTCCTTCTAATGATGGAGGCAATGCAAGACGGTAAGCCACTTCGCCAACTCGTTCTAAGATGTCAAAAGGTCCGATGTACCTCGAACTCAGCTTGCCTCTGCCTCCGAATCTGATGGTACCACGAGTAGGCGATATCTTCAAAAATATATGGTCATCTTGCTTAAACTCCAAAGGTCTGCGATGCGCATCTGCCCAATGTTTTTGTCTGTCCTGTGCTGCACGCATGTGGCTCTAAATCTGCTTAAATTTCTCTACTGTCTGTATCACTAACTCTGGACCAAGTATCTGATGTTCTCCCACGTCACTCCAACATATTGGTGACCTACACTTCCTGCCATACAACGCCTTATAAGGTGCCATCTGTATGCTAGCCTGGTAGCTGTTATTATAGGAGAATTCCACCAAGTGTAGATGGTCCTCCCAAGATTCTCCAAAATCAATCATGCACGCTCTCAACATATCCTCTAATATCTGTATCGTGCGCTCTGACTGGCCATCAGTCTGTGGATGATATGCAGTGCTGAACTTGAGACGAGTTCCTAGACTCTCCTGCATACTCTGCCAAAAATGTGACATGAATCTGGAATCATGATCCGATATGATGCTGACAGGCACTCCATGTAGTCGTACTATCTGCCTCATATATATGTCAGCTAATATCTCCGTGGACTGCCCAACTCTGAAGGACAAGAAATGTGCAGACTTGGTGAGTCTGTCTACGACAACCCAAACTGCATCCTTTCCACTAGGGCTCCACGGAAATCCTGTGACAAAGTCCATGGTAATATGTTCCCACTTCCACTCGGGAATGGGAAGCAGCTGCAATAGTCCTATAGTCCTCTGATGTTCAGCCTTGACTTGCTGACAAACTAAACATCTCGCCACGAATCTTGCAATCTCTCTTTATCCCATGCCACCAAAAATTTTGCTTCAAATCTCGGTACATCTTTGTACCCCCGGGATGAATAGAATAAATCGAGCTATGAGCCTCGGTCATCAGCTCTTGGTGTAGCTCGCAACTCGGAATGTATAGGCGATCTCCACACCTCAATGTTCCGTCTTCAAGAATCCTGAGTCCTGTCTGCATGCCGGCCTCTATCCTCTCTCGTAGACGTCAAAATCTCGCATCTGTAGGCTTGGCTGCTGTCACGACCCGCACCCGAAAAATTGGACATGAGTCGTGGGTATGTCTAGCCTACACCGCAGAATCGGCGGTAGAACGCTGTAAAGGTTCGTTCTAGGTCACAAAATCTATATCTCACAAAACCTGTCAATATAACCTCTCCAAAAGGAGGGCAACCACACAATATATATATGACTCAATCACAATAACCAGGGGAAGAGTAAAAGCACGATAAGATATCAACAACAAGAAATAAGAACCAAGGAGAGCAAGATAATATCCAGTATACAGTCCAAGTCTATAAGTCTACAACATCCATAGGAGCAAAAATAATAAATACAATACAGTCATCCAAAATAATCAACTGGAAACAACCCAGGAAAACCCACCCAGCTAACTAGGGTGCTAACAGTGTCTCATCGACGGGCTCCTCCTCAGTCTCCAGGTCAAAACACTCCTCGACGCCCGGCCCGTAGAATATCGGGCA